>JARFIW010001678.1:45000-540000 GCA_036346225.1 Platerodrilus igneus
TAGAAATAGTGTACCATTTAGTGAAATCAAGTTAGACACTACTAGTTTAGAAACATTATGCATAAGGTTAGTGAACAATATCTACATAGTGTGCGCCTACAATTCCCCCAGAAACAATTTCAGACCTAGTGACTTAAGTAGTATATTTAGTGTTAACAATAAAGTAGTGTTGGTTGGAGACTTAAACGCGCGGCACCTAACATGGGGCGTCGCAGTGGATCAATGTAGTAAGCGTAAGACTACGGATCCCAAGGTCCCGGGTTCAAATCCCGACACGGCCGACTGCTTGAAAAATGGCAGGTGAGCATTTTTCACAAAAATTACGCCCTCGTTCGGATGAGAGGTTAAATGAAGGTCCCGTGTGTGAGTGTTGTCACGCACGTTAAAGATCCCTACCTTGCCTGGAACGGCAAGGGTTCGGCAAAATTCTAAATTTCCAGGCAACAAAAAACTCGCCTCCTGGCCAATGTAGTACCTACGGGTGGAGCATTGGAAATGTAAATGAACGGCACCTAACATGGAACTGTCACAAAAATAATAGGAACGGGCTCACGCTTAGAGAATTCACTAACAACCATAATATAGAAATATTATACCCTGATTCACCGACGCATTTTCCATGGAATGGAACCACACCAACAACGATAGATTTAGTAGTGGTTAAAAATATACAGGAACTCATAGAACCAAGATCGCTTGCAGAATTGGAATCTGACCATAACCCAGTCATGTTCAGATTAACTACAAATGTAAAACAAAAAACCAAAATAAAAATAACGACATACAAAGAAATAAACTGGAAATGTTTTAGGAATGACCTAGATAAAAATATCAAAATAAACCAAGAAATTAGCATCACAGAAGAGTTAGAGGATTGTGTCGAAAGATTCACAAACGCAATCAAGAAAACCATACGCAAGCACAGCAAGGTAACAGAAATAGATCCAACAAAAGACATATTACCAGATACAATACTACAAGCGATCAAAAATAGGAACATAGTCAGAAAGCAGTGGCAAAGAACAAGAAATCCCAACACAAAAACCCATCTACAGGATGCAAATAAGGAGATAAGAAAACTCATTAATGAGCATCGAAATGGCACCTGGACTAAAAAACTAGAAAACATAAAACCGCAAGATAACTCACTATGGAGACTAACAAAATCATTAAGGAAAGTTTATGAACCGATACCAACGTTAAAAGATAACAATAAACAATACATAACAGACAAGGAAAAGGTCGAAATTCTAGCTGAACAATTCTCTAAAGTGCACACACTGCCTCCAAATGAAACATTCCACGAGAGTATTCTGGAGAAGTTACAGAACTATATGCAAGAAAAACTTAACTACACTATACCGACAACCGAACTAGAACAAGCTATTACGAATCCAACAGAAATAAAAACCATAATTAAAACACTACCCAACAATAAAGCACCAGGAGAAGATCAAATTCAGAACTTAATAATCAAAAATTTTTCTAACAAAGCCATAGTGCAATACACATACATAATCAATGGCATGATCAAATTACAGTATTTTCCCCAAAAATGGAAAACAGCCATAATTGTTCCCATTAGAAGATCAGGAAAAAACCGCTGTAATACAGATGGATATCGACCTATAAGCCTGCTGCCCACACTTGGAAAACTGGCAGAAAAAATAATACTCAAGCGAATAAATAAAATTGAACAACATATAAAAACCACCCAGAACGCTCAATTTGGTTTCAAAGCCCAACATAATACCGTCCAACAAGTGGTAAGAATTGTAAATGATATACTCCTCAACTACAACATAAACAAAGTCACCACTATGGCCCTGCTCGATATACAGAAAGCGTTTGATAAAGTATGGATAACCGGATTGATTCACAAATTAATAGTACTCAACATACCAACATATTTAATAAAACTGACACATTCATATTTAACAAATAGGAAATTTATGGTAAAAATCAATCAGACAACATCACAGAAGAAATCAGTAAACGCTTGAGTCCCCCAAGGGTCCATATTAAGCCCCAAATTATTTACAATATATATATACATGATCTGCCAGAGTTTCCAAGAACTAAAACCGCATTATTTGCTGATGATACGGCAATTTACGGACATTCGGACACAGCCATCATATGTAGCCAGCAAATACAATTTCATTTGGACATTTTAGCAGAATACTTTAAAAATTGGAAAATATCGATAAACCCCGAAAAAACCGAATACATTATTTTCAGCCGAAAGTTTACAAATTCTAAAATATTCAAAAAAATTAAATTAAACAACACTAACATAAAAGAAGCAAGCACCGTAAAATACCTAGGAATTCACCTCGATAAGAGATTGAGCTTTAAAAATCACATTAAAAGTTGCATAACGAAAGGCTACATATGCGTCAAATCACTGTATCCACTACTGTCAAAAAATAGTAAAGTCTCAGTTAAGAATAAAAATTGATATATACAACAATAATCAGACCGACCATCACATACGCATCACCAGTATGGGGTAAGATAAGCAAAACAACACTGGAACCACTACAAAGATTCCAGAATAAATGCTTACGTCTCATTACGGGTCGAGATAGGTATACCAGAATTCAGGAACTACATCAACAAGCAGAAATAGATCACCTCCGTACATACATTGACAAAATATCCCAAAAATTTTATAGCACACAACTCAAGACAAACCCGTTCCTACAAAACATAACAAAAATCAGACAACACAATACCGAAATGAAGCTCAAGCACAAACTAATATATCAACACCTACCAATATTTCAGGAATACAACTGATATACTATAAATTAATTTTAAATGCTTATAGGGCATGGCACTTAAAGCAGGTTTTTACATATGGATTTTCCTGCCAATTACACTCACCATCCCATCCAATCGCAGTTACGAAAACAATTAGACAATTGTAAGAACTCGCAAAAACAACGCGCAAGCAAATTCACAGAAAAGGAAATGGTAAATCCCCATGGGAGAGGAACATTATATAAAAACTAATAATCATAAATATATAAAATGTCAATATCTCTTGACATGTACTTATATATATGTTATGTACAAATTCTAAATAAATTAATTTTGTTTGTTTTGGTTCTCGTCCGATCACCGAAGTTAAGCAACGTTGGGCGCGGTCAGTACTTGGATGGGTGACCGCTTGGGAACACCGCGTGTCGTTGTCTTTTTTATCTTTTTACGCTGGATTATCGTGATTTACCCTGAATTTGTGATTTTTATTAAAACCACACAACCCCTACTTTATTTGAAACTGATACAGCCCTTTTTTCCACATATTAAGAGCTCCGACAGGTCGCAGGACAAATTCGCGACTTTATACACAGCATCCGGCAACCCTTCACGATATGTGAGACCATTTAAGTATCCGATTCGCATATCACTTAAAGGGGCCCAAAGCTACAGGCGTGTGCGTTTATTGCAGTTCGCGCGTTTGCAGAGTTAAGCACTTCTCGCTCTGGTCAGTACTTGGATGGGTGGACCCTGTTTTTTTTTTTTAGCAACGTACCTATACATATAGCAGTTGCAGGGCCGTGTAGTATATCTCGACATGAAAGTACATAATTTTTTAACAATCCCGTACACGAGTTCAATACAAGTTTCGGTGCTGCGTATGATTTTCGTTAAGGATGGGACATCATCTCATGCAGCTGAAATTGAATTTGCAGAAGAGGGTGCTCGCTATGATATAAGGATTATCTCGCCTTTCGGTCCACTTCTCGGCCGTCGTATATTAAATTTTCGAGTAATTTTAAGAAAACGCGGAGTTCGAATATTTGCTAGGTGCATTCGCATAAGCACTTTACATACCCGGAACGCAACTTTTAATATAGACAACGACCATACCACGTTGAAAAGCACCAATCAATCAATCAACAAAATTTAATAACAAAAAACAATGAGTGAGAAAATGTACATAACAATCCTATTTACAATATTTAAATATACCATAAAAGACTCAATTATGTACAACTGCTTAGATTTGCCTTCGACGAAGATTCCTGCAGCAGTAGCGGCTTACTCTTCAATTGGGTTGGGCACCAAGTCAGAAACATCAGGGGTTGGGATATCGGTGTGGCCCAAAAAACAAAAACGGATCCAACCACGCGAGTCCTCGATTACTGATGATCGACTTCAAGACAGTGACTTTGCGGTAAAGTTTGTTCTATCCGAACTTCGATGCGGTACTAATTTTAATGTGCCAACTGAGGAAAAAGACAAACAAAAAACCTCATCTTTTGAGGTGTAAATAAAATATTAGATGTGACAAAAATCTAAATACTTGTTTCGAAAATGGGTAAATTTTAATGGGGATATTTATGTTTATACTTTTTAGGTAAATTCCCATGTCGGTATTTTGTTATGTCAAGTAGTAACGTGTTTCGTTTTTGTCTACGTGTCTGTAAGTAAAAGTTTTGTGAAGTTTTTTGAATATGTTCGACTATTGTTTCCATGTTTGCTGTTTCGTGTAGGTCTTTGATTTTAGCGTAGCGTCCTTCGTTAAGTATTAGTCTAAGGCATTTATTTTTAAACCTTTGCAGCTTTTGAATGTGCGTCTTAGCTGCACCGCACCAAACAGGGGCGGCGTATGTGTATAGTCGGTCTTATAATTGCAGTATACAATAGTTTTTTATTTGTCATGTCCATTGTACTGTTTTTTGCTAGTAAAACATATATTGCCTTAAGTAGTTGTTCACACGCGGGGGTCTTATAAATTTATACATCGACTTACCTCCGCGGTGTTTTGGTGTTCTAAGCTGCAGTTCCTCTTCCTTCAACCAAGTGGACTGTATGCGAATTGAGTCTATGTTACGTTACACTTGCACTGTGTTTTTTAGGGGGTTTAACAACTAAAGTCTGCGGCACTTGACTAACTTACGGATACCGAACGAAGAAACCGACGACCGTTCTGCTTCAATATCAATAAGAAAGTGTTTGTTCATTGCTACCCTTAGTCCCACTTATTCACACATGCACCAGGAATTTTTACGGCAGGATATAAGGGAACAAGGGATGACAGTTTTACTATTAGATTTACGACTACAAATTTACGACTTAAAATTAAACACGCAAACGTGCGACAAAGAGACCGAACAGTAGTATTATGGCTTTTATTATTGATTTTTGTATATGATACTGGAAGGTAAGTTTTTTATCTAGATGGACTCCTAAATATTGCACGGAATCTTTTGGTGTAAAGTGTTCACCAAAGAGGGCAGCTTGACGATCTAATTGATAATTTTTGTATCTGCGATGAAAAAGAATAGTTTCGGTTTTTAGGGAGTTAACAGAGATTTTCCATTTGTTACAATATTTTTTAATTAATTTAGTGTGATTTTCGACGTTTTTGAGTGCTTGTTGTGGGTTTACGGAAGTAGAATAAACTGCAGTATCGTCAGCATAAAGAGCAAGGTTTGTGTCATGCAACGTTGGAATGTCATTTATATAAATCAAATACAGGGTTGGCCCCAGGACGGATCCCTGAGGTACTCCTGCATTTATTTTAATTTCATTAGATAATGTTTCACCTATTGCTACCTTAAAACGACGCTTACTTAAATAATTACGAATAATATTTACAAGATAAGTAGGAAATTTGAGTAATATTAATTTATGTACAAGTCCTCTAATCCAAACCTTATCGAAGGCTTTTTCAAAATCAAGGAGAGCCATGTACGTGACTTTGCGCTCGTTGTACCCATTAATAACATCGTTGACAATTCTAGCTGCTTGTCCTGTCGTACTGTGACCTTGCCTAAAACCAAATTGAACGTTTTTTATAATTTTATTTTTAATGATGTGCTCGTTGATACGCGAATTTATGACCTTCTCTACTATTTTGCTTAATGTTGGCAATAGACTAACGGGCCTATAACTAGTTGCTAATTTTGGATCCTTTCCTGTTTTAAGGATGGGAGTTACAATGGCAGATTTCCAGGTCACAGGAAATTACGCGTACACTAGAATCGCATTGATAATATAATGTAGCTGTACAACGGCTTTTTTAGTGAAATTTTTAAGGAGGATGTTCGTAATCTTGTCTTTACCTGAGGCTTTGTTATTTTTCAGTTTATTAATAAAATTTTTAATTTCAGAGGGTGATGTGCGATGTACTGAATCTAAATTTTGTGCGTTTTCTAGCTGTCTATTTAATTCGGCTTCAATACGATTGTGGGAAAAATTATTAGGAATGGTTATGTGATTGCTTTTAAAAATTTCAGCTAATACATTGGCTTTATCCAGATCTGTTTCTGCACAAACGGTGTTATGTGTTAGGGTTGGGATTGACCGGTTCTTGTTTTTTAGATACCTCGCCATTCTCCATATAGAATTGTCATCGACCTTAAGATTACTCAACTTTACCTTCCAGTCATTGTTTCTAAAAACCCAGATTTTTCTACGCACTATTTTTGTCAGCGTGTCGAGTTCCGTCTTGTCTTCTGCAGAACGCGTTCTCTGCCACCTTTTACGTACTTGGTTTTTAGACCTTATTAAATCAACAATTTCAATAGGTAACGGTTTTAACCCTTCCCTTAAGAACACGGTTTTAACCGACTGTGATTTTGCAATTTCTATTGCGTTTACAAGTTTACTGAGTTCGTTATTGATGTCATTTGCATTTTTTATGTCATTATTAATTTTTATGTGTTGATCAAGTATTGTGCGGTATTATGTCCAGTTTGCGTTTTTATAGTCGAGCAAGGGTGTTTTATTGACGGTTTGTATTTTCTGTAAAGTAAATATAATGGGGTTATGGTCTGAACTTAACTCAGCGGGGGATGAAAGATTGTGTAGATTAGGTACGTTATTTTCAATTATTATGTCAATTGTTGTCGGAGTCATGCCATTAGTAGGAAAGTGTTTGTAAAATGTATTGTGCTGTTCGAGTTTTGTGTGTAGTTGAAGAGGGTATTTCCGTTCCTATTGTTTTGATGACAGTTCCAAGTAAAGTGTTTAGCGTTTAGATCTCCTACAATGAGGGTTTTCGACCCTACACTTTCTAATATTCGTAGGTCGCCGGAGGTGAACTTGTTTGTTGGACTATTGTATACCGCAATTATGTGTGTGTCATCTGAAAGTTTGATGATCACGTGATCTATTGTGCATAGGGAATTTACCTTAGTTTGTGTAAGCCGGATGTTATTTCTAATTAATACTAAAATTCCACCACCATGAGTAGTTTTGTCTAATCTAACTATGTTGTAATTCCTAAAATTAACCTTATTATTAATGCGTAATTTAGTTTCACTAATTAAAAGAATGTCTATACTAAGCCTAGTAATAAATTCTCCGACTTCTTGTAACTTATTTCTAATTCCATTTGAGTTCCAGCTAGCAATTTTTATATCCCTATCCATTACTCTAATTTGGAACAAAATTCTCTAAAAGCTAAAAATTTAGCCAAATTATCTCCACATGTACTTAGGTTGCTGTTAAGCTCTTTAACGAGCTGCAGCATTTTGTCAACATCTATTAGATTATTTAGTTTATTAATTTCACCAATCAACTCATAAAAATTAGCATCGCCTACCTTAGAAATTGGTGATGTTTGCTTCTGGGGTGCTGATACTGATGGTTTGGTCCATGCATTTGTAGCCGGAGGCGGTGCTGGCGTCCACTTAGGTGCCGGAAAATCATCCATAGATGGAACCTTAATTGCTGAAGGAGTTTTCTTTACGAATTTTTGTGAAACGCTCAGCTTTTGTAAATACACTGGACATTCAACATTGTTGGCGGGATGAGGCCCCCCTCAGTTAACACATTTAGCTTCAATATCTTTAGGCTTCTCGCACGTGAAGGTGAAATGACCCTTAGCACATTTGAGGCATTTCGGATTGGCATTGCAATTCGACGCCGAATGTCCCCAGAGTTGGCATCTGTGACACTGAATAATCACTCTTTTGTTACTGTACTGCACGAAACTAATTTTTGTGTGGTATAGGTACTTTACTGAATCATTTAAATATTTTGTTTTAATTGTATTGGATGTCGTTATCATATATAAGGGTGCTCTAGTATTTTTCATTTGCGTACATTTTAATATTTTAATTCCATACAACAAGTTGAATTCGTTAATCAATTCCTCGGGTTCAATTTGTCCAAACAATCCATGAATTACGTGGGTGTTGTGCTTTTCGTCTTTGTATGAATATGTGTGATATTCAGTGTCACGAAGCAATTCGGTCACACATTTGTGATCTTCCTTCAAATGCGTGTAGATGGTCAATATATCTTTGCCATATTTAATATAAAAGTGTTCTTTAACCTTTGGTTTTATAATTTCGATGAGCCGCCGGTGGTTTTCAGTCGTGCCATGTATCACAATGGGTGACATTTTAACTTTTTTAGTAGTAACTTGCGTTGGTTCTGCAACTACTGCTTCAGACTGTTCTTCCGTGATTAGAGAGATTTCGTCTTCCATCTTTTCAATTGCGCCATCACTTAATGGTGCAAATCTATTGTTTAATTCAACTACTGTTGAATTGGTAGCGGTAACCTTCCTTTTCGGCATTCTGATTGTTATATTATTCTCTACCTGACTAGCTTTTCTCTTAAATGTATGTATCAGTCCTGCAACTATTTGCGTTTCATTGCAATTTTCAACACTCACTTCCGGAATGTTTACAAATTTTTTAAACACTAATAAATAAATAAACAATTAATTAATAATACTATACTTTTTTCGTCATTAGGTGTTCCGTCTCAAAACTGGTTGGACACGTACCTGCACTTGTTTATATTCTGAGCTAGCCTACATAGTTCCCTGAAATTCTCACACAGCATGTGTATACAGCTCGTTCCCCTTCTATTGTTTTCTAATTTTATGCCCTATTTCACCGAGATTCAGTGAAGGGGGTTAAGCAACCTGTGGCTACCAAGATCCCCCAACACTTAGACGTTTGCCGAAATAATGGTTTTCCAGTAAATCCTTTCACACACTTAACAATATTCGAGAATATTGCCCAGCCAATTCCAGTAGTTACTTATAGTAATCATCATGTTTAAGCACAGTTATTTTCTCGTTATTAGTTTATCCATCTTGGGATTGGTTGGATGCGTATTTCCATTGATTTCTATTCTGGGCTAGCCTACACATCTCCCTGAAATTCCTGCAGCCTACATCTTTTACTATCTGTGTGCAGTTGTCTAACCTAGGTCTGCCTCTTCTTCTCTTTTTTCCTATCTCTGCTTCTAATATATTCCGCACTATTCCCTCATGCCGTAGTATGTGGCCTATCATCCTATCTCTCCTATTTTTTACCGTTTTCCACATATTTCTTTCTTCCCCTACCATTTTTAGTACCTCTTCGTTCTTAACTTTGTCTGTCCATGATATCTTCATCATACGTCTGTAGCACCACATTTCAAAGGCTTCTACCTTTTTCTTGTCCGCTTCTCCTACTGTCCAGGCTTCACAGCCGTACAGTGCTGTGCTCCACACATATGTTTTAAGCAATCTTTTCCTTGTTTCTATGTTTGTGGTCTTTGAGCACAGTAGTTGCTTTTTCTTGTTAAATGGAGCACGACCTTGTGCTAATCTTTGTTTTATATCTTTTGTGCTTTTCCCATCTTGCGTTATTTGGCTTCCTAGGTAGCAGAAATCCTTAACCTCTTGTAAGTTCGTGTTACATACTTGTATTCTTGTTTTTGATTTATTTTCCCCACCTTTGCATACTAGAACTTTAGTTTTAGTTTTGTTAATTTTCATACCGTATCCCTCTGTTAGTACTGTTTCCATTTCATTAAGAGCAGCTTCTAATTATTCCTTGCTAGACGCTAATACCGCTATATCATCTGCAAATCTAAGCATATCAATTTTTTGTCCTTGCATAGTAATTCCAAATGTCTTCCTACATTTGACAGTATTCATTGCCTCTTCAATGTACAAGTTAAAAATTAATGGGGATAGGGCACATCCCTGTCTTACCCTTTCCTAATGTTTACTTCTCTACGTTCCTGCTCTAATTCTATTACTGCTGTTTGCTCTTTGTATAAGCTATGTACTATTCGTCTATCCCTATAGCTCATTCCAATGTTTTTGAGTATTTCAAACATTTTTTTCCACTTTACATTGTCGAATGCTTTTTCCAGATCTACAAACCCTATATACACGCTTTCCCCCTTTTCTATTGTTTTCTCCATTATCACTCTCAGAGCTAAAATAGCCTCCCGTGTTCCCCTGTTTCGCCTAAACCCAAATTGGTCTTCTCCTAGTATTTCTTCAGCCCGTTTTTCCATTCGTCTTTGCACAATTCTAGTTAATATTTTTGACACGTGTGCTGTCAAACTTATTGTTCGAAAATTTTCACATCTATCCGCGCCTTTCTTTTTGGTATAGTTACTATGATGCTACGTTTGAAATCTTTGGGTATCTCGCCTGTATCATACATATAGCTTACAAGTTGGAAGAGACGTTCTGTTACTGCTTGTCCAGCGGCTTTTAGAGTTTCTGCTTGCACCTTATCTGTACCCGGCGCCTTACCATTTTTCAGACTCTTTAATGCTAGTTCAAACTCATCTCTAAGTATAGGATATCCCAAGTCATCATTTTCAATGTCTGATTCCTGTTCTAATGCAGTTAGTTCCTCTCCTGCATATAAATTCCCTATATATTCTTGCCATCTACTCACTTTCTCTACGTTTTCTATGATGACGTTTCCTTGTGCGTCCCTTATATTTTTGCTATACGGTTTTATATCCCTAAAATTCATTCTAATTAATTTGTAAGCTTCGTCTGTCTTTCCTATTTCCATCTTCGTTTGTACCTCTTTGCACTTTTCATCAATCCATTGTTCTTTAGCTTTCCTGCATTTTCGAATAATTTCCCATTTTATGGCTTTGTATCTCTGTTTTCCTGTTTCATCTGAGTTATTTTTGTATTTTCGTCTTTCTTCTATTAGATTCAGGATATCCTTTGTTAGCCATGGTTTCTTATTTTCTTTTTGTGTATACCCCAGAATATCTCTGGCCGCCATGTCTAGGCTGGATTTAATGTTATTCCATTCTGTTTCTACTTCCTTAGTATCAGATATTTTCCCGATATCTTTGAGCAATTCATTTGACTTTCTTTCGAATCTTTCTAGAATATCTTTATCTTTTAGTTTCTCTAAGTCCAAGTGCCTTTTTCCATTTCTTTTTTTGACATTCTTAAATTTAAGTGCGGCCTTCATAATTACGATGTTGTGGTCAGTATCTACTAGGTTATCATAAAGTAAGGGATATATTTTAAATCATTACAACTTTTTAATAAATTAAGTTAGTAACATAAAATAAACGAAATCTAGTTGCTTAATGAATGGGATTTTACTGTATCTATGAGAAACAAAAGCGTTGTCATAACAATTGTTGACACTAGTGTCAAAACGAAATTATTCAATTTGAAGTTTTATTTTGAAATTAAAACTCAAGTAAACGTTGAGTTCAAACGACTCAACTGTAATAACATGGATTTACAAACAAGAATTGGTTTAGTTCAGTGCTATTATGAATCCGGCAGAAATTACACCGCTGGATTACGAAGATTTCGCACGAGAATGGGTTTGAGAGCGGGACCCTGTCAAATGAAAGCGTACCGCAATTTGATACAAAAATTTGAAAGAACAGGGTCTGTAACTGACTTACCAAGATCAGGAAGACCAATAATTAGTGATGTCCAAGTTGCAGAGGTTCTTCGTGAAAATCAAGACATAGCCAGAAGCAATTCACTCGCAATCAACAGTGCAAATGCGATATCCAAGCGATTGCAAATGCCGTATACCACGGTTTGGAAAATTTTACGCAAAATTCTAAACATGTATCCATATAAACTGAAAATGCTGTTTGAATTAAAGGACGCAGATTTGGCTACTAGGTACGATTTTTCTTTGCGAGTAATGGCTCAGATGGAAATTGAACCCGAATGGTTATCCCGTATTTTATGGACAGATGAGGCACATTTTACTCTGAATGGTGGAGTCAATACTCAAAACTGTAGAATCTGGTCTGCAGAAAATCCGCAACAAATCGTTCAAAAGGTCTTCATGACAAGAAAGTCACCGTATGGTGCGGTTTTACAGCTGATTTTATTATTGGTCCGTATTTCTACGAGGAAATGCAGAATGGACAAGCCGTATCTGTAACTGTAAATGGTGAACGATACTTGCAAATGTTGCAAAATTATGTTATTCCACAGCTGCAAAACGAGCACTACGGAATTGAAAACATCATTTTATGCAGAATGGAGCACCCCGCACATTTTCGACCAGTCAAAGAATTGTTAACCAACGTTTTCAAGATCGCGTGTTAAGCAGACATTTCGTAAATTCATGGCCACCAAGATCACCTGATCTAAACCCAGCGGATTACTGGCTGTGGGGTTATTTAAAAAGTTTAGTGTTTAGAAGACGACCAACTACGCTACAAGAATTAAAAGACAGTATTACGGAGCAAATTGGTACAATTCAACCAGAAATGTTACGAAATGCTGTGTACAATTTGGAGGTAAGGATGGTGATCTTACAACAACAAAATGGAGGTCATATTGAGCAATTGCCGTAACCTGTTTTGGGCATACTAAATCCCATTTCATAACCAATTAGCTTTCATTTATATCTTGTTATTAACTTAATTTGTTAAAAAGTTATCATAATTTAAAATATATCCCTTACTTTATGATAACCTTATATATCTGCTTCTGGGTAGCTTCTACAGTCTTTTACTTGGTTCCTAAACCGTTGTCTAACAAGAATGTAATCTATTTGATATCTTCCTATATCTTTCATAAACCAGCAAGAATAAATTTCAAGAGACGCAAAGTGATAGTAAAAGGTTTAAATGACCTTCTTCAGACCGATTTGATTGAAATGCTACCATATTCGCAAACAAACAAAGGATTTAAATACATTTTAGTAGTTATTGATTGTTTCTCCAAATACGTATGGGCTGTACCACTTAAAAGTAAAACGGGTATTGATGTTACTGCTGCAATGAAAACAATTTTAAATAAATTTAAAACTCCACCAAGAAATTTGCAGTCTGATTTCGGTAAAGAATATTATAACAAACACTTTCAATCCTTAATGCAGACATATGGCATAAACCATTATAGTGTTTTTTCTACAAAGAAAGCATGCATTGTGGAACGTGTAATTAGAACTTGAAAGGGAAAAATGTGGCGCTTGTTTAACCTGAACGGTTCTTACAATTGGATAAAAAATTTAAGCGATATTGTGAAACAATACAACAATACAGTTCACAATACTATCGTAGTCAAACCTGTAAAAGTTGATAAATCAAATGAAAAAACTATTCTTAAATCATCATTTATCCACATCAAACTTGCAACCAAAATACCAAAATATTCAATTAAAGACAGTGTGAGGATTAGTAAACACAGGGAAGCATTTACGAAAGGTTACACGCCAAACTGGTCAAATGAAATTTTTAAGATTAAAAAGGTAAACGTAACGAATCCGACAACATATATATTAGAAGATCAAGACGAGGAAGAAATCAAAGGTGCATTTTATGAAATGGAGTTGCAAAAGGTTAAACATCCAGGAATTTACCTGGTAGAAAAAGTCCTAAGAAAGAGTGGAAATAAAGTATTTGTAAAATGGTTAGGCTTCTCTAACGTACACAATAGCTGGATCGATAAAAATAATGTTTGCTAGAAGTTGTTATAATAATAGTTAATAAGGCTAACATTGTAAAATTATATTAAAATAAATAATACAGACAAAATCTTTCTATAGCTTTTTATTATTATCAAGCCTTTCTTTTAATAAAAAGGTATTTAGTTTTGCGCATTACAGATTTTTTATGCTGTGTCTACAACAATGGATGTTACATTTTAAACGATTGTTGATTTTTAACTCCGATAGCTTAGGACAACCTAGTGCAAAGTTACAAAGTTTTGCACTAGATATGTTTCAATCAATTTCTTCTTTTCTAGACCCTTCACAAATACTTCTTCACCGGGTCGGATAATTTGCTTCAAATAAAGCGCTATATATGATGACACCATTCCAGCCGTTGAAGATTCATCCCAAGAAAGACCATGAATATTCCTTGTCACCCAGTCGTTATGTTTTATATGATCTTGGCTCAAACAACTAGACTGCATTGGCAGTTTAAAAATTTGATGCCAAACATCACCTAACAACAAGTCCAAAACCGCAATTTCTTTGCACACAAACTCGTTTTTCTTGTATTTAAATCCCTGAATATCAATTATATACATGTTTGTATGTAAATATATGCGGGTGTGTGCATGTCACCTAGTATGGCCCCGTCTCCAATGACGTGTCGGAGCCCTGCTTTACGGCAGGGTCACTAGTATCCGAGGAGTACGAGGGGGGTAGCCGTTTGAGGTGTCGGAGCCTAGCCTACGTGCTAGGTCACTAGTATCCGAGGCGAACCTGAGAAAGCCGCTTGAGGTGTCGGAGCTCACTTGGTTTAGTGAGTCACTAGTATCCGAGGCACTCTAGGGCTGTCGCTAGAGGAGTGTAACGTAGTGAGTTTACATATCCGAGGCAGTCCTATCCTTGGTCATAGCTCTGCGGTGACGCGGAACCTGTTTTGTGGGTTACATGCAGGTTCCATGCAGACCACACGGCACACACCCTAAAAACTAGTAAGATCGAACTACACAATACCAGTTAATCTGGGCTAACGGGCGTTCCACACTAGTAGCATGATGTGTGGTAGTAGCTATCGAAAGATACTACGGCGGTTACTCATCAAACGCTGCGAGGGGAACCTTGCTAACATGAGTGCTAAGGGGATGGGGGGCCCTACCGGGTTGGCTTCCGGTACCCCATCTTGGTGTCGGCCTCTTAGTGGCTGGCATCGTTTAGAGAGACAGTGGGGGTCTTGTACGTTTTCGTGCGTGCATGTACCCTTAAGAAGCCCCAACAGGAGGCAACATCATCCTGGTAAGCACAGTTATAGTAACGGGAGCTTGGGATACCCACCAACAGGATGGTCCGGGCACCGCTTACGAGTAATCGGAAGTGTACGGCTGTAAGTCCAGAATGGGCCGGTTTCTGTTGGGCGTGAAGGGAGACAGAGCTCCTGACTCCCGCAGCAGGTGCCCGATCGGCGGTAGTAACTATGACTCTCTTGGGGGACGACCCATCCTCCAAGCGCCGGCCGACCACCAGGTCGGCGTAAGTACACTAGGTCCGGAGTAAGACCATCACTCCACCTGAGAGTCGAGGCCAACCCCAGTAGAATAACTGGGGTTAGGTGGCAAAACGTGTACAGGGGAAGTACCGGGTAGGGCTAGCAACCCGCCCGGGGTATTATATAGCTGGCAGTACTAGTAGCGATGCCTCGGACTTCGAGGAGCACGTGCCCACTCCTCGTCGTACAGGAAGGGGCACAAGAGACGACCAGGCGAGAACAAGGCTTATGAGTTTGGACAATGATTTGGCACACTATGAGGTGGCGCTGCCCTTTGTGGTCCGATCCTGCAGAATATGTCTCCCTGCGGGAAAGGACTACAGGGCACTAAGTGTCGAAGACGAAATAGCGCACCTCATAAAAGCGCATAAAAGCACGAAATTAGTATACACATGTTTAGAATGTAAGGCAACCAACAAAACATTACACGGCATGAGGTGCCACATGCCGAAGTGCAAAGGCGGTGCGCCACCTCTTTCCGAGGACCCAGAGGCAACGTGCAGCCTCTGCGGGAAGAGGTACAAAAATAAGACCGGAGTGAGCATCCACATGAGGACTGCTCACCCGGCAGAAAGAAACGTGGCGAGAGCCGCCGCGGAGGAGAAACCCCGAGCACGGGGGGGTTACCATCTTCAGCGATGAGGAGGTCGACCTCATGCTGAAGATGGAAATAACTCACGCAAGTGAAAAGTTCGTCGCTAAGAAAATGTCCGAATATATCCCAAGTAAAACCGCGAAACAAATCGGGGATAAGCGAGGAACAGAAGTATACAAAAGGATGCGTAAGATTCGGCTGGCGGCGCACCGCCTGACTCATGGCATATTAGAGCCAGAGCCAATACCAGCCGAGACGGATTACACAAGTTCGGCTCCGTCCCAAGAGACGGAGTCGGCCGAGGAGCTCGACCTGCCCCCGGAGATACCGCCGGTTCCCGGCACAACTGGAGAAGAGGTCCCGGTGGGGGAACAAACTCGTCCCTCAACGTCTCCAGAGGAAGCTGACCTCTGGAGATCGGGAGTTATTGAGGCGGCTCTCGCCCAACGAAAGAGGCCCAAGAAAGCCTTGCCCGAAGGGATGCAGTCAGCCTTAAACACCCTCGAGGAGGCGCTTCTAAGGCTACGAGATCTACCGTGCGACATAGAAATCCCCCAAGATCTCGTGGATTACCTGTACGCTCAAGCCACTGCCCTCCTGGAAACCGGGGAGGAGCAGAGAAGTGTCCGCCGCTGTCGAGGAAGGGCCAAGCGGGGTGCGCGCCGGCAGTACCTTTACGCTCGGACCCAGGACCTCTTTAAGAAAAATCCAGGCCAGGTTGCCAAATTGGTCAGGGACAATGTGGACTGGCTTGAACTGGGCTGCGGCTCAGACAAGTTAGACCCTGATCATATAAGGAATCTGTACAATACATTATGGGGGTACCATTACATTTGATTTTCCAATGCTCCACCCGAAGGTACTACATTGGCCAGGAAGCGATTTTTTTTTACCTGGAAAATTTGGAATTTTGCCGAACCCTTGCCGTTCCATGCAAGGTAGGGATCTTTAACGTGCGTGACAACACTCACACACGGGACCTCCATTTTACCTCTCATCCGAACGAGGGTGTATTTTTGTGAAAAATGCTCGCCTAACATTTTTCAAGCGGACCGTGTCGGGATTCGAACCCGGGACCTTGGGCGTAGTAGTCACACACATACCACTACGCCACGGAGCCGCCCTATGGGGGTACCAGCCGGAAGTACAGATATCCGAGACGGGCGAGGGAGTAAGTCCAAAGGCAGTCGCTGAGGTTCTTACTTTTGGTGAAACACGTCAGGAGCGCTGGCTGGCAAGAAGTCTTCCGTCTCCTGTTCAACTTCTTCATGTTGGCAGGAAGACAACCAACATCTTGGAGGATGAATCGGACACTGCTCATTCCCAAGGAGGGTAAGGACGATAGGAGGGCCGAGAACTATCGACCCCTTACCATTAGCTCCATCCTGAGCCGTATGTACTGGGGCATTATAGACTCCAAGTGCAGGAAGCATGTCCAATTCACACCCCGGCAAAAAGGCTTCGTCTCCGAGTCGGGGTGCTTCAATAATGTGCACACCCTTAATGAGTTGCTGCGGCACTCAAAGCAAACAGGCACTGGTCTGGTTGCAGTGCAGATTGACATCGCCAAGGCTTTTGATACGGTTCCCCATCCGGCAATTGGGGCTGCACGCTAAAGGTCTTCCACAGCAGGTGGTACGTATGGAAGCAAGGTGATCCCCTATCTCCATTCCTTTTCAACGCAGTAATGGAGCCTTTACTGCTTCACCTGGAGAAGCAATCCGGGTACCCCATAAGTGGGGATGCCCACATTTCCAGCCTGGCCTTTGCAGACGACTTGATACTCGTCGCGGGCACAGTATCACAGGCTGAGAGTCAGATCAGGCAGACGGAGCAATACCTGATGGGCCTCGGTATGACTATGTCGGCGCAAAAGAGCGCCTGCTTCCGTCTGGTCCCAACAAAAGACTCCTGGTACCTGACTGACCCCGGGTTGAAGATGTCTAACGGAGATGCGATCCCGTTCACGGGCCCGAGATCAAACCTAACCTACCTTGGTGTACAAATATCTCCTTGGACGGGGATAAATATTCAGAGCGTCAGGGCTAACTTTGCTGCAGTGCTGGCGCGAGTGAAGCGGCTGGAACTCAAGCCCCACCAAAAGGTAGAGCTCATCTCTAAATACCTAATGCCTCACTACCTGTACCAATGGGTGGTAGCAGTCCCACCCATAACTTATCTAAGATCCATCGACCAGGAGCTACGGGTAGTACTGCGTGATATCTATCACTTGCCACAGTCAACAACTAATGGACTGCTATACTGTGGCAAGAATGACGGGGGATTAGAGTTTCCTAAATTGGAAACTATCGTCGTTTCCAGTGCGTTAAAAACAGGAATTAAATTCCTTGGGAGCGACGATCCCGTAATAAAAGCCCTGGCAGCGGGTACCAAATTAGAAACACGGTTAATGAGGATGTACGCTTCAAGCAGGCTCGTATGGCCCACCTCAATTCCAGAGATCGACCTATGGAAGAGGCGGGTCAAGAAAGACGAGCTTGCGAGGTGGACTGCTCAAGGTTCTCAAGGCAAGTCGGTCGCGGCGCTCACCGGCGATAAAATTGCCAACGCTTGGCTTCGCAACCCAACGCTCCTGAAGCCAAGCAGACAAATAACGGCGCTCAAAATGAGAACCAATTCATGCGCTGACAGGTTGGTCATGAATAGAGCGGACCCCCAGGCGGACCTCAACTGTCGCAGATGTGGTTCCCAGTTGGAGACGCTGGGACACATTCTGGGACAGTGCACACATACGAAAAGCAAGAGGATCCGCCGCCACAACGAGATTTTCGACCTCGTTGTAGGTGAATTACAAAAGCAGCAGCCAGCGGTATCGGTAACGAGGGAACCTACGTTAAGGCTACCCTCGGGCGGGAATCTCAAACCCGATCTGGTGATACAGAACCAGAGAGGGGTCTTCGTGGTCGACGTAACGGTCCGCCACGAAGACAGCGATTACCTAGCTCATGGACGACAATCTAAGATCGATAAATATAGCCAACTGGTACCGCACCTCCTAGTGGACTTAGGAGCAACCACGGGAGAAGTCCTGCCCCTTGTGGTGGGAATGAGAGAAGCGATGCCCAAGGAGACGGTTAAAGCCCTGGCTCAGCTATATCACGAGTTCATGGACTACGATGCTCCTCTCCGGCGAAGGGGTCAAGGGCGGGAATATCGGCTACCGCCCTAACCCCTAAAACTTCAGACACTAGCTCTCCAACATTTATGTATTTTAATTGTGCCGTCATGTTATTTATTATATTAGGTTAGGGTTTTATTTATTTAGATGTGGGAGCACCACTGTCCCTTTTGGCGTGGTGTTATCCCGGTGTGACGTCCTGGAGCGTCATTGACCCTTATTGGCATGACGTTATCCATTTTAACTGTGCAGTGTCTTCCCCGTGGATATCCTAACCCCTATTGGCGGGTACCACGGGACTGTGATATATCTATCTGTGATATTAGTTTTAAGTTTTTTAGCCAGTTTAACTGGAATGTTGGAGATGTGAGTCGTAAGGCGCCCGTTGGGGCTGCTACAGCGGCGGGCGGGGACCTGAGGACCCCGGTGGCAACCTCCACGCGGTCCTTCCCGGTAACCGGCGCTCACCACGCCGGGCCGATAGCCATTCCCTTCGGGGACCCGTTCAGTGCTGATTTATTCCAAGTCCAAGTCGCACATCACTCAGTTCCTGGTTTCATGTCTGAAGTGTTAGAAGTGGGGTTTGAGCTAGGCATGCGCGAGGATACGGCGAAGGTAGCCAATCCTCGACCAAAGGCAAAAGTACAGGTCACGGGGCCACAACTCCCGTAAGTTCAGCGCACATAAACGTTGTTGTATATAGCCAAATGCCTCGTCATCTAATTAGTGACGCGCATGAATGGATTAACGAGATTCCCACTGTCCCTACCCACTGGCCATGTGCCCAGAAGTAAGTCGTGTGTACGCATTCTGCCGAGCGACCATGCGGTCAGTGTGAAATAAACGAATAAAGTGATTAGCCAAGTAATAGCAGGTCGAGCTCGTAAGAGCTGTGTTAAAGAGACACGTGGTACCAACCTACCGCCTCCTAGTTGGTGTGGCCGGAAAACGACTGGGGGACTGCCCGAAAGGGACAGTTTAAACACCCCCAGCGGCATAAGGTAGGGCGCAAAACGCGAAAAGTGATAGGACACAAATAAGTGAGAACATTTAAGTGAAGTGAGTGGACTTGTTGTGAACTCGTTAATCTTAGTGCGAAGGACAGTTAGACACTCTCGGTCGGTCACAATGACTTCTAGACCACTATCTACCGGAAAAGTTATGCGTTCCCCCCCGGCTAGCCGGAAGGGGACACATAGTGAGAAGTCCCTGAGAGTTGATCTCTCCGGGGCGGTTATGGACATTGACCAAATCGAAACAAGAAAAGAGGATCAAACGCCAACTTGCTCTAAGCAGTACGAATACCCAAGTGTCCCAACTACACCAACCTCGGAAATCCAAGAACAGGATGGATTAGAGGAAAAACAACTTAGAAACAAAAGAGCAAGGGAAGAAGAAAGCCCAAAAATAAATCTGGAAGCTAATGCTCATGATTTATATTTACAAGTACTGCAATTTATTGATACAGAACTAGATCCTACATCTAGATTGAAAGTGGCAATTAAAAAGACATTAAGAACAAAGTTAACTAATTGGGCATTTGCACAGTCAGAGCTAGTAGGCCAGCATAAATACCTACAAAAGAAAAACGCAGAACTAGAGAAACAACTACTAGAGACGAAATTAGAATTACAGACACTAAAACTAAACACGAAACAGACAGTACCTACATTGACATACGCAAGCATTACTAGTAAATCAATACCACAAAAGACAGACGCAATAAGCAAAGTTTTAAGTAATCAAACCAGTACAATTTTTATCACATCTAGAAAGAGGGAAACAGTTAGACAAATCCAGGAGACATTCACAAAGACGATAAATCCAATAACAGATAAAGTACGTATCAAAAACATGAGGACAACAAGTAGAGCTTTAATAGTAGATACTGAGAACGATGTCGAGGCAAGCAAATTATTAAATCACAAAAAGTTAAACGAAATTTTGAGATGTGAAAAACCTAGGAAAAAATTAGCACTAATAATTTTATATGACATACCAACATACCTTAAAGAAGATGAAATTAAAAATTTAATATACAATCAAAACTTGGAAGGGAAAATAGAGTGGGAAGAATTCAAACAAAAATTTAAATTAAGTTTTAAAACGGGGCCTAAAGACAAGGCCACCGTGCACCATGTGGCAACAGTTAACGGTAAAATAAGAAATATACTTACTAATCTAGGTAAGATATACCTTGAGTTTAAAAGCATAGCTATAAAAGACTTTTTGGTCGTACCCCGATGCCTGCGCTGCCAGGACTTGGGGCACGTATCCAAATATTGTTCAAGAAAATCTGACTCCTGCGGTCATTGCGGGGCAGAAGAGGCCAACCATAATAGGGCAACGTGCCCTAAAAAGGAACAAACCGCTATCTGCATACCTTGCAGTAGGCGAAACAAAAAGTGCAGTCTTAATAGAAAAGACTGCCCGACCCATAAGATCTTGATGGAACGACTTATTCAGAAAATCGACTATGGACAGTGACACCATAGAGAACACAGAACAAATACTACAAAACGATCAATACGAAATCACGAACGGTGAGGCTTCATTTGGAGCCAAACCTAAAACAAATACACCATCAAGATCAAAGAGAAATCAAGCAAGGGCAGAAAAATATAGGCAGAAATTAATAGAAAATACAAAGAAAACAAAGGACCAAAACATACAGACTGAAAAAACGTTCACAAATACAGAAGTACAAACTATATAACGACGAACATTAATACAACGCACAGTAAGTTTCTTTAAAATTAAAAGAAACAAAATCAAACCAATACAAACCGAACAGGTAACAATTATTGAACTTACAGAACAATTAAATAGACTATTCACGATTAAAGAAGTAGACGAGGAAGAAGAGGAGGAAGTTGAGACAGAACCTTTGAATGACCATGCGGTCATGATAAATGGGATCTACGACAATATTGAAAACAGAATGCAGTTGGCGAGACTCGAAGAACCGAGAATGTTCACAACTGCATTAAGAATTATTATCCGAAATAACCATGAAAATGGTCAATCAATTTTATTCTCCACACCGGATGCGGTGGACAGAATAACCTTAAAATGTAACGGATTACCGACTGATACAAAACTATTACATGAACTCCTACAAAAAATCTTTGAGCGACGAGACGAAATACTAAACTACGACAAAATATTCAAACAATTTACAAAAATACATGGCCGAACGGTCTTAGACCCTACTAAAAAGTGGCCAGATTGTTTTATAAAAATTTATAATGGCTGAAACAAACATAAAAATCGGACAGATCAATGGGATGAGAAGCCAAACGGCTATGTACGAGATGAGAAATGTCAGTGAAAACTTAAATCTCGACATAATACTAGAACAAGAACCATATACTAGAAATGGGAAGATACCAGGAATGCCAATAAGAGCCAGGCAAATAAACAAGGGAGAAAGACCGATGACTACAACAGTCATCTTAAATAGTACACTAAGAACAACAACCATACAAAAATACACGAATGAGCACTGTGTGTGCACAGAGGTATACATGGGGGGTCTGGGGAGTTGGATAGTGGCGAATAGCTACTTCCAATTCAGACTGGACCCCGAACCATACTTAAGAAATCTCAGAGAGATTCTAAGAACATACATTAACAAGCCAGTGCTCATAGTTGCGGATGTAAATGGAAAATCCGCACTATGGTTTAACATTGATGCGGATGAAAGAGGGGAGAAGGTTTAAGACCTTATTAACGAACTTCAACTAGAAATATTAAACAAACCAAACAATCCCCCAACATACAAGAACCGAATTGGAGAAGGCACAAATATAGATGTCACACTGGCAAACAGTTAGGCATACCATCACATAACCAATTGGAAAGTACATGATGCGGTCACAGTAAGTGACCACAATTTGATAACATTTAATATAAAAAAGAATCAAGAAAAGGAGACACAAATATACAGATACAACCTAAAAAAGGTGGATTGGGGGAAAGCTCTACAAGAGTTTAAACCACCTTTGCAAATTACAAGAAACGATAACGTACACGAATACACGAAGGCATTAACTAAATCGATACAAGCAACTATGAGAAAAACAATTCCAAAACAAAATATACAAGTAACTACCCTTAAATTACAATGGACAATAGAATTACAAAACCTAAAGAAAGAAACGAGACGGAAAAGAAAACAATATCAAAATTCTAAAACAGAAAGAGAGAATTTACAATTTAGACATTTATAGGAGATCTAAAGAAATATATCAACAAAAACTAGCAGAGATGAAGAGAAAATCATGGGATGCATTTGTCGAAAGACACTTGCAGATAGACCCATGGGGAATACCATATAAGGTAATCGAAGAGAAAATTAAACCTCCAACTTCATACTCTACGTTAATTAGACAATATGGTACGGAAACGAAGAACTGGGAAGAAACTGCGGAAGCACTTCTAAAGTCTCTTGTACCAGACGACGAAATAATAAATGAAAATGCTGAACAACAGAGGAAAAGACAGATAGTTATATCACATAACACGACTGGCAATAAGCCTTGGAACAGGGAAGACCTGAACTTAGTCCCCTTTACAGAGGAAGAAGTTCAGGAAAGTATTGAAAGAAATAAAAACAAAAAAGCACCAGGGCCGGATGAAATTCCGGCTGAAGCACTAAAGGGGCTTAGCCAAAAACTTACACCGATACTCACGGCATTATTCAACGAATGCCTGTATCAGAGCAAGTTTCCAGCACTATGGAAACAATCCAAGCTAATAGTTATACCAAAAAATAAATCAAAAGACGTGCAAAGAACCAACACGTATCGACCCATAAGTCTTTTAAATGTTATGGGAAAGACTTTTGAACGTTTATTGTGCAACAAATTACAAGAGCACAGGGCGATAGTCGGCCTAAATAATAGGCAATACGACTTTCGTCCGGGTAGATCAACAGAAGATGCGATAAACGAGGTACTATATAATGTATCTCGGGCAGAGGGAAAGTATGTGATAATGGTTACAATAGACATAGAGGGGGCATTCAACAACCTTTGGTGGCCCTCTCTATTTGTAAGATTACTAGATATAGATTGTCCAACACAACTTTATCACATATTTAGGAACTATTGTATGGATAGGTATGTGACTCTAGAGGGCAACAAGAGAATCACAAAGCATGTGACCGAAGGCTGTCCGCAAGGATCGGTCTGCGGTCCCATGTTTTGGGATATAACTACCGAAGAAATCTTGGAGAATCTGGAAGCCGCACAAGAGGTGTTGTCTGTCATAGCTTATGCGGACGACATCCTGTGTCTGGTGGAAGGAGACTCCAGGAAACAACTACCAAACAAAACCAATAAAGTCTTGAAACTACTGGACAAATGGTGTACAATGAATAAACTAAGAATAGAGCCTAGTAAAACAAAATACACGGTCATGAAGGGCA
The DNA here is from genome assembly GCA_036346225.1 of Platerodrilus igneus. Lineage (NCBI taxonomy): Eukaryota > Metazoa > Arthropoda > Insecta > Coleoptera > Lycidae > Platerodrilus > Platerodrilus igneus. The sequence goes on from JARFIW010001678.1 coordinate 69,364, forward strand.
AATTAGCAAGAGATCCTACAATAAGGATCAATAACAGCGTAATAGGAAGAACAACAACTATTAAGTACCTAGAACTAACAATAGACGAAGCCCAAAATTATGAGAAACACATACAAATAATAAGTGGGAACTCCGCAAAAATTATACAAAGTGTAACAACTTTGACGGCAAGACACTACAATATCCCACTCTGTAACATACGTATCTATCGGAACAGCGTGCTCGTAGCAATGGTCGCCCATGCTGCGAGCGCATGGGCACATAGACTCGTCTTAGTGAAACCAAAACAAAAAGTTAATAGCACTCAAAGAGGACTTCTGATAAGGTTAACTGAAGCGTATAGAACCACCTCCCACGATGCATTGTACGTGATATTAGGTACAATGCCAATAGATTTAAAAATAAGAGAAATTGCAGCTAAGTACTGGCTCAAGAAGAACCAGAACCAAAAAATCCGACAAATACTGAACACGGACATACCAATAATTGATAAGAACCAAATTAAGAATTTAATGATAGACGAATGGCAACAAAGATGGAATTCGTCAGACAAGGCTAGACGGACGTATTCATATCTGCCAAATATAAGAGAAAGATTAAAATCCAAATATATAGTCCCCACCCAGAGACTAATACACTTTTTATCCGGACATGGACCATGCCAGACCTATAAATACCGATTTAAATTAGAAGAAACGGAGACATGTTCCTGCGGTGAAATTGGTTCACCGGAACATACTGTCTTCAGATGTAACGAGATCAATGAAGTAAAAGTTGAAAGAAACATATTAAAGAACATACCGATCAAAGACATGATGGGAAATAAGAACATATTCCCATATCTCAACTTATTAACCAATAAAGTGACAAAAATATTACATAAGAGATATCAAAAGGGGGCAAATGCTCAAAACTAAAGAGTATAAGCCCACGGAGAGCAAATCAAGGGATACCAGGAATAGTATTCCTGAAGCACCCAAACCGCTAAAATCAAAAGCATAGTTATGAAAGACTTTAAACACACTAATAAAGTGTGTTGACGTAGGGTTAATTAACTAACACGGTGAAGGTTTAATAGTAGATTAAGATAATTTTACTAACAATTAACATTAAAGAAATATTGTTCAATAAACAAGTGGCAATCACAAATGTATAAAACACGTATAACCCTAACTTAGCATTAGTTAATAATTAAAATAAGTATGTATGTAAATATTATTGTCAACTAAATCATAAGGAAAATTATATGTACATAATGTTGTACTAAAATCAAGTAATCTTAAAAAGGGCCAATGAGTAAGTAAAGTAAATATTCATAAAAATAGCATGTAACATTTGCATGATAAAGTAGAAGTAGAAAAGTAGAAAATAGAAATGATATGCATGATAACAGATGAGAGGTAAAATCAAATTAATCTAACCTTTTGGTAAGAATGAGAGATGATATTAAGGGAAACATACAACTACACAACATACACTAAAACAAGAATGTAGCAAATACGTCAGTTATGTGGCGTCCGCATGTCCTGCATAGGACCTCTACGTGTGTCACAAAATAAAGCTGGATTTCAAAAGCGGCGGCACCTAGCGGTGTCGCCGCTGTAGAAATTTAGCACCAACTTAATAAACATACACCGCCCACCCCTCACACACACAATCATACACACACACAATACTATGTAGCAAATACAACACATTGGGGCGTCTGCAGAAAATTTATATTTTTTGTGGGCGCTAGGGATGGACACGAACCGAACAGGTTCGAGGTTCGGTTCGAGCCGAACCGAACCGGACATTTTATTTTCGAACCGAACCTCGAACCGGACCGGCAAATTTTTCGAACCGAACCGAACCTAGCTCAAGGTTCGGTTCGGTTCGGTTCGAAAGGTTCGATTTTTTAAATAAAAATTTAGTTTAAAAATTTAATTTTCACTAAGAACATGTCAATCTTAATTTCTCCCAAATGCACATTTAAAAAATCTCTAGTCGCAAGCATATAAGAAATAAAACGATTTTCTAATGTATATGGTCATCGAATTTAAGCCAATAGGTAAAAAATGTAATGGGTATTAGTGTTACGCATCTAATAAATTTTGTCATCGAGGCACGCTTGTAGATCAAAAAATTCTAGATTAGTTCGATTTGTTCAATGCTACTTACTTCAAGTTGTTGCTTGTTTATAACTAGTATTAGATATTAAAGAAACTCGAAATGATTTTGAGAATTTGGTTTTAAAAACAAGCTTATTTTATTTAATGAACAGAAGTCGTGTCGGAAACCATCTTACACATATACTAGCCGACGACACGGTCTAGAAACTACAGAAGTTTTCAGAATAAACAAAACAATTTAATTATGTATGTATTACTAATCCACCATTTTGAATTTTTTACTTTTGTATGAAAACAAGCTCTCAATTAATATTTAAAAAGGTGACCTTGTAACAAAAACTAATCTCCTTTTCTTTTCTACATAATCGCTCAACAAATGGTGTTACAAAACTCATGGCACCATAATATTTACTGTTTATTTAGTGTGGCCATTAATTACCACCAACGTCTTTAGAAGCAGCCGATACTCCAGAAGAATGACCCCGAACTTTCCTCAAAACCAAGGGTTGAAGTTTATGACTTTTCAATCAATGCCGACATAAAATAACACAGTATAATGCAAATAATAAGCAGATATAATGCCCGTGCCATAAATACTGTTATATTTTATTATAAAAAACGTAAACGCTGTTTGAGGTAGATTTACGATTCTTTTCGAGAACCATCTGATATTGTCTTTTAAAAGAAATAATAATTATATAGAATTATAACATTTTCCCTAGAATATGGGTTTATATTAATATTTCTAATGGCTATGCAAGGTTTCAATTTTGTTTATTGCTGGTGTATTTGTACGTTTTGACCGACCAATCGTAAGCCCTATCAGTCGATGTTAGTTTCTTTATTGAAAAAGATCGAAAAGCTTTGTTAGTTATTGCCGGTATTTGAATTTTGAAGGAAACGACTATTTAGAGTTAATGTAAAAATTTAAACAATGGCAGACTATGACAGTGACGAATGGTTTTAGAACGATATGACGAACTAAAAAACGTTGCTATGAACATACTGCAAAACAACAGTTCAAAAATATTTTTTACGTTAAACGGATAGACTTCGTTCCGTCTTACGGTGGACACACAGGAAAAGACATAGCTAAGGTTTTTTTTGAAACAGTAAAGGACTGCGGGATTGAATAAAGGATACAAGGCATAACTGTTGACAATGCTTCAGCCAACACTTCATTCATGAAATAATTGAATATACTGCAACCGACATTTTAATAGATGCATGGCACATGTTTTAAATCTGGCCGTGCAAGATTCATTCCGTACATTGAACTTAAGACCTGAACGAACTGATGAAGAAGAAATTGAAGATGAAGATGAATTTAACAGTAAAGTCAAACTCAATCGTATCGAGAGAATTCGAATAGTCTTTAAGAAAATTAGAAGATTCGAGCTATTGAGACAGCGAATTAAAAGTGCTTGTCAGACTGTTGGTGTGTCTACAGAGCTTTCGCCGATTCTACATACTCCTACACAGTGGAATTCCACTTATAATTTGTTAGATATAGCTTTTAAGTTAAAGCGAGGACTAATATGCTTGTGTGAAAGTGATCCTACTCTAAAAAAATCGAAAACCTAATAAAAGTGGGTGGTTAATCTTAGAGAACATGTGTACATTTTTAAAAATGTTTAAAAGAATAACCGATAAGTTAGAAGGCGACAAGTACGTTACCTTACCCTCCGTGGTAGTTTGTATTAATATTTTATGGGATAAAATAGAAGAAGAGATAAGACAATTAGATGATAAAGCAAATAGATCTGCACTCGATGAGCATTTGTGATAGCATACCAGGGTTCAAGAAATAAAATATTAAAACATTATCGTCTTACCAATTGACTATATTGTGCTGTATTAGTGCTCGACCCTAGACACAAAATAGAGCTCTTTGACCACACTAGTTGGGGAAAGTACTTAAAAGTGGAATCGCTGAACTTCTTCAAAAATCTCTATGAAGAATATACAAAGCAAGGGTCAAACCTGCATTCTCCTTTGCCCGAATCTTCTGAAGATTCAGAAGACAATTTTAGTGTCTCTAAACTGTACAATTCCAAAAGAAGAAGGGAAGACAAGGCCGACGAATTAGCAATTTTCTTAGCTGTATCGCGTTGCAATGGTGTTGAAAATATTTTAAAGTGGTGGCAAATTGACAAGGAAAGGTTTCCGATACTGAGTAGTATGGCAAAGGATTTATATAGTAGTGTGACAGCAACCTCAATCCCTTCTGAAAGACTTCTTAAAAGCAGGTTTGGTTATAAGGAAGCAGGGGAATGAATTTAATCACGATTCAGCTAAAAGTCCATTCTGCCTTAATTTTTGGTTACGAAAATCATTTCCCAACTTAAACACTATAACTATACTTAAGTAACTGCCATTATATTAGAATTAGTTGTATTATTATGCACTATAGATTATACATTACCAAAATTATATATATATATATATATATATATATATATATATATAATTAATATAATTAACTACCTTAAGTATTTATATATATATATATATATATATATATATATATATATATATATAGTATAATATAGTATAATAATAATAAAGTGAAGTAATACAATGATTTTAAATAATAAGTCAATGTAAGTGTTGGATCAAACGATGTATCATGCATTTCTTAACATAACCACTTACTTTGAACTCCTCTAAGGTGATGTGTACTGTAATTTAGTTAACTGTACAGCGAGCATTAACGGCACTATATTATTGTTAGTGAGCACTCACGACACGAAAACTGGTCTGTCACTTCCCGTGGTTCAAACATGACAACACAACACCCTTGTCGGCTGCTGGTTTTAAGTCTTTTCATGATTGTTACAGGAAGGGGATGACAATGATCAAGAAGAGAGGGACAGGAGCCCGAACATCCCGCCCACCAAAATAAATATAACTTTATTTTTAAACAAAGTAAACAACTAATATGAACGATACTAACTAACTTATACGGAACTAGACTAAATAGCTATATAATATCTAACCCTATGAGCTTGTTGCACAAATACACCAACAATTATTGTTCCAATGGCAAAGGGCAAAGGTTTAGCACAGGTCTTTTAAGAGTCCCATGTGCCGTTCTCACAGTTGCAACGCGAACAACGTTATCTTTACCAGTATGTAGTTGAATGATTCTACCCAATCTCCATTGAAGAGGCGGAGACTTGGGTTCTTGAATCAACACTAAGCTATTAAGTTTTAGTGATTCCCCTGATGCAAACCATTTTGATTTTTGCTGAAGCGTATAAAGGTACTCTGATTGCCATCGCTTCCAGAAACTTTGCTGTAACCGCTGAACTAGTTGCCAACGATTTAAACGATTAATCGGTACCTCAGTAACGTCCGTATCTGGAATGACAGAAATAGGTTCGATGGTTAAAAAATGACTTGGGGTCAAACAAGATAAATCGTTAGGATCCGAATTAAGCGGACCTAATGGACGGGAGTTCAAAAGTGCTTCAATTTGCACTATAACCGTATTAAATTCTTCATAAGTCAATTTTGCTCACCAACTACCCGAAATAGGTGAGTTTTGACAGATTTAATTCCGCCTCCCATAGCCCCCGAAGTGCGGAGCAGAAGGGGGGTTGAACGACCACTCAATGTTTTCTGCGTGTGCGGATTGTTCTAACAGTTCGCGAATTTTGGCTTCAGCACCTACAAAGTTGGTACCACAGTCGCTGTACATGTGGATACACCTTCCACGTCTAGAAATAAATCGACGGAAAGCGGCTAAAAATGCTTCTGACGACAAATCTGAAACCAATTCCAAATGCACTGCCTTAGTGCTGAAACAAACAAAGAGACAAATATATGACTTTAAGGTTTTGGCTCCTCGAACCCGACCCATTGTTATGGAAAAAGGGCCCCCAAAATCTACGCCAGTATGACGAAATGCTTTTCCAGGAGTCATTCGCGGAGTAGGTAAATCTCCCATAGAAGGCACAATAAAAGTAGGATTGACCTTAAAACAAGGAATACATGCACGTAGACACTGCCTTATGGCTCTTCTAGCAGACAAAATCCAAAAATGCTGTTGCAATAATGACTGATTACCACAATGTAAATTTTTAATATGGCAATCCTGTATAATAAGAGTTGTTAGACGATGGAGCCGAGGGAGAAGTAAAGGATATTTTGCATCATGTGAGATGCCCGAATGTTTTAACCGACCGCCCACCCTGAGGAGTCCCTGGTAATCTACGAATGGAGTAAGAGAACGGAGTTGTTTGCTAACTAAATGTCCCTTTTTCAATTTTTCCAAAGCTTCCGCAAATGCACCGATTTGAACATGTTTCACTAACAATTCTAACGCTGATGTTCTTTCTCGAAGGGTAATCGCACCAGTTAATTTTCCATTAGGTGATTTGAGGTTGAACACAAAACGGCGGCAGTGACTAATTATTTTTAAAATCTTTTGCAAATCGGAGAATGTATCTAACAAAGAAGTCAAAACGTGATCCGAGGGTTCGATGGCAATCAACACGAATTTTGCTTCGGCAGAACTTTGTGACAATTCTGATGCTGAATTATCAAGAAATGGTTGTTTAGGCCATTCTTCCAAAGGTAATTTTAACCACACAGGACCCGCCCACCATAGCGGGTGATCGATAAGTTCAGTTGCAGAAAGGCCTCTCGAGGCACAATCGGCAGGGTTGTCTTGTGATTTGACATGCTTCCAATTAGAGGGTGCAACCAGCGATTGAACATGTGCAATTCTATTTGCGACAAAAGTTTTCCATTTATTAGATGGCGATTTTAACCATGAAAGTGTTATTGTAGAATCCGACCAAGCAAAGATGCTAGTAAATTCTAACTTGAAATATGTTTTCTTCACATACTCTACGAGATTTGCGAGTAGAACTGCTGCGCACAACTCTAACCGTGGCAACGAAACCTTGTTTATGGGCGCAACTTTACTTTTTGCACAAACAAAATACACGAAAATATTATGATTTTTGTCAAAACAACGAAAATAAACAACATATGCATAACCTGCTTCTGAGGCATCGCAAAAGGCGTGTAACTCGATGCTCTTTAAGTCTTTACAAATCAACTGACGAGAAATTTTCAACTCTGATAAGAATGGAAGTTGCAACAAATACTTGTCCCATTAACGAATAAGTTTTTCGGGAGGCTGAACGTCACAATTGATTCTCAAAGTCCATAAACGCTGAACGAAATGTTTAATAAAAAATGTAACAGGAGTTAAGAAACCTAGGGGATCGAAAATTCTTGCTAACGTCGAGAGAACGTTCCTTTTTGTACAAGGACGCTCACTAATTTGTATATCGTATGAAAAAATGTCTAAATCGGAACACCATTTGAGTCCTAACACCTTTACTAGCGGAATTTGTTCTTGACTAAACGTCAGCGGTGGTTGTTCGATTTGTGAACTGGGTATATTTGACAAGACAAGGGTGGAATTACTATTCCATTTTCTAAGTTCAAAACCACCAAGCTTACATAATTCAGTCAGTTCTTGAACTAGCAAGTTGGCTTCTTCAACAGTTTCACAACCACTGATGATGTCATCTACATATGAGTTGGACGATAAAACAAGTGAAGCGCGTTGGTAACGAACCGCTTCCAATCTGGCTAATTCTTGGATGGTACGAAAAGCAAGAAAAGGAAAAGCCTTTATCCTATAAGTAACGGTGTTCAATCGGTAATCAACAAGAGGATCCGATGAATCAAATCTCCACAAAATACGTTGGAAATCTCGATGTTCTGGTATAATCTCGATCTGGCGATACATTTGTTTGATATCCGCCGTGAAAGCAATGTTGTGAATCCGAAACTGCAATAGAAGTTCAAAAATATCCTGTTGTAGTGATTTTCCCTGTAACAACGTGTCATTTAGTGAAATACCGTCTGAGGTTTTGGCACTTGCATCGAACACAACTCTTAATTTAGTTGTTGTGCTCTCTGGCTTTATCACCGCATGATGCGGAATGTAATAAACAGGACTACTATCCAACGAAAGAAGAGGTACAGGACTCATGTGCCCTGTGTTTATGTAATCTTGCATGAAAAGATTGTATGACGCTCGTAAATGCGAGTCATTCTGCAAACGTCTTTCCAACCCCAAAAAAACGACGCAAAGCGATTGCACGAGAATCAGTAAAGTTCGGTTCTGGTCCTTTAAAAGGCAATGAAACCATAAACCGACCTGCTTCGTTTCTAGAATAAGTATCGACAAACGTCTTTTCACACAATACGTTTTCTGCATTTTCTTGTACCTGAGCAGGAACACTTTCCAGCTCCCAAAAACGAAGTAGCGTGTCTTCTATTGGTTCCACATAAGCACACAACGAAGTAGAAATAGTTTCTGAACAACCTACTTTTCCAGTCACAATCCAACCAGGCGGCTCCGTTGCGTAGTGGTATGTGTGTGACTACTACGTCCAAGGTTCGAATCCCGACACGGTCCGCTCGAAAAATGTTAGGCGAGCATTTTTCTCAAAAATACACCCTCGTTCGGATGAGAGGTAAAATGGAGGTCCCGTGTGTGAGTGTTGTCACGCACGTTAAAGATCCCTACCTTGCTTGGAACAGCAAGGGTTCGGCAAAATTCCAAATTTTCCAGGTAAAAAAAACTCGCTTCCTGGCCAATGTAGTACCTTCGGGTGGAGCATTGGAAAAATCACATGTAAAGTCACAATCCAACCAAATTTGGTGCGAATGGCCACCGGTTCGTCTTGTTGTCCGATCCGAGATTCATTTAACAAAATTTGTGCGAAAATGTCTGCTCCTAACAACAAATCAATTTTCGCAGGTTCAAAAAACCTTTTATCAGCTAATTGTAATCCATCGATATGATCCCAATGGCGTTTTCATAAAGGTGTGGCCGGTAGTTGACCACATATTTCCTGTAAAACAAAAAATTCTAAATTGAAGTTGGATTGAGTTTCAGCCTGATTACAAGAATGAATACGACACGATAAGCTACCACTGATAGTAGACGCATTCAAGCCCAAACCTTGTACCTTTGCTAAGCTTTTATGCTTCTGCAAAAAAAGCCTTTGACGACACTTTTCTGTCATAAAATTTGACATACTCCCATTATCTAAGAGTGCCCTAACGGTTTGTAGTTTTCCAAAACCATCGATAATCGCTACCTGAGCAGTAGCTAACAAAGTTGTTGCATTAGCAACTGAACGAGAAAAGAATGAACTAACTTCAGCCCTCTGCATCGACAACGAAGAAGCTTCACTTGTTTCATTCCTTCAACCATTTTTGTGTATGATCTGCTGATGTAGTAGGAGAAGTATTTGCATTCTCAAAATGCAACAATGTGTGGTGTGGTTTACGACATTTTTTACAACCAACCTTTGATTGGCAATTTTTGACACGATGCGAACTACACAAACAATTTAAACAGAGATTATTCTTTTTAACGAAATCAAATCGTTCCTGACTGGATTTCCCAAGGAACTTTTTGCAACCATAAATCAACTGCGAGTCATTACACACTATGCATTTGTTAGGTGACGTCGTAGATACAAACGTCCCACGAGTTAAATTTTGTCTATTCCAAGTTGAAGGCTCACTTTTACTTTTAGTCGCAAAGTTGACGGTTTTCGGTGCTTTTTGAGACATCAAATCATTTATCTCTAAAGCCTTACACGATTGATCTAAGAACGCTCTTAATCCTTCAAAACGTGGTATTTCACTAGTATTCTGCATTTCGAAACGTTTGGCGGTGTCTGAATCTAACCTTTGTAATAGCCAATTGAAAAGAACAAAATCAAACAGATCGACATTTTCAAAAGTTTTTAAAGCGCTGTAGCTTTCAACGAATACATTTAATAAAGACCTCAAACTGTCGGACGTCGCACAATTCAATTTGGGAGCTTTTTCCATGCAATTTAAATAATTTGTAACAATTAATCTTTTATTTTCATAGCGATCTATAATAATTCTTAGGGCAATTCCGTAATTTGCATCACAGACCGATAAATGTTTCACGAGTTGTTTAGATTTGTCATCTAAACTGTTTAACAAAAAAAAGAACTTTTCAGTAGGAGAAAGTTTTTGATTTGAATCAATTAAACTCCGAAATGCATCGTAATATGATTCAAAATCTTCAATTTTCCCATTAAAATTTATTAATGGAATTGCCGGCAAGCGTATGTTGTTTGTGGCCAAGTGTGAATTATCTACCAACGATGCTAGAGGCACTTTAGTTTCAAACTGCCTTTGACATTCAGTGAACCGTGCTCTAATCTGCAAGAAATATTTATCTAAGCTAATTCGAATACCCGAAATTTCTTCAATACATTCATCGTCTAAGATGCATTCTGTATACAATTTGTCAAAATCTGATATAATCTGCTGAGTTAATTCCATACTCACTTCAATTTGCGCAAAAGTATCACCGGTCCCATCTAAATTAGACAATGCGGTTTGCAAAGCTATCAATCTACTTAACGCTGATTTACCTTGAAAAATCAACCTTTCTGTGGTAACTACCATTATGAAAGGGTCAGATACCGCCTGAAGCAACAAGCGGCAACTACAAGCTTTTAAATTCTATAGAAAAGGGTTGTTTTTACGACCACCCAACGAAGTGATGTTTGAGCAATAAATGACAAGTACCGTTTGTAACCTTCCGGTCGACACTTCTGTGTCAGCATTCTATTTATATAATATTTCTAAATTCAATTGTCTGCTGATAGCATTGTCCTGCTATCTATATCGTTGTTACCTTTGCGCTTCATTCGTGTTAACCTTCATAATTACAAGTTATTGCCGTATACTCAAATTTACGTTACTTATCTGCATTGGAAATTACAAATATGATAATAAGCTGTACTTTGCTTTTGTCCTTGTGGATAAGAGGCATTCTTATTTCGATCGTTGTTGGTGAAAGTTGGATTCTGCCGATATAAACGTATTAATTACGGATTTAGGTAGTACCGACAAATAATTATTGAAGTTTGGCAATTTTGGTTTTATGGTTTTAGAATACCTTTTGCAAGCTTCGATTTTCACTTGTAGTGGATTTAAATTCATCATCACCGTTCATAATTGGTATGAATTAAAATAGATTGAATTTTATTATTTTAATTTTTGTAGGTGCAGATGTTCGTTATTGAAATCTAAATATTGTAACGTCCTGTTATCTCTAAATCAGTTAGTGTACATTTAATTGACCCACTTACGTGGTAATTAATATCTCAATTTTTGTTTGCAACTTGATTTCTAATATTAAATTTTAGGGTCCTTCTTCTCCTCCTTCTTCTCCAACTTTTTCCTCCCTACGCCGTCTCATTGTGCCTTATACGTATGCTCTTCATTCTGGTTATGCTCCTGTCTCCTTTATCTCAAGAACGTTGTCGCACTATCAACTTTACTATTTATCATTTATTGGGGTTGCCGACCAGCTGTCGTTACTCTGGGTTACCATTCCAGCAGCCTAGGACTTCGACGACCGTTGATGTGAGATAACTACGTACAGAAGCTAATCATTAAGTAAGATTATTCCATATATTTATTGTTCGTTGTTGGTGTTTGTGCTTATTTTGTGCCATTTTGGTTTTATTATTTTTCCTTATTAATACTTAATATTAATAATTTGAGGTATTGCTGTTCAGAAAAAGTACATCTACTTCATTCAAAATTTAGTAATACTGATGTACAAAATTTAATATTTAAAACAAATTTTTAGTATATTTCTAGGCACCCTCTTTACGGCCTAGAGTGATTTATTAAGATTATTAATGAAATATTTCAACAGTACGTTAAGGTATCTAATATTTACACTATTGTTAGAGATTGCTCCCACGAGGTGCTTATTTGAAATTGAGGTTAGAACACCTAGCACTTAATTTATGGTGCATTTTACGTACTACTACATGCTTTCTTGGTCAAGGGTATATGAGTACGTGAGTAATAAATAACTTTAAAGTGAGTGAGAAATTAAAAGTTCTTGTTTCCTGATATGCACTCGTGCGGGGTTCCTTACGGTAATATTTACTAATTTTGTATTTTCTATTCTTGTGTTAATCATAATTGATGTAATATTGAAATTCAACTGGTATTTGGAATTTTTGTTATTAATTGTATTTGTGTTCCGATGCGATATTAAAGATAGTTATTTTGTGAAGTTGCGTGTTTTATATTTATGATCTGGAAAGGGGTTCCTTCGAAGACTGTTGGAACTAGGACTTTAGGTTTCATACGCTCCATAATTGTTATCAGTTCCTGGCGCCTTGGCATTCCCTGTCCAGGCTCTGATTCAATACTAACCCTTATTAATATAATCTGTGCAGTACATTTTCTGATCTACCCTGAATTAGAGTCTCACCCTGACTAAGCCGGAGCAAAAGTTGTCACCACCCCCAACCCATAAACCACGTGTTTTTAACCCGAACGTTAAGAATTTGCTACCCCGTGGTATATCTGTTTCACAAGCTCACAAAAATGCTATTTAGTACCGTTATTATTTATTTTAATTAAATTCTCGAATAGAACTTGAACATAAAATAAATAGTATTCAAAACGAAAATTTATTTAGATTGCAAATCAAATCAAACAAATTGTTCTAAGAACTTCTAAGCAAATGTCTATACAGTTTAACGCCGTAATGAATTTATATCACCCTCCCAATCAAAAAACAAACGAAATCTAGGAATTGGAGCGTGAAATTCAATTTAACAAAAGGAATTCAATCCGGAAGAAGGCTCAAAATGTTGGATCAAAGGATGTATCATGCATTTCTTAACATAACCACTTACTTTGAACTCCTCTAAGGTGATGTGGACTGTAATTTGGTTAACTGTACAGCGAGCATTAACGGCACTATATTATTGTCAGTGAGCACTCACGACACGAAAACTGGTCTGTCACTTCCCGTGGTTCAAACATGACAACACAACACCCTTGTCGGCTGCTGGTTTTAAGTCTTTTCATGATTGTTACAGGAAGGGGTTGACAATGATCAAGAAGAGAGGGACAGGAGCCCGAACAGTAAGTATAGAATTTTACAAATATGTATAAACTTTTTTCAATTTTTTATATTAAGTGTTTAAGGCGATTTTTGTAAGAATTTATTTAAACACGAATTGTTATATAAGCACAGTTTCTTTATTCCTGTATTGCACGAAGTGTATAAAATACCTTAATGGTTTAATTTTTAATTATAGAGATAAACTGACAATCAGCTTTTTGTTTGTACTGTATCAGAAATCAGTAACACCTTATTGTCTTGATACTCTTTTTATACTAACTAAAACTAAAATAAAAGTAATCGCAAAGATTGTGTGATATCGTTCTTACACGGTAAAATGACATTAGTAAAAATCATCAATTATTAACACATTTTAAATTTTGGCGTTGGTTTTCACTATTAACCTAATTGTAATTACGCTTCGTTAAAGATAGTACGTATTGAAAAATCAAACCTGGACAAATAGTATTAATATGATTTATGCTACTAAAATCTAAAGCAAACTAATGTTGGACTTATTTGAAAGTAGCAACTACTAAATATAAAAACTACATTAAACATTTAAATTGTTGTAGTTGAACGCACATGTTGTTAATATCAAAATGTCGAACCGGTTCGGTTCGGTTCGAGGTTCGGTTCGTTTTTCGAACCGAACCGAACCGAACTGGAATATATTTTTCGAACCGAACCTCGAACCGAACCGGACTAAAGTTTTCGAACCGAACCGAACCTAGGGCAAGGTTCGGTTCGAATCCATCACTAGTGGGCGCCACACACACACACACACACACACACACACACACACACACACACACACACACACACACACACACACACACACACACACACACACACACACACACACACACACACACACACACACACACATGAACACAAAGAGTGATATACACTCAAATACGTAGCAAATACAACATATTGGAGCGTCTACAAGAACACACACACACACACAAATACAAAGAGTGAAATACACTCATATACGTAGCAAATACAACATATTGGGGCGTCTACAAAAATTTATTTTGTGGGCGCCACACACACACACGCACATAAACAAAGAGTGCAATGCCAACACCACTCTTACATAATACACAAAGCACTTCTGTAGCAACTACACAAAACGGTGGCGTTCGTATGCCCTGCAAGGGGCCCCTATGAGCGCCACCAACACATGGTCAATACCGGGATCGGCGATTTCCGGCTGCCGATGGTTGCCGATCCTGGGGGGAGACCAACACAACACAAAACCAAACACACACACGCACACACACACAACAAAAATCGTAGCAAATACACCGCAAGGGTGGGCTCTTCTGTCTCCGAAAGGGGGCAGAGGGGTGCCACCCATACATTCCCTGGCCTGTTCTGCGGAATCGCGATTTCCGGCTGCCGATTGTCGCGGTTCTGGGGAGCAGGTCGGGGAAAACATCTTAACACAAACTTACACACTTTCATTGCTTCAGAGGTGCAACAACACACACGGACGGTATTCATATGTCCCGCAAAGGACCTCTATGAGTGCCGCCCACACACCACGTCTCACCTTTCGGGCCAAGTTCCGCGATTTCCGATGGTCGCGGTCCGGGGCTCGGAAGGGGGATAGAACACAAACAAAACACAAGGGCATTGTAGCAAATACACATTTTCCCAGCCCGTACCGAAGCTCGCGATTTCCGGCTGCCGACGGTCGCTATCTGAGGGAAGGGCTGGGAAACACACACACAAAACGTACAACACAACTTCAAAAACCAACGTAGCAAATACTCAAATACGTGTGCTTATCGCCCGAAAGGGTGCTAAGTACACGTAAAACAAATTTTTTCAAATTTTTTCCAGTCTAAACCAAAGATCGCGATTTCCGGCTGCCGATGGTCGTGGTCTGAGGTGAGGACTGGACAACAATACAACAAACACACACAAACATACAACAAAAAATTTTTTTTAAACATCTGGGACACAATATCATCTACGTAATAGTGGGAAAGTGCTGCCTCCACGGGGCAAGGGATGGAAACGAAGTGTGGGTCACAGACGGACCGGAGAAGGGGTGAATTCTTCGGAATGCACAACGTCTCCGCGCCGTAAGCCTGTAATAAAACACCCAGACACGGCTAAAGCACGTTCAACATCGTGTTAGGGTCAAATACGCGTAACGACCTGCCTTATCCTTCAGACGGCAGGTTACCAAAATGTTAGAATAAATAAAAAAAAAATGTCCCTACCCACTATCTAGCGAAACCACTGCCAAGGGAACGGGCTTGAAAAAATTAGCGGGGAAAGAAGACCCTGTTGAGCTTGACTCTAGTCTGGCACTGTAAGGAGACATGAGAGGTGTAGCATAAGTGGGAGACGGAAACGTCGATCCTGAAATACCACTACTTTCATCGTTTCTTTACTTACTCGGTAAGGCGGAGCGCGTGCACCGTCCGCTTTGCGCGGCGGATCGCACGGCGTTCTCGAACCAAGCGCACAGAGTGGCGCTAGGCGCAGGCGGGCGGCTATCGAAAGGTGGTCGCGCGTGTGTTAGCCTAACGCCGACATATGCTCCAGCGCGATCCGATCCGAGGACACCGCCAGGCGGGGAGTTTGACTGGCGAGTACGCGGGACGTCCTGCCGGTGGGCCTAACCCTTTTCGGAGGGCGGCCCAATTATAATCCCGTCGCGGTGCTCTTTACCGAGTGTCGAGGCGGGCCGGCACGTTTACTTTGAACAAATTAGAGTGCTTAAAGCAGGCTCAAACTGCGCCTGAATACTTCGTGCATGGAATAATGGAATAGGACCTCGGTTCTATTTTGTTGGTTTTCGGAACCCCGAGGTAATGATTAATAGGAACGGATGGGGGCATTCGTATTGCGACTTTAGAGGTGAAATTCTTGAATCGTCGCAAGACGGACAGAAGCGAAAGCATTTGCCAAAAACGTTTTCATTGATCAAGAACGAAAGTTAGAGGTTCGAAGGCGATCAGATACCGCCCTAGTTCTAACCATAAACGATACCAGCTAGCGATGCGCCGACGTTCCTCCGATGACTCGGCGGGCAGCTTCCGGGAAACCAAAGCTTTTAGGTTCCGGGGGAAGTATGGTTGCAAAGCTGAAACTTAAAGGAATTGACGGAAGGGCACCACCAACAGTGGAGCCTGCGGCTTAATTTGGTGGTGCATGGCCGTTCTTAGTTGGTGGAGCGATTTGTCTGGTTAATTCCGATAACGAACGAGACTCTGGCCTGCTAACTAGGCGTATTTCCGACATCCCGAAGGCCTCGCCGGTTTGGTGCGTTAGCTCGTAACAAGCCGTGCGTAGTTTTTACTGTCGGCGTACAAGGCCTAGTGTCACAAGAAGAGAATATACGTATATAGTGCTCAAAGCGACTAAAAAATCAAATAAAAGGCGTTGAAACGCACCCGAGAATTACGGTACAGTGGCACGATCATACCGCCTCCACGAGGTCTAGGCTGGTAACGACCGAGGGACTGCCTGGCACCCCTCTCACAAAGTGAGACTGGTACAGGTTGATTTAAAAACCCCCGGCGGCTAAAGGTAGGGCGCATAGGTAAGGGCCTTCGGGCCCCTACCGAAAACAAAAAGTCGCAAGTGTATTACAAACAATAGACAATAAAACGGTGCGAGAAAAGACCCGTTTTTAACAAAAGTGAACAAGTGAAAGTGAAAATGACAACACCCGATCAAAAAGCTTCTCAAAGAAGCACCTTAACTAAACGAACACCACCAATTACACGACAAACAAACGGGCACGGAAAGTGACAATGATACAAGATCAAGAACAAAAAAACGTGAAAGAAACATTGAAAGCCCAGAAGATAAGGTTAAGAAAGTACAAAGAACAATTGAGAAAGAAAAAGAAATAGAACCAGAAACAGAAATGGAATCAGAAAGTGAGGAAGAGGAGGAACAATTAGAAAAACTGAGTGATATAAAAACATATTATCTAGATCTACTAGACTATTTAGAACATAAATTTGATCCTGCACAGAGAGTACCTAAAGATAGGAGAATTACTCTGAAAAACAAAGTAACAAACCTTGCGTTCTAGATGGCGCAAATGATTGGAGAACAGGAAGAGCTAAGAAAACAAAATGAGGAATTAAAGAGAAAAGTAACAAAACTAAGACAGGAAGTAAAAGAAAAACCAAAAATAGCTCAAGAGACAGTAACAACATACGCAAACGCAGCCGCAAGAGATACAATCCCCAAATCGGGAAGACAAAACGAAACAATCGTAAGAGCCAGTAGAACGGCAACAAATACTTTATTCATAACATCGAAAACGGGAGAGGAGGTGAAAAAGGTACAGGACCTATTTACCAAAACTATAAATCCGGTAAAAGACAAAATAAAGATTAGAAACATGAGAACTGCGAATAAAGTATTAATTGTAGAAACAAAAACACAGGCAGACATTGAAAAGATAAGGACAAATCAAAAACTTGCAGAAAACTTAAAATGCGAAACGCCTAAGAAACGTCAACCACTGATAATACTATACGACGTACCAACGTACATAAAAGGCAACGAACTGGCGCGGACAATTTTTAAACAGAATTTTGAGGACAGTATGGAACAAAAAGACTTTGACCAACAATTTAAAATAAGATTCAAGACAGGACCAAAATTCAAACAAACGCAAAACATAGTAGTGGAAGTTACACCGCAAATGCGAATGAAACTAATAAGTATGAATAAAATTTTTATAGAGTTTAGGGCAATATCTGCAAAAGATTACCTAGATGTGTAAGATGTCAAGACTTAGGGCATGTGGCAAAACACTGCCCCAATACGAAAGAGACGTGTGGACATTGCGCAAAAGAAACCGAAGAAGGGGGACAACACCGAAGACAAACATGCCCAGACAAAGACAAACCTAGCACCTGCGTGCCATGTTCACGTAGGGGAAAAAGATGTACTGGAGATCAGAAAAACTGTCAAACCTATAAAATCATGTTGGACAGACTCATCCAAAAAACCGATTATGGACCAGTATAAAGTCAAGGAAAAGAATTTGAGCAAAAATAAAAACAACTGTGCACCAACAGAAACTCTAGTATACACACAAAACAAAGAAAAGAAAACTTGAACACCATCACAAAAACACAGAGACCAACAAAGAGTAAAACACCACAAAGAACAAATCAAAGAAGAAAATCGAATAGATATAGCTACACAAACAGAACAACCAAATATAGAGCATAATTTAAAAATAAAAATAAAAACAAAAAGCATGCCCGATATTTCACATCCCAACACGAGTGGAATAAAGCATGGATTACAAAAACAGAAAGGTAAATTAACAACATACCTAAAACATCTATCAATAGGTAAAAAACATAAACACGAAAATAGAAAAACAGAACCTGATAACAGCCAACAGCCGGAGGAAGATACGAATAAACAAACGCAAAGTAAAACAACAGAAAATATTTCACCTATACCAGAACAAGAAATAGATATCAGTAGAGCATAATTGGGGCTTCTCCCGCCACATTTCCTTCAGCATCCACATTTCCTCACACATCTGGACCAAATTTACATGTAAATTCTCATAAGGAGAAAATGAGGGAGATGAATCTCCTCCACATTTTCTCTGCACTTACATTTTTTCAACATACGTGTGTTTTGAAGTATGTATGTTCCATTGAAAGTAATATAAAGCCGATCCTAATTCAAAACGTGCCCACAAGTATTTTACATTTGAAAGTATATAAGAATTCAGGTTTTCACATTTTACATTAAAAGTATATAACGCCGATCCTAATTCAAAACGGTGCACGTGTAACTTCTCGCTAGAAAACCGAATTCAAAACAGCTACACACATTTTTTCTCTGCACTTACATTTTTCAACATACGTGTGTTTTGAAATATGTTTCATTGAAAGTAATATAAAGCCGATCCTAATTCAAAACGTGCCCACAAGTATTTTACATTGAAAGTATATAAGAATTCATGTTTTCACAACTATTTTACATTGGAAAGTATATAAGGCCGGTCCTAATTCAAAACGGTGCACGTGTATTTTACATTAAGAATTCATGTTTTCACAACTATTTTACATTGGAAAGTATATAAGGCCGGTCCTAATTCAAAACGGTGCACGTGTATTTTACATTAAGAATTCATGTTTTCACAACTATTTTACATTGAAAGTATATAAGGCCGTTCCTAATTCAAGAAGGTGCACGTGTATTTTACATATGGAAAATACGTCTGTCACGTTTTGAATTAGGACTGGCCTTACCTATCTACTCAACACGTTTAGAGGAAAGGTCACGAGCGCACAAACGATGAGCAAATCAAGTTTGTCAATTAGAATGCGTCGGAGTTCGAACTTGGGTCCGTGGTGCCTCTCGTGACATAGGCGAGGTTAGGTTAGCTTAGGTTAGGTTAGGTTATAAGTTCCGACTGCATCGGAGGCACCACTACGGTCCGATCCGTCTCTAGCAGCCTGAGTCGGGGAAGCATCAAGTTCCGACTGCATCGGAGAAGAACGAACCTCGGCGGTACCATATTAAACCCAACTGTTTGTTATTAAACGTGCTTTGGCCGTGCTTGGGATTTTTATTACAGGCGACAGCGCGGAGACCTTGTGCGTTCCGAGGAACTCACCCCTTCTTCGGTCTGCCCTGGGACCCAGACTTCGTTACCGTCCCTTGCCCCGAGGAGGCAGCACTACCCTGTATTAATTAATAATGATATTTGTCCCCAATGTTGTGTTAAAAATAAGAAAAATATTAAAGTTTACTGAAGTTTGATGTTGTATGTTTTTGAAGAAAGTGAGATAAAAAATAAAAATTAAGAATAAAAAATGAAAATTTTGACGTATTTGCTACATGTAAAGATTTTTGGTGTTTATGTGTTTTTGGAGAAATCGCTATCTTTCGTACGGACCGAGTAGTACGTATTTGCTACTTGTATTTTTGTGTTTTGTTATGGCTGGTACTCAAGCATTTTGTTTGAGTATCGAGAATGACGTATTTGCTACATGTTCGCAATTCTGAGTGGCGAGTCAGGGAGTGTGTGGGTGGCACTCACAAATCCCCTTACGAGGAAAGCAAGCCCACCCAAAATGGTGTATTTGCTACAGTATTTGATGTTTGTGTTATGTGTTTTGTGGTGTTGGTCTCCTCCCGTGATCCGAAACCATCGGCAGCCGGAAATCGCGGATCACGGTATTGACCTGTGTTAGTGACACCTATAGCGGTCCTATGCAGGACATATAAGTGTCACCGTGAGTGTATTTGCTACAGGCATGTTTTGTGTTTATATGTGGTGTTGGAGTTTGGGCATTGTTACCTGTGTTATGTATAATGTTAGTGGGCAAGTCCACTGTGTTTTGTGACACCTACAAGTCCGAAAACCTGCAGATGCCACAGAGAAAGAGTATTTGCTACGATTTTTGTTTGTGGCACCCACTTGACGTGAGTGCCACCATTTTTGAGTATTTGCTACATGTACTTGCAACATGATTTCCTCTGTGTAAATGTGAGTTGTGTGGTTCCCAAATATCACTTTTCATTCCTACCAAAAGGTTAGATTCATTGCTACTCTACTTTTTAATACTACTACTACTACTACTTTACATTTGCATGCTTTGAAATTTGATTAATTAAACATTATAAACATGCTTTACTTACTTAATTAGTGGTTGGTGATTTCTATTTATTGCTACTTAAGTTTACGACATTTTTATTTACATACAATTCTTCTTGTTTTTCTTATTTTCTTCTCCTGTAAAATAAATTCCAATTTTTTATGTACATACAATTTACTTATGAATAGTTAGGTTTATATGGTTTGCACCATTTTGTATTTGCCTCGTATTTGGTATAATAATTTTTCTTATAGTTTAATATTAATTGTTAGTTTAGACTTATTCTACTAATTAGTTCCCTCCACCTTTTATTAGTTCCTAACCTACGTCAACATACTTAAAGTATGTTTAGTGTCTTTTCACATTAGTGTCTTTTTTCACTGATTCACTATCGATGGGTTCTTCAGGATGTTCTCCTGGTATCCCGTTTCTCTAACGTCGGTTGCTTTACTGTCTTTAATCATTTGCCCCCTCTAAAAATTTCTGATGTAAAATTTTTGTCGTTTTGTTCGCAAGTTTATTGAGGTAGGGAAAAATAAATTTATTCCCTAGCATATCTTGAATTGTGATGTTTTTAAGTGTTTCTCGTTCCGGTTGTAGTTCTGTTTCAAGTTCTGTACATTTAAAAACAGTGTGCTCTGGTGAACCCAGTTCACCACAAGAGCAGATGTCTGTATCTGTTAATCGGAATCTTTTCCTATATGTTTCATACGGGCCGTGTCCCGTTAGGAAATGTATAAGACCTTGTGTTGGTACTAGATGTTTCTGCTTTAGTCTCTCTCTTATACTAGGTATAAGAGAGTACGTTCTTCTTCCGTTGGTCGTTTCATCCCATCTTTTTTGCCATTCATTTAATATTATGTCTTTTATCTGACTTTTTTCTGTTACTATTGTGTTTGTATCCAGTATTTGTTGTACCTTCCTGTTGTTTTTCATTTTGAGCCAGTATTTGGCTCCGAGTTCTCTCACTTTTAAGTCTAGTGGTACTATCCCTAGTACCACATATAAAGCGTCATGCGATGTGGTTCTATATGCCCCAGTTAGCCTTAATAGAAGACCTCTTTGTGTTATGTTTACTTTTTGTTTAGGTTTGACTAAAAGTAATCTATGCGCCCATGCACTCGCAGCATGGGCAATCATTGCTGCGAGTACACTGTTTAAATATATCCGTATGTTGCATAGCGGTATATTATAATGCCTTGCAGCTAATGTTGCAATACTTTGCATTATTTTAGACGTGTTGTTACATAGATGTTGAATGTGTTCGTTAAAATTAAGGTTCTCGTCCAAAATGACTCCAAGATACTTAAAGGATGTTGCTCTTTTAATTTGGTGATTTTCAAGTCTGAGAGACCGTTCAATATCTAGTTTGCCTTTAGCAAACATGTATTTGGTTTTACTTGTCTCTATATTTAGTTTGTTGTTTGTACACCATGCTTTTATTTTATCTATGACATTTTGTGCTTTTATCTGTAAGTTGTTTCTTGAGTCCCCTTCCACCAAACACAGGATGTCGTCCGCATACGCGATGACGGACAGAACATCCCGAGAGGTTTCTAGGTCTTCAAGTAGTTCTTCAATAACTAGATCCCAAAAGGCCGGACCGCAGACAGAGCCTTGCGGGCAACCCTTCGTGACCCGTTTGGTAATTCTAGTATTGCCTTCTATAGTCACGTATCTGTCCATACAATAATTTCTTAAAAGGTGATATAGTTGCATGGGACAGTTTATGTCTAATAATCTGGTAAATAATGAGGGCCACCATAAGTTGTTAAAGGCGCCCTCTATGTCTACTGTGATCATAATAACGTACTTTTTCCCAGATTGTTGCACTGTCTCCAGTACATTGTTTATGGCATCTTCAGTAGATCTGCCTGGCCTAAAGCCATATTGTTTTTCGTTCAGACCAATGATTTTTCTATGGTCTTGTAATCTACTACACATCAATCTTTCAAAAGTTTTTCCCAGTATATTTAACAGACTTATGGGTCTGTATTTGCCTGGGTTAGTTGTTTCCTTTGTGTTATTTTTGGGTATGACAATTAATTTTGACTGTTTCCAAATCGATGGAAATTTGCTCTGGTATAGACATTCATTGTATAACTGCGTCAAAACTGGTGTAATTTTTGTGTTTAATGTCTTTATTACCTCGGCCGGTATTCCATCCGGCCCTGGTGTCTTTTTGTTCTTATTCTTTGTGATACTTTCAGAAACTTCTTCTTGTGTAAATTCTACTACGTCTTGATCTTCCCTATTCCAGGGTTTGTTACCAATTCCGTTGTGTCTGATCACAATAATTCTCTTCTCTTTCTGTGTATCATTTTCATTATCTAGATTGTCATCTGGTTGAAGAACCTGCAAGAGCGTTCTTGCAGTATCTTCCCAGTTTGTTGTCTCAGTTCCGTCTTTGATTAATGTAGAGTATATAGTTGGCGGTTTAATTTTCCCTTTTATTATTTTGTAGGGAATTCCCCATGGGTCTAATTGGAGATGTCTTTCAACGAAGACATCCCAGGTCTTCTTTTTCATCTCTATTAACTTGTTTTGATATTCCGCTTTTACTCTTCTATAAATTTCTAAGTTATAGAGTCTTTCGTTGTTTGTTTTTGACTGTTGGTATAATTTGCGTTTTCTTCTTGTAGTTGTTTTTAGATCCTGTAATTCTTTCGTCCATTGGACTTTTCGAATTACATTTGGTATCTGTTGGCGAGGAATTGATTCTCTCATCGCCTCTTTTACTGAATTAGTAAGCTTTTTTGCATATTCGTGTACGTTTTCGTTTCTTTGTATTGGTTCCGGAGATATGAACTCCCGAAATGTTTTATCCCAATCTGCTTTTTTAAAATTATACTTCATCTGTTTCGTTATTTCACACATTTGTGGTTTTTCAATATTGAAGGTAATAAAATTGTGATCACTTACCGTCAGCGAGTCGTGCACCTCCCATTTCTGGATAAAGTGAAACGCCTCGCTGTTAGCAAGCGTAATGTCTATATTTGTTTCTGTTCCTGTACGATTACTGTACGTAGGAGGGTTGTTTGGTCGATTCAAGATTTCGAGCTGAAGCTCGTTTATTAGATCTTCTATCTGTCTGCCTCTTTCATCTGCTTCCTTATTAAACCATAAGGAAGACTTCCCGTTTATATCGGCTACTATGAGCACTTGCTTGTTGTTGTACGTGCGTAGTATGGATCTTATATTGTTGATAAAAGGTTCAGGATCGAGTCTGAACTGGAAGTAGCTGTTTGCCACTATCCAGCTCCCCAGACCCTTTGTATTTATCTCAGCGCACACGCAGTGCTCATTTGTAAACTTTTGTATTTTTGTAATAGTAATTGTTGGATTGAAGATCACCGTTGTTGTCCACGGTTGATCTCCTTCATTTAGTTGCCGAGCCCTAACGGGCATTCCAGGTATTTTTCCGGACTTAATGTACGGTTCCTGTATATTTACGACATCTAGTTTAAGATCTTCTGCAACTTTTCTTATCTCCTGCATTGCCGTATGGCTCCGCATACCATTTATTTGTCCAAGTCTTAGAATTGTCTCAGCCATTAAAAGTTTTAGCGTGGCAATCTGGCCATCTTTTTGTATGATCCAGCACCATACGGCCATGTATCATTACAAATTGTTCGGTAGCTGCACCCCTAGAAATCCAGGTGCGCCTCTAACCGAGGTCTGAGCCGTGCGTTGTGTTTCGGTTTCCAACTTCCGTGAGCCATGGACCACCGAGGGTTCTAGCGAAACCCTCTTCCGCACCATACGCTGCTTCCTGCCTCATCCGTTCGCACCGAAGTGTTACTAAGTAGTTACATGGCACAGCCGGGAGACCGATGTGGTGCGGGTCTCCCCTCACAGGTAGTAGTAGCACCACCCCCCTATCTGCAAAGTACAGCCCGTAGTCTATAATTGCAGGTAAGGTACGTTTGCATTTAACCGTACGTAGGATTTTTATTACAGCCCACAAGAAAGTTCAAGCATTCTCCTTTTTGGTTAGCGCAAAGGTCCCATTTCTACATGTTCCATGAGACAGTTACTCTCATCATCTGGGAGTAGGACTCTCCCAGTCTCGCCTGTGACCCAGGCTTCGTTTACGTCCCTAGCCTCGTGGAGGCAGCAAAATCCCATGGAACTAAGCAGCAGTATCCAGGTGGTCTCCTCCAGTGCTGTAAACAACACATGTCGGTCACCTGGTGCTACATCCCGTTGGGTAGGGACAGTGGGAATCTCGTTAATCCATTCATGCGCGTCACTAATTAGATGACGAGGCATTTGGCTAGTCTCTACTAGTGCTCTCTCACCAGAACTTACAGCACGGGTGGCGCTGTGATTTCTGTGTTTTTGGTTAAGAGCGGCTTACTTAGCCATCTCCCTTCTTGCCTAGCTCTTTCACATATACTAGCCACCTCAGACAATCCATGCCCCAAGAACGTATTGCGTTCGATAAGGACATGGAGAACTTTATCGGGCTTTTAACGAAAAAGATTAGCCTCTAACGGGTCCCCGAAGGGAGTGGCACTTAGCTTGGCGGGGGTGATCCGCCAGCCCAGGAAAGACCGCGTGGAGGTGGCCACCGGAATAAATTCCGCCCGCCGCCGTGTGGCCGCCCTATAGGCGCCATACGACTCGCATCCCCAACATCAATCCACATAATAAAATTAATAAATAATTTAACATTTAAAGTATAAATAAAATTACATGTATGTAAAGGTACATGCAAAATATAGATAAAACTTATATTTAATATCACAAAATTTAAAATGGACAAGCACATTTAAAACCCTATAGGAGTGCAATAAGACACTCTTAAAGCTACAAGGAGTTATATCCCACCAATAGGGGATAGGGATACTCCCTGGCATCTAATAAATTACTAAAACTAAGATAAAATACGTGGACGATGTTGGAGAGCTCTGTCTGAGGTATTTCTTCTAAGGGTTAAGACGGTTGCCAAGGAACACCCCTGAGGGGAGCATCGTAGTCCATGAACTCATGATAGAGTTCAATGGAACTACGTTGAGCGATCATGGACATTGTCAGCAATGTCTTCCGATCGCTTATACCTAGCTTCGCTAGGGCCCTTAGTGTCGCCTTGGGCATTGCTCCCCTCGTTCCCACCACTATGGGTAGGACTTCTCCGGCAGATGCTCCTAAGTCTGCACAGAGGGGTGATATCAGTCGGGTATATTTATTCAATTTGTCGTTCCGTCCCAGAGCTAGGTTGTCTCCATGTTCGTGGCGGACTGTAACATCGACCACGAAGACCCCTTCCTGGTTCTGAATCACCAGGTCGGGTTTGAGATTCCCTGCCGAGGGGTGTCGTATAGTTGGCTCCCTCGTGACTGATACCACTGGCTGCTGCTTTGTCAACTCTTCCATAATGAGGTCGCAAATCTCATTGTGTCAGCGGATCCTGTTCCTCTTTGTGGAGTACACTGTCCGAGGATGTGGCCGAGTGTCTCCTTCTCATGACCACATCGACGGCAGCTCAGGTCCGCCTGGGGCACGGTTCTATTATATGCCACTCTGTCTGCGCAGGTATTGGTCCGCATTTTAAGAGCTGTGAGTTGGCGGCATGGCTTCAGGAGCGTGTGATCATATGGCATATTTATCGCCGGTGAGCGCCGCGACCGACTTGCCTTTCGAACCCTGGCCAGCCCATCTGTCATGCTCTTGTTTCTTGGTCGATCTCTTCCAGCGGATGAGGTCGCTTTCCGAGACCGGCCAATTTAATCGGACTCCGGAGGCCAATCGCCTGAGACGGCTTACCAAGCTTGTGCCCTCCGCAAGAGCTTTCATGACAGTATCGTCGCTATTCATGAATTTTATACCTGATTTTAATGTTGCAGACGTGGCAATTATCTCCAGCTTCGGTATCCCTAGTCCGCCGTCTCGCCTATCGCTATATAGCAGTCCGTTGGTGGTGGATTGCGGTAGGTGGTATATATTGCGGATCACTACCCGTAGCTCCTGGTCAAGTTCCCGCAATAACTTAGCTGGTGGGACTGCTACCACCAACTTATACAGGTAGTGTGGGACTAGGAATTTGGTGATTAACTCTACCTTCTGATGGGGTTTCAGTGCAAGCCTCTGGACCCGAGAGAGCGTGCTGGCAAGGTCCCCCAATAGGCCTCTTTGGTGATGGAGGCCTGCCCAAGGCGATATATTTATCCCAATGTAGGTTATACAGTCACCCGCGCTGGAGTACGGGATGACATCACCGTTTATCGACCTCAACCCGGGGTCAGCTAGATACCAGGAGTCTCTAGTGATCACTATCTCGAAGCAAGCGCACGTGCTCGAGTTTATTGACATACCAAGATTGCGCAGGTATGCCTCAGAGAGTTCTAGCTGACGTCTCTTGCCTGTGGCACTGTGCCTGCTACTAATATCAAATCGTCAGCAAAGGCCACGCAAGATACACTGGTTTCAATGTTGATGTTATAACCGGGTTGCTTCTCTAACTCTTCAATCAAGAGCTCCATCACTAAATGGAATAGTAATGGTGAAAGGGGGTCACCTTGCTTGACTCCCCGTTGGAGGCGTTGATGCAATTCGGTTGCACCAACCCGAATCGGCGTAGCCACATCCTGGTACCCGTCTTTCACTACTCGTACCACCTGAGGTGGAAGACCCTTCGCGCTTAGCGCAGATATCACGGCGGCGTGTGGCACCGTGTCAAATGCCTTCGCGATATCTATCTGCACTAAGACCAGGCCATTCCCCGTTTGCTTCGAGTGCCGCAGCAACTCGGTCAGGATGTGGAAATTATTGAAGCACCCTGCTTCGGAGACAAAGCCCTTTTGGCGGGGTGTGAGTCGTACGTGCGCCGTGAGCTTTTGGTCCACTATACCCCAGTATAGTCTGCTCAGGACAGAAGCGATAGTCAGCGGTCTATAACTATCTGGCAAGCTGGCATCCTTGCCCTCCTTTCGTAATAGCACCGTACGATTTATCCTCCATGCCGTGGCTGTCTTCCTGCAAACCATAAAAAGTTATACAGTAGACGGAGGACTTCTTGCCAGCCTGCACCCATGATGTGTTTCACCTTCACCATCAGGGCCGGCGGCGGTGGACTGTTTTATGCGGTTTAAACGAGCTTTAACATCTAAAGATGTTATTGAATTAGAACCTCGGCTACTGCCTTCGGTAGCCCATAACTCGTCATACAGCACCTTACCACTGTCCGGGTCTAACCTGTCTGAGCCGCAGCCCAGATCAAGCCAGTCCACGTTCTCCCGGACGTGTTTCGCAAGTAGGCCTGGGTTTTTATTATACAGGTCCTGGGTTCGTGCGTAGATATACTGCCGGCGCGCACCTCGCTTCCGAACCCTACCTGCGGTATGCCTTTTGTCCTCTTCAACAAGTTGAAGAGGCTCCGTCGCCTCGAGGTAAACCTCGTCTACAAGCTCTTGGGGTATATCCGTATCATCGCGGAGTTGTGACAACCGCTCTAGGCAATACCGCAGGCTTTTAATGGCTGATTCGATCCGCGCGGAGCAGGCATTCTTTGGATGGAATCTATGAGCCAGAACTGCTCCTATAAGCTCCGCTCTCCAGGGGTCAGCTTCCACTGGAGATATTGGGGGATCGACTTGCTCCTCTACCGGGACCTCTAGGATTTCCTCCTCGGCAGATTGATCCGGAGCCAGGGGATTTATTTCCGAGGGGAGTTCATCCCCCTCAGCAGCATCCTCCCTCACCTGAGGATCCTTATGCTCTTCCGGGCCACTACCAGTTTCTCGAATGCCGTGCGTGGCGAGTGTTAAAAGACGCAGGCTTTTATAACTTGGTAGTGCCCTTTTGTCCCGTAGTTGTTTAGCAGTCTTGCTTGTGATTATCTCACTCATGCGCTTGGCGATGAACTTGTCGCCAAAGAACCGAACCTCCATCTCCAGCATCCTATCGACCTAATCTTTGCTGAAGACTGAGAGCCCCTTTCTCTCTCTCTCACGGCTCGGCCCCGCAGCTCTGGCCTCATTACGCTCTTGCGGGTGAGCGTAGCGCATGTAATTACTGACCCCAGACTTGCTATTATAACATTTGTTGCATACGGGACATTCTGCGCCTTCAAGTGGTTCCGGTGGATTGACGTGCCCCTTACATTTAGGTGCATGACACCTAAGTCCTTGTAACGAACTACTGTAATAGTTCGTGCACCTGGTACATCTAAATTGAAGGACTACCCCACCACCATGGTAGTCCCTCAGGTGATTCACTTCGTTATCCACCGATAGCGCTCTAAAGTCCCTTCCCGCCGGTAGACAAAGTCGACAGGAACGGACTGCAAAGGGCAGGGTGATGTTATATTGTTTTGCCCTTTCCGTGTCCATATCATGGCCGGGACGTGCCGTAGTCGTCGTCAATGCACCCCAACGTGTACGACAAGGGGCGGGTGCATGCCCCTCAAAGTCCGAGGCTTCATTGTCTTTGTCGAAAGCAATGCCATGTGACCCCAAATGGGGAGCTAACCCAAATAGGGGGTTTACCCTGCCAGGTTTCGCGGCCAAGCGATGTTCTGCTTGGCCCCGACTCTCAGGTGACGCGTTAAAGTGAGGGCGCCGGACCTACTGGCATCCACCAGCCACCTTCACATTACATGGAGACGTACTGGCAGTTAAGCGATGGGTCGTCGCTTAAGAGAGTCATTTTGCATTGGGGACTTTTTTTTTTTATTTGTTCTAACGTTTTAGTGGCCTGATGTCTGAAATTTAAGTCAGGCCGTGTGTATTATTAACCCTAACCGTTGTTAAGCGTGCTTTGGCCGTGTCTGGGATTTTTATTTCAGGCGACAGCGCGGAGACCTTGTGTGTTCCGAAGAACTCACCCCTTCTCCGGTCTGTCCTGTGACCCAGACTTCGTTTTCGTCCCTTGCCGCGAGGAGGCAGCACTTCCCACTAATGTTATTTTTAAATGATATTGACCCCAGTTATGTGTTTGTTTGATGTGTTTGCGTTTGTATGTGTTTTCGACCCTTCCCTCAGATCACGACCATCGGCAGCCGGAAATCGCGATCTTTGGTCCAGGCCGAATAAGAGACGTATTTGCTACATTGTATGTTGTGTATTTGCTACTTTGTTTTTTGGTTTTGATGTATTTGCTACGTTTTTTGAAGTGTGTTTTGTGTGTGTGTTTTCGACTTTTCCCTCAGACCACGACCATCGGCAGCCGGAAATCGTGATCCTCGGTACGGGCCGAAAAGAAGGTGTTTGTTTCTGAGCTATAATGCCGTGTAGTGTATTTGGTGTGTTATTTCCGTTCTGTTGCACAGTCCCCCGACCATCGGCAGCCGAAAATCGCAGGACCGTACTCCAGGCCGGAGACGTGGGTGTTTTGGAGGAGCTTATTGTGATATAAATTCCTCCGTGTGTGTAATTACATGCCTGCACCATTGTATATGTATATTGTTTGTGTAATAATGTTTCCCCGAAACGTCCCACAGAGCCACGACCATCGGCAGCCGGAAATCGCGACTCTGTGTAACGTGCCGGAGAAGGTGTGTGGGTGGCGCTTACTGGTCCCCTTTCGGAGAGAAGCAAGCCCCCCCTTTATGGTGTATTTGCTACAGTTTCGTGTTGTATGTGTTATGCATGTTTTGTGGTGCTGGTCTTCCCCCGAGATCCACAACCATCGGCAGCCGGAAATCGCAGATCTCGGTATTGACCATATGTTGATGACACCCAAAGAGGTCCTATGCGGGACATTTGGGTGTCACCGTGAGTGTATTTGCTACAGGCATGTTGTGTTTGATGTTGCTTGTTGTGTGTTGGCACTATTTTGCTCATGAGGTGTGTGTTAGTGGACAAGTCCACTGTGTGTGTGTATGTGTGTCATTCACATGCCACAAGTGACCTGTGAATGTGTGAAGTTGAAGTATTTGCTACATATATTTGCTTATGTGGCACCCACTACGGTGGGTTTATTTGTATTTGCTACATTCCTAATAATAAATGTGTAAGTGTTGTGTATTTGTGTGGTTTCGATATCATTTTGCATGGTTTTTTCTAAAAGGTTAGAATTTGCTTTTTATTCAATCTACTTCTACTTCTAGTTTCTATTTATTGCATGCTCTATTATTACTTTCTACTACTACTTCTACTATTATTCTAATTTACATGTTTTACATGCTTTACTCACATTTCATTTGGCTCTTTAATGATTTGCATCTTATTCTCTACTACATGATTATTTACATACATCTCTTCTTCATATCTTCTTTTTCCTCTTGTATTATTGCCTATAATTAAACAATTTTATTTACTTACATTTCTTACTTATGCTAGGTTAGGTTAATTAATACTTATTGATTTAAAAGTTGTATGCCACATTTTACTGATTTCTCAGTTTTAATAATAATTAATATTAGTTAATTTCTTAATCTACTATTTGTTATCCCATCACCAGTATTTCTTAACCTATGTCAACACTCTAAAAGTTCTTAGAGTGTTTAGTGTCTATGTCACTTGTTCACTATCAATATTATTGTCTTTTCAGGTTTTAGGTTCTTCAGGACATTGTCCTGGTATCCCGAGTGTTGCGTTGGTTTTTCTTGCAAAATTTATACATTTGCCCCCCTCGGTATACTTTTGATGTATGATTTTAGTTGTTTTTTTGTGTAATCGCATTCAGATAGGGGAATATATGTCTATTTCCTAACATATCTGTAATGTGTAAGTTACGAAGTGTGTTTCTTTCTTGCTGTAATTCATTCTCTAATTCATTGCATTGAAAAACCGTGTGCTCCGGTGTCCCTACTTCCCCACAGGAGCACACATCGGTATCTTCCAAGTTGAACCGCTTTTTATATACTTGATAGGGCCCATGCCCTGTTACGAAGTGTATCAATCCCTGAGTAGGTATTAGATATTTCGCTTTTAGTCTCTCCCTTATGCTAGGCATAAGGGAGTAGGTTCTTCTTCCTGTAGTTCCATTATCCCATCTATCCTGCCATTCGTTAAGAATCAATTGTCTTATTTGTTTCTTTTCTGTAATTTCTGTTTCCGTATTAAGGATTTGTTTGACTCTTAAAATTTCTTTTTTCTTGAGCCAATATATGGCTGCAAGCTCTCTTATTTTTAAGTCCAGTGGTACTGTTGCCAGTACCACGTATAGTGCATCGGGCGACGTTGTTCGGTACGCACCTGTTAGCCTGAGAAGCAAGCTTCTCTGCGTGGTATTAATTTTTTGACTCGGTTTGACTAGTAGCAATCTATGTGGCCACGCGCTCCCGGCGTGTGCAATCATTGCCACCAGAACAGAGTTCAAGTATATTTGTATATTCCGCAGTGGTATATTATAATGTCGTACTGCTAAAGTGGCTATGCTTTGCATTAGTTTCGCAGTATTTTCGCTCACAAGTTTAATATGTTTGTCAAAATTTAAAGTCCCATCTAAGGTAACCCTAGGTATTTAAATGAATTCGTTCTTCTTATTAGTTGATTTTCTATCTTTATGGCTGGACCCCTTTCGGGATCCAGTTTCCCTTTTACTATTAAATATTTGGTCTTATTTAGTTCTATCCTCAGTGTATTGTTCCTGCACCAGTTGTTTATGTAGACTAGGGTGTTCTTAGCCTTGTTCTGTAATTGCAGCCTGGAGTCTCCCTCCACCAAACATAGGATGTCGTCAGCATACGCGATGACTGACAAAACATCCCGCTCGGCTTCGAGATTCTCCAGGAGCTCCTCGATAACAATATCCTAAAATATTGGACCGCAGACTGATCCTTGCGGACAGCCCTTGGTCAAACGTTTTGTTAATTTTTCAGTCCCTTCTATAGACACGTACCTGTCCATTCAGTAGTTTCTAAAGCTATGGTACAACTGCGATGGACAGTCTATATCCAATAGTCTCGTAAATAGAGAGGGCCACCAAAGGTTGTTAAATGCCCCCTCTATATCAATTGTTATCATTATAACATATTTCTTGGTAGAATCAACTGTATTTTGTATGGCTTCATTAATGGCATCCTCCGTAGATTTGCCAGGTCTAAAACCAAATTGTCTTTCGTTGACTCCTTTGATGGATCTATGCTCTTGTAATCTTTTACATAGTATCCTTTCATAAGTTTTTCCAAGTATGTTTAATAAACTTATTGGTCTATATTTATTCGGTTTATTCTGTTCATGATTGTTTGATTTTGGAATGACTATCAAATTCGAGTGTTTCCATATATTAGGAAATTTACATTGATAGATACATTCATTAAAAAAGTTTGTCAAAATCGGCACGAGTTTAGGACTGAGTGCTTTTAGCACTTCGTATGTTATTCCATCAGGCCCTGGAGCCTTCTTGTTTTATTTTTCTCGATGCTGTCTTGGACCTCCTCTTCCGTAAACGGTGGTAGGTCCTGGTCCTCTCTGTTCCATGGTTTATTTCCTATCTCGTTATGTGATATCATTATTTCTCTCGTTTGTTTGTGTATATCACTTTCGTTTTCACGTATGTCGTCTGGTTGGAGTGTTTGCAAGAGTAAATCTGCAGTCTCCAACCAGTTCGTAGTCTCCGTTCCATCATCTCTTATCAGGGTAGAGAAGGTTGTTGGCGGTCTTATTTTTCCCTTTACTATTTTATAAGAGATTCCCCATGGGTCGATTTGCAGAAGTTTTTCCACAAAAACGTCCCATGTTTTCTTCCTCATTTCCACTAATTTTAATTGGTATTGATCTTTTATCGTTCTATACATTTCTAGATTATGTATTCTTTCAGCGTTTGTTCTAGATTTTTGGTATAGCTTTCTTCTCCTTCTTGTTTCTTTTTTAAGATTTTCAAGTTCTACTGTCCATTGGACCTTGCGAATCACACTTGCTTGTGGCTTACGAGGAATAGTCTTCCTCATAACATCTTTTACCGTTTCGTTAGTGTTTTTGCATACTTATGCACGTTTTCCCCTCTGACGATGCTTTCAGGTGGTATATATTTTTCTAGCGTAATATCCCATTTCGCTTTTGACATAATATATCTAGTTTTTGCAGTGTATTCGGTAGTGTTTTGTTTTGTAATACTAAAAGTGATCATATTATGATCACTTATAGTTTGCCCGTCATGAACTTTCCAATCTTGTATATATGGGTATGCTTCACCGTTTGTTAGCGTGATGTCTATGTTGCTTTCAACACCCATTCGGTTTTTAAACGTGGGTGGATTGTTAGGACGGTTCATGATTTCAAGTTGAAGCTCATTAATGAGATCTTCAACTTTCCTCCCCTTTCGTCCACTGTATTGCTAAACCACAATGCTGATTTTCCGTTGACATCTCCTACAATCAGCACTGGTCTGCGACTATAAGTTCTAACGATCTTTCTGATATTCTCAAGATAAGGTTCTGGGTCTAGTCGGAATTGAAAATAGCAATTTGCCATTATCCAATTCCCTAGATTTCCCATATTTACTTCTATACAGACACAGTGTTCATTTGTATATTTGTCTATAGTTGTTACTGTGGTTTCCGGGTTGAGTATTACTGTTGTCGTCATCGGTTGTATACCTTTGTTTATTTGTCTTGCCCTAATTGGCATTCCTGGTATCTTGTTATTTTTGGTAAAGGGCTCTTGAATATGAATTATATCTATATTCAGTTCTTCAGATAATTTTCTAATTTCATGCATGGTCGTACGGCTCCTCATACCGTTTATCTGACTAATTTTTAATTTCGACTCAGCCATTGAAAATTTTTCTATAATAGTCTGGCCATTTTCTGGTATGGTCATACGTCATACGACCATGTATCATGGTAAAGTGCTTGAAAATCTCCTCATAATCAAGCGTTTCGTTCCGTCTTTCGAAGACTTTTACTAATAATTTGTGAAGTTGTTCTGCGTCTGTGGGTAGTCCATTAGACTTTAGTGATATTCTGTCAACTGCTTCTGGCGTAGGGAACAAAATGGAAGAACCATTTTCATAGTTTCCCCGTATTATTACCCTTAACGCCGTTGTTAATAGTCTAGGTTCTTCTAGCCTTGATAATTGCATACCGTTCTCTATGTTGTCATATATATTTTTATCATCACTGCATGTGAATTAAGAGGTTGGGGTTCGGCAGTTTCCTGCCGAATCTCCTCAACCTCCTAATCATAAACATTTCCTCCAGTTGTTCCGTCAGTTCCGTTATTTCTACGGTTCCATTCGCCATCGGTAATATCTTATTTCTTCTTATCTTAAGAAGTTTTAAAGTTCTCTGATATAACGTTAACTTTTGTACTGTCTGTGTTTCAATGTCCGTTTGTGTTTCGTTTGTCTGTGTTTGTTGTTCTACTGTCTCTTTTGTCTCTTTTGTATTTGCAATTAATTTTTGTCTATATCTTTCTGCCCTGTCTTGGTTTCTTTTGGTTCTGGATGGTGTATTTTGTGTCCTGGGTCTGGCTCCATACGAAGCCTCGCCCTGTATTGTTTTGTCTTGTTCATCAGTTAGCATATGTTCCGTGCTCCCTAGATTGTTATGGTCCATAGTCAGTCTTTTGAATTAATCGTTCCATCAGGATTTTTTGTGTAGGACAATCTTTTTATTTGTGCTACACTTTTTATTCCTTTTGCAACATGGAATACATGTTGCAGGTTGGTCTTTTTTAGGGCAGTTACCTTTGCTGTGGTTAGATTCCTCCATGCCGTAATGGCTGCAGGAATCTGTTTTTTTAGGACAATACTTGATTATGTGGCCCAAGTCCTGACATCTCAGGCATCGGGGCACAACCAAGTAATCCTTTACCGCTATGCTTCTAAATTCGATGTATATTTTTCCCAGGTTTATTAGCATTTGTCGGATTTTACCATTCACTGTTGCCACATGATGGACTGTGGCTCTGTCTTTCGGTCCGGTTTTAAATGTAAGCTTAAAGTTTTGGTCAAATTCATCCCACTCTATCTTGTCTTCGAAATTTTGATTAAATATTAGCCACTTTATGTTTTCCTCCTTTAAATAGGTAGGAATATCATAAAGTATTACTAATGGTAGTTTTTGCGCGGTTTCTCACAACGTAATGCTTCATTCAATTTTTTATGATTTAATATTTTGTTTGCTTCAGTTTCATTTTCTATATCTACAATAAGAGCTTTGCTAGTCGTTCTCATGTTCTTAATACGTATTTTGTCTGTCACTGGATTGATCGTCTTCGTAAATGTATCTTGTATCTGTTTTACCGTTTCCCCTTGTCTTGAAGTTATAAATATTGTACTGGTTTTATTAGTTAATGCTCTGCTTATTACATCTGTTTTAGGTGGTGGTAATTTCGTGCTTGTAATTTGTGCATATGTTTGTATTGGTACTTGTGGTGTGTCAAGTTTTGTCTTTTCTAATTTTATTTTTGTTTCCATTAACTCCTGCTCTAAATCTTTAATCTTTTTTTGCAAGTATTTGTGCTCCCCTACTAATTCAGATTGTGCAAATGCCCATTTAGTTAATTTTGTTCTTAAATCTTTTTCGCTTGTACCTTGAGCCTTGAGGTAGGATCAAGTTCGTTATCAATGTAATTTAAAACTTGTAAGTAAAGTGTATGGGCGTTCTTTTCTAAATCTATATCAGGGCTAATGTCCTCTCTCATTCTTTTCCTGATCTTTTTCTCCTCAAATACTTCACTTTCCTGTATGTCCGATGTTGGTGTTGTTGGGACGCTTGGGTATTTGAATATATTAGAAGTTGATGGCGTTCTCTGATCAGGCATTTCTGTTATGTCCATTTCGGTACCTTGTGTATCTATCTTCAAGGATTTCTCACTATGTGTAGATTCCCTCCGGCTACCCGGTGGGGAATGCTGCACAGGTTTCCGACTAGATAGTTGGCTCCGGGAAGCCATGGCACTAACTAGTGAAGTCCGACTGTCTAAGCACTAATATTAAAGGCGGCTCCGTGGCGTAGTGGTATGTGTGTGACTACTACGCCCTAGGTCCCGGGTTCGAATCCCGACACGGTCCGCTTGAAAAATGTTAGGCGAGCATTTTTCGCAAAAATACACCCTCGTTCGGATGAGAGGTAAAATGGAGGTCCCGTGTGTGAGTGTTGTTACGCACGTTAAAGATCCCTACCTTGCTTGGAACAGCAAGGATTCGGCAAAATTCAAAATTTTCCAGGTAAAAAAAACTCGCTTCCTGGCCAATGTAGTACCTTCGGGTGGAGCATTGGAAAATCACATGTAATGTCTAAGCACTAAAAGACTTAAATTGTGGCGGCTGTACTCGCACAAGCATTGATTTACATTAATTAGTAGTTTTTGAAATAATTTAAGAAGGACGTTTGGTGTGTAAAGGCGCTAGCCGACATAATGCTTGTGCGAGTGCACCTGATAAATAGGGTGATGCTTTCGCTATTTTGTGTACTGCTATATGCTTAACGCTTATTAAACATTTATTTATATATTTACATAATTATATTTATTTATATTTTATATTTACACTTTATATTTATTTATATATAGCATGTATTATGTGGCTTATTTGTTTTGTTTGACGTTCTGTCGCCATTTTGGTTGCTGTATATATTTGGGAAGGACGAGCAGAAGAAGATTGTAATCATAATGTAAATCAGTTAGGGAACGATAGGGAAAGCTAGGGATGGATTTAAATTAGTTAGCTAGATTTGGATAGTTTTAAGACGACCCTTCAGGTCGCACTGGAAAGCAGAACCGGCGTCTGCTATCCGGTATTACGGATCCCTCCCCCTCTCATTTTTGCTTGTTGATCGGGTACACTCGAAAGTCAGCGCTAGGGATACCATTATTTACAACTCTGTTTTTAGTTTTTGTTTTGTTTTTGTTCCAGTTTTTGTCAGATTTTTAGGTTTGTTAGATTGTTAGAGTTTGTTAGGTTTGTTAGATTTTTAGGTTTGTTAGATTTTTATTTAGTTTTTATTTAGGGTGAATCAACTATGAAGTAAGAATAAATTAGGAGCACGACTATTTTTCGCGTTTAAACCCAATGTAGTACCTCCGGGTGGAGCATTGGGGACGTGGCCGCAAGTATAGCGGCCCTAATTCAAATTATAATGTCTAAGCACTAAACTTTCTAGTTGCCGCTTGAAGCGAGCGGACGTGTTTTTGCCGAGCTCCTGCTTCAGCAATAACAGTAAGTTTTTATCTAGGGTTTTTATTATTTATTGTCGTATTATTTTAGTTGAAGCTTTGTCTTTTGTTGTG
This sequence comes from Platerodrilus igneus, assembly GCA_036346225.1. Classification (NCBI taxonomy): domain Eukaryota; kingdom Metazoa; phylum Arthropoda; class Insecta; order Coleoptera; family Lycidae; genus Platerodrilus; species Platerodrilus igneus. Next base: position 107,189 of record JARFIW010001678.1, read on the forward strand.
TTTTATTTTTATAATTGTGTGCCATCAAATTTTAAATACAGGGCAGTAAAATAAAAATTTTAAAACAGAATTTAAACTAAATAAAAACTAAATAAATCGCGTTTTCTTTGTAAATTAAACCAAATCCGCGTTTTAAAATAAACTAACTAAATTTCGGGTTAATAAAACAAAAATCTACTAAACTAATACTCAAAAATAATTTCGAAGTAACTTAAAAAGGCATTTTTAATAATAAATTTAAAATAAAAACCGCGTAAATCGAGTAAAAAACCGGGTAAAACAACCAAATAGTGTGTGAATTTTTTATAGTACGCGTATAATATAATAATAAACAAAAAACAAAAATCTAAGCGTTTTTATATCAAATAAATAACTCAAAAACTGTAAATTTTAAAACAATTTTAATAAATAATAAATAATTTAATAAATTTTCCGTAATTTAAGTACACGCGTACTTATAAGTTCCTTTAAAATCGATTTTGGTGTAATTAAGCAGTGTAACAGTTACGGGTTGTGCTAGTTACCAAGCGATAAAGTGAAAGGTCATTTCCGGTGACCGCATTCCGATTGAACTCGACCTTATTTTGTTAATTACACATTTAAAAATAAAGTGTTGCTATTTATTAATTAGATATTTTAATATTTTGAAGTAATTAGTTTATTTAAATTTGATTTGGTGGTTTTAAAAATTTAAAATAAATAGTGTTCTACGGTACATTTTGAATCGAGATATTTTTATTGCGTTAGGGAATTTATTTGATTCTAGTTGTTATTTTGACGCTTAGTGCTTGTTGTATTTTGTTAAAATTTGATATTTAATTGGGCGGTTTGAATTTTAAATAAATAAAAGTTTGTTTACGGTTCACCTTTAAACAAAACATTTTTTGGACCAACGTTTTGCGTTCCTCCAGCGTCGTTCTTTTAGCGTCGTAACGGTCAAGTCGTTTTTGAGCTGCGTTTTAGGTGTAATTCTTTGTTGATAGTTTTGTCAGTATGGTGGGCCACCGCGACGAGGAGCCGTTGCCCAGGAAGAAGAGGGGGGATCGGTCGGAGTCTGATAGGTCGGAGGCTGAGGGCGCTGTTGGGGGGAAACAGCTGAACGTAATTTTAAAAGACGTTAGGTTAGGGATTCAGGAGGAGGTAGAGGAGCCTGTGTCTGCGGCGGTCGTGTCGGAGGAGTCGGGGCCCCCTGGGGTGGTTGCGGCGCCTGAATCGCCCTCAACTTCGGGAGCCCAGCGAAAGATGTCGACTAGCAGCGACGTTAGCGTTGCTGCTAGCGACCTCGATGAGCTGGATCTCCTGAGATTGAGGGTGAGGATGGCGCACTCGGCCATTTCCGGGAGGGTGCCGACGACCTCCGCCACTATAGTCGTGGAAGACAGAAAGAGGATTCGCTACGCCGTGGATGATTTTCTCGACGCGGCGAATCAACTAATAGGTATGGTTAGGGCGCTGCGGCTTGTGGCTAGTGATTCTGGGAGAGCTAATGTTGTCGGGGGAAGTCCAGCGGTGGTTGCTTCTGTTTCAGGGCAGCAGTGTCCCAGGAGCCAGGAGGTGCCGATGCCGCGGAAGGCGTCGTATGCTGCAGCTGCTGCAGGTGCGACGCCCACCTTTGCAGTTAGGGTCGACGCCAGACCAGGGGAGAAGGATGACGTCATGTCGACCCTGAAGAAGAAGGTCGATTCCGCTCGTGATGGTTTTGTAGTGGTCGGAGCTCGTAGGACTCGTAGGGGCGGTGTAGTAGTAGAATGTGCCGGACGAGAAGATGCGAAGAAATTGCAGTCGAAGGTTGTCGGTCACTGCAAAGAGCTCGTGGCGAAGAGCATCGAGAAGAAGCGTCCACGGGTTGTTCTTTCGGGGGTCGAAGCGGGGATGAAGGCGGAAGAACTGGTGCGGTTGATCGCGAGTCAGAATCCCCGCTTCGGCGATTTAAAGATCGAAGACCACCTGAGGGAGAAATTTAGGTTTGGCGGAAAGGGCCCTAGGGATCCCTTCGTCAACGTAGTCTTCGAAGTGACCCCCGCACTTCGGAGACGCATATTAGCTGACGCTATAAACCTCAGGTGGCGTAGAGTCTGGGCCCGGGACCACTTCTCGATGACCCAGTGCTACAGGTGCTACGAGTACGGCCATAGATCAATGGAGTGCAGGGAGAAGGTACAGTGGTGCGATAACTGTGCCGCAGTCGGACACGAGTTCAAGAATTGCCGGAGGGCAATCCCCTGCTGTGTGGTTTGCGATAGGGCAAACGACAGAACTGGCGGTGGTGCGAAGGTCGATACGCGCCACGACGCCAAGTCGAGTAGATGCCCCACGATGCTGAGATTGAAGAACGCAATCACACGGAACATGATTATGGACCGTGAAGAAAGATTTAAAAGAAGCAAGAAGATAAAATTCGCGCAATTAAATCTCGGGAAAGGAAAAGGGGCTACAAATAATTTCGTAAAGTTATTCAGCGAAAATAATATCGACATCGGGCTTATACAGGAACCGCACCTGTATAGCCACAAAATAACAGGTTTTGGGAAGGGGGTTACCGTTTTAAACGCAAACAGCGAACGAGCGCGTAGCGGAATAATAATAAATAACGGGACGTGCGCCGGAATAATCCTAAACAATCTGTCGAATGAGTTCATAACCACCGCAGAAATAAAAACGGGATTGCATACGTTTTACGTGATAAGCACTTACCTTCCGCCGATCGATTCCCGGCGGGAGAATCCTCAAACAGAGGACTTAATAAATCAAATTGAAGGAATCCTTCGTAAAATCGGTAGAAATAGAAATCTAATTATCGCGGGAGACTTTAATGCTAAGTCGCCATTATGGGGCAGCCCTATCGAAAACGATAGAGGCTCGCAGGTTGCTGATCTTTTTACGGGATGGAACCTTAGTGTGATAAACACTAATGATTCACCTACGTTTGAGACGCATAGAGGCAGCAGTTTTATAGATATTACTGCAGTCTCGCACGAAATGTTAGAAACGATTTGTAATTGGAAACTAAGGTCGGACGAGGAAACGTTCTCTGACCATAAATTAATAACATGGGACGTTGAAACCAAAACAAGCGCAAACGAGCAGCTAACTATATTTCCGCGGTTCTGTAATAAAAAAGCAAATTGAGAGCGGTTTAAAGAAAAATTTGGCGAAAGTATCCCTGCGCTCGAAAATGAGCTATTTAACTGCCGAGAGGCAGACGAAGTAGAAACACTCGCGAAAAAATTGAACGACGCGGTGGTAGACGCGTCGTCGTATTCCATGCCGCAAAAGAAAACATTTAAAAACAGCGTACCCTGGTGGACCCGGGAACTAACCACCAAGCGGGCAGAAACGCGTAACCTAAAACGCCGCTATCAACGCGCCTCGGGAGATATAAGAGAACAACGGAGAATAGAATATAATCAAAGTTACCGCGAATACAAAATATTAATAGAAGAAACGCGAACGAATAAATTAAAAAAATTCTGCACGCAAAACTCAGAGAAAGAACCCTGGGGAACCGCATACCGCGTAATTAGAGGAAAACAACAAAAAATCGCGCTCAGTAATATAAAGAAAACAAATGGCGAAAACACGGAAGGTTTTAAAACCACAGCGGAATATTTACTAGAGAAATTTTTCCCATCGGATAATCCTGAGGGGGATGAAGGGTCGCACGATTTAGTACGTCGGGAAGCTGCAGAGGCGCAAGGAACAGGTGCCGATAAGGCAATCCTAGTTCACGAGGTCGTCAGGGCTCTTAGGAGGATGAGCCCTAAGAAGGCACCGGGGCATGATGGAATCACTTCAGACGCAGCTCTGCAGGCGTGCCTGTTAGCCCCGTGTGTTTTTGTTGGGTTGTTTAATCTTTGTTTAGAAAGGGGCGTTTTTCCACGTTGCTGGAAAATCCAGAATGTGAGATTTATACCCAAACCTAAAAAGGCGGATGCGTCAGATCCGGGCAGCTATCGTCCAATTAGCTTGCTACCGGTGCTGGGAAAAGTTTTAGATCGCGTTATGACTACGCGTGTTGAGCACCTAGTGCGAGACAGCGGCGGTTTTAATAACCGACAGTTTGGTTTCGTGGAGGGCAAGTCAACTATCGACGCGTTAGAGTTCGTTGTCGGGGAAATTAAGCAGGCAAGAGATGCTAAAGAGTACTGTGTCGTTGTTGCTTTGGACATTTCAGGAGCATTTGATGCTGCCTGGTGGCCATTAATCGTTTGCGAGTTAGATCGTAGGGGTTGTCCGCGAAACTTGATGTCTTTGGTCAAGAGCTATTTCTCGGGGCGATTGGCACAGGTTGAAATTCCGGGTGAAGTTCTGTCGCGTGAGGTGGAAAGGGGATGCCCGCAAGGGTCATGTTCTGGTCCCACATTTTGGAAGTTGTTGTATGAGAGCATCTTTAGGGTCAAGTTGCCCGCAGGATGCTCAATCGTTGGGTTTGCAGATGACACGCTTTTAATTGTAAGATCGAGAGTGTTAATGGATATGCGCACAAAACCGAACGAGGCGCTTAATAAATTACACGAATGGTCGCATGCGGTAAAATTAAAATTTAACACGGCGAAGTCAGAGGCGCTTTATTTCGGCACGAAACCAAGACAGAGACCTCCTAGGTTAGAGCTAGGTGGAGAGAAAATCCCGTTTAAAGATTGTATTACCTACCTCGGCGTCAAGATCGACAATAAATTAAATTGGAAAGCGCACGTACAATACGTAAAAAGTAAGGGCGGCGAAATATCAAATAAAATGGCGGCGGCTAAAATAAAGTGGGGTTTCAGGGGCGAATCGCTGAGGACGGTTTATGCCGGAGCAATTGAGCCGGCAATACTGTACGCAGCTTCTGTATGGGCAGAAGGTTGTAAAGTCCGGGAGATGCGTCAATTGACGAGCGTACAACGCATAACCGCGGTAAAAGCGGCGAGGGCGTACAGGACCACCTCCACGGAGGCTGTCCTGGTGATCAGTAGGACTCTCCCTATCGAATATGTCGTTAGGGAGATTAGAGAAGACGATTAATAAATATAGGAAAAGGGCGCGAGATTATCGAAGTTCTAAATCTTGGTAATAGGGATATTGCAAGAAAGATCGTTGTATCTGAGTTGGTGCACCCGGCTGATATTAGAGGGATCGAGTTTGTCGAAGGTGATGAGGACGCGATGGGTATCAGAATTTATACGGACGGTTCACGTATGGATGATGGGCAAGCAGGCGCGGCGTTTGTCGTGTATAAGCAGGAAAGGGAGGTGTTTCGGTTTCAAACCAAACTCGCGAACTGGTGCACTATCTTCCAGTGCGAATTGGTAGCCATACGAGAGGTTATCGATTACGTAATAAACCATACGGGCAGAGACGAGTATTATATAATCAGTGATAGTAAATCGGCGCTAACGGCTTTAACAAACATGAACACCTCGACAGATCTCCAAGCGGACGTCTGGAGGATAGCGCGTACAGCGCTCGAGTTTCGACGTTTAAAGTTCTGTTGGGTCAGGTCGCACAATGGTAACGTAGGAAACGATAGGGCTGACGAATTAGCTAAAGAGGCCGCGACGGGCGACTTTCGAATATCACATTCGTCGATACCGAGGTCTTTAATCAAAAGAAAGCTGCGCGAAAAATCAATTCGACAATGGGAAGAGAGGTGGAACAACGCTGCCACGGGCAGGTTGACCCACAAATTCATACCGAGCATAGAAGCTAGAGGTAGGATCGAGGTCAAGCTCGATCACAAAATGGTGCAGTTGATAACAGGGCACGGCGCCCTAAAGGCGTATTTACAAAGGTTCGGACTAACCAACAGCGACCGCTGCGAATGCGGTGAGGGCGCGAAAAGCGCAGAGCACGTGCTCTTCGACTGCCCGCTTGAGGCAGGAAATCGAGGGTTGGCTGATAGCAAACTAGCTATCCTAGGTCTGGCATGGCCAAAGAGCCTAGAGGAAGTCGGGGAAGTGGTTAACCAGAAGACGTTCTGGACAGCCTTAAAAGAATTCGCGGGAAGGGTCGCGAAATAAGACAATGATAACCGTGTGTAAAATTCGGTGGGGTTGGTGGGAGGATTGGAAAATTTTAGATTGACTTGACGTGAGTAAGGATACGAGCATAGATATAACCAAAACCTGACATTAAAAATTTAAAAAAAAATAAAATAATAATAATAATAATAAAATAACATGATAATTATACCCAAATGTCCAATATGCACGAGAAACCCCCACACCATTAATACAATCACTGCCTATCTTCATAATTATGTGCGGAAAATCGGGAAATCGGTAATAAATAATAACAAATAAACAATAACAAATAAATCAGAAACCTTCATTAAATTAAATCAATAAAATAAACAAAGATAATAAAATAGAGTGAAACCGCGCATCCCCCCCCAGGACTTGAAAGTGAAGTGATAATGATAGTGATTGTGATCCCCCCCAAGAACATTTAGTGCATACCCACCAGGACTTTAGCAGTGCACCCCATCTTCCCCTTAGAAGTAAGTTACAGTTAGATGTAAGCAGACGACCAGATCTTCGGATGCAGGAGAATTTTATCATGGAGGTAAGACTTAAATTGTGGCGGCTGTACTCGCACAAGCATTGATTTACATTAATTAGTAGTTTTTGAAATAATTTAACAAGCACGTTTTGTGTGTAATGGCGCTAGCCGACATATGCTTGTGGGAGTACACCTGATAAATAGGGTTATGCTTTTGCTATTTTGTGCACTGCTATATGCTTAACGCTTATTAGACATTTATTTATATATTTATATAATTATATTTATTTATATTTTATATTTACACTTTATATTTATTAGCATGTATTGTAGTTTTTTGTGGCATATTTGTTTTGTTTGACGTTCTGTCGCCATTTTGTTTGCAGTATATATTTGGGAAAAAAGAGCAGAATTAAGAAGATTGTAATCATAATATAAGTCAGTTAGGTCATGATAGGGAATGCTAGGGATGGATTTAAATTAGTTAGCTAGATTTGGATAGTTTTAAGACGACCCTTCAGGTCGCACTGGTAAGTAGAGCCGGCGTCTGCTATCCGGTATTACGGATCCCTCCCCTTTCATTTTTGCTTGTGTCTTGTTGATCGGGTACACTACCACTTTCTAGTTGCCGCTTGAAGCGAGCGGACGTGTTTTTGCCGAGCTCCCGCTTCAGCAATAACAGTAAGTTTTTATCTAGGGTTTATATTATTTATTGTTGTATTATTTTATTTGAAGCTTTGCTTTTTATTGTGTTTTATTTTTATAATTGTGTGCCATCAAATTTTAAATACAGGGCAGTAAAATAAAAATTTTAAAACAGAATTTAAACTAAATAAAACTAAATAAATCGCGTCTTCTTTGTAATTTAAACCAAATCCGCGTTTTAAAATAATCTAAATAAATTTCGGGTTAATAACACAAAGGTCTACTCAACTAATACTCAAAAACAATTTCGAAATAACTTAAAAGGCATTTTAATAATAAATTTAAAATAAAATCCGCCTAAATCAAGTAAAAACCGGGTAAAATAACTAAAAAGTGTGTGAATTTTTTATAGTGCGCGTATAATAAAATAATAACCAAAAACAAAAATCTAAGCCCTTTTAAATCAAATAAATAACTCAAAACTGTAAATTTTAAAACAATTTTAATATAAATTTTCCGTAATTTAAGTTCACGCGTATTTAAAAGTTCCTTTAAAATCGATTTTGGTGTAATTAAGCGGTGTAACAGTTACGGGTTGTGCTAGTTACCAAGCGATTAAGTGAAAGGTCATTTCCGGTTACCACATTCCGATTGCGCTCGACCTTATTTTGTTAATTACACATTTAAAAATAAAGTGTTCTTATTTATAAATTAGATATTTTAATATTTTGAAGTAATTAGTTTATTTAAATTTGATTTGGCGGTTTAAAAATTTAAAATAAATAAATAGCGTTCTTTACGGTACATTTTAAATCGAGATATTTTTATTGCGTTAGGAAATTTATTTGATTCTAGTTGTTATTTTGACGCTTAGTGCTTGTTGTATTTTTGTTAAAATTTGATATTTAATTGGGCGGTTGAAGTTTTAATAAATACAAGGTTGTTTACGGTTCACCTTTAAACAAAACATTTTTATTGGACCAACGTTTTGCGTTCTTCTAGCGTCGTTCTTTTAGCGTCGTAACGGTTAGGACGTTTTTTGAGCTGCGTTTTAGGTGTCATTTTTATTGCTAGTTTTGTCAGCATGGTGGTCCACCGCGATGAGGAGCCGCTGCCCAGGAGGAAGAGGGCGATCGGTCGGAGTCTGCTAGGTCGGCGGCGGAGGGCGCTGTTGGGGGGAAACAGCTTAAGGTAGTGCTAAAGGACTTCTTGTTAGAAACTCAGGAGGAGGTACAGGAGGTAGGGAAGGAGCCTGCGTCTGCGGCGGTCGTGTCTGAGGAGTCGGGGCCTCCCGTGGTGGTCGCGGCGCCAGAATTGCCCTCTACTTCGAGAGCCCAGCGCACGATGTCGACTAGCAGCAACGGTAGCGTTAATGCTAGCGACCTCGATGAGCTGGAACTCTTAAAGTTTAGGGTGAGGAAGGCGCACGCTGCCGTCTATGGGAAGGTGCCGACGACCTCCGCCACTATCGTCGTGGAGGATAGGAAGATGGTTCGGCACGCCGTGGATGATATCCGTGACGTGACGAACCAACTGATAGGTATGGTTAGGGCGCTGCGTCTTTGTTTAGATGGTTCAGGAGAGCAAGTGTTGTTGGGGAAGTCCGGCGGTGAATTCTGTCGTTTCAGGAGGCCAGAGTCAGGGTGCGTCGGTGCAGCGCAAGGTCTCCTACGCCGCTGCAGCTTCAGGATCTGCCCTACGTTTGCTGTAAGGGTCGACGCCAGGCCAGGCCAGAAGGACGACGTGATGACGACCCTGAAGCAGAAGGTCGATCCCGCTCGAGATGGGTTTGTTGTTGTCGGAGCTCGTAGGACGCGCCGGGGCGGTGTCGTTGTGGAGTGCGCAGGTCGCGACGACGCCAAGAAACTGCAGTTGAAGGTCGGCGGAACTGCAAGGAACTCGTGGCGAAGACCATCGAGAAGAAACGTCCACGGGTCGTTCTTCCGGGGTCGAAGCGGGGATGAAGGCTGAAGAGCTCGTGCGGTTGATTGCGAGCCAGAATCCCCGTTTCGGCGATTTGAAGCTAGAAGACCACCTGAGAGAGAAGTTCAGGTTTGGCGGAAAGGGCCTAGAGATCCCTTCGCCAACGTAGTCTTCGAAGTGACCCCACACTTCGAAGACGTATATTAGCTGATGCTATTAACCTCAGGTGGCGAAGAGTATGGGCCCGGGACCACTTCTCGATGACCCAGTGTTACCGGTGCTACGAGTACGGCCATCGATCGATGGAGTGCAGGAGAAGGTACAGTGGTGCGGTAACTGTGCCGAGGTCGGGCATGAATTCAAGAATTGCCGGAAGGCAGTCCCCTGCTGTGTGGTTTGCGCTAGGGCAAACGACAGAACTGGCGGTGGCGCGAAGGTCGATACGCGCCACGACGCCAAGTCGAGTAGATGCCCCACGATGCAACGTCTGAAGCACGCAATCACACGAAACATCGATTATGGACTGTGAAGATAAAACAAAGTCCATAAGAAGCAAGAAGATTAAATTCGCGCAACTAAATCTCGGGAAAGGTAGAGGGCAACAAATAACTTCGTAAAGTTATTCATCGAAAATAATATCGACATCGGGTTTATACAGGAACCGCACCTGTATGGCCACAAAATAACAGGTTTTGGGAGGGGTTACCGTCTTAAACGCGAATAGTGAACGACCGCGTAGCGGATAATAATAAATAATGGAACGTGCGCCGGAATTATATTAAATAATTTATCGAACGAGTTTGTAACGACGGCCGAAATCAAATCAGGGAAAATGCGTTCTATGTAATAAGCGTGTACCTCCCGCCGGTCGATTCCCGGCGGGAAAATCTAAACCGAAGACTTGATAAATGAAGTAGATAATATTATTCGTAAAATCGGCAGAAATAAAATCTAGTCATTGGGGAGATTTTAATGCCAAGTCGCCACTATGGGGCAGCCCTATCGAAGACGATAGAGGCTCGCAGGTTGCTGATCTTTTACGGAATGGGATCTTAGTGTGATAAACACTAATGATTTACCTACGTTTGAGACGCATAGAGGCAGCAGTTTTATAGATATTACTGCAGTCTCGCACGAAATGTTAGAAACGATTTGTAATTGGAAATTAAGGTCGGACGAGGAAACGCTCTCTGATCATAAATTAATAACATGGGACGTTGAAACCAAAACAAGTGCAAACGAGCAGCTAACTGTATTTCCGCGGTTCTGTAATAAAAAGCAAATTGGGAGCGATTTAAACAAAAATTTGGCGAAAGTATCCCTGTGCTCGAAAATGAGCTATTTAACTGCCGAGAGGCAGACCAAGTAGAAACACTCGCGAAAAATTAAACGACGCGGTGGTAGACGCGTCGTCGTATTCCATGCCGAAAAGAAAACATTTAAAGACAGCGTACCCTGGTGGACCCGGGAACTAACCACCAAGCGGGCAGAAACGCGTAACCTAAGGCGCCGCTATCAACGCGCCTCGGGAGATATAAGAGAACAACGGAGAATAGAATATAATCAAAGTTACCGCGAATATAAAATATTAATAGGAGAAACGCGAACGAATAAATTTAAAGAATTCTGCACGCAAAACTCAGAGAAAGAACCCTGGGGAACCGCATACCGCGTAATTAGAGGAAAACAACAAAAAATCGCGCTCAGTAATATAAAGAAAACAAATGGCGAATACACGGAAGGTTTTAAAACCACAGCGGAATATTTACTAGAGAAATTTTTCCCATCGGATAATCCTGAGGGGGATGAAGGGTCGCACGATTTAATACGTCGGGAAGCTGCAAAGGCGCAAGGAACAGGTGCCGATAAGGCAATCCCAGTTCACGAGGTCGTCAGGGCTCTTAGGAGGATGAACCCTAAGAAGGCACCGGGGCATGATGGAATCACTTCAAACGCAGCTCTGCAGGCGTGCCTGTTAGCCCCGTGTGTCTTTGTTGGGTTGTTTAATCTTTGTTTAGAAAGGGGCGTTTTTCCGCGTTGCTAGAAAATCCAGAATGTGAAATTTATACCCAAACCTAAAAAGGCGGATGCGTCAGATCCGGGCAGCTATCGTCCAATTAGCTTGCTACCGGTGCTGGGGAAAGTTTTAGATCGCGTTATGACTACGCGTGTTGAACACCTAGTGCGAGACAGCGGCGGTTTTAATAACCGACAGTTTGGTTTCGTGGAGGGCAAGTCGACTATCGACGCGTTAGAGTTCGTTGTCGGGGAAATTAAGCAGGCAAGAGATGCCAAAGAGTACTGTGTCGTTGTTGCTTTGGACATTTCAGGAGCATTTGATGCTGCCTGGTGGCCATTAATCGTTTGCGAGTTAGATCGTAGGGGTTGTCCGCGAAACTTGATGTCTTTGGTCAAGAGCTATTTCTCGGGGCGATTAGCACAGGTTGAAATTCCGGGTGAAGTTCTGTCGCGTGAGGTGGAAAGGGATGCCCGCAAGGGTCATGTTCTGGTCCCACATTTTGAAGTTGTTGTATGAGAGCATCTTTAGGGTCAAGTTGCCCGCAGGATGCTCAATCGTCGGGTTTGCAGATGACACACTTTTAATTGTAAGATCGAGATTGTTAATGGATATGCGCACAAAACCGAACGAGGCGCTTAATAAATTACACGAATGGTCGCAGGCGGTAAAATTAAAATTTAACACGGCGAAGTCAGAGGCGCTTTATTTCGGCACGAAACCAGGACAGAGACCTCCTAGGTTAGAGCTAGGAGGAGAAAATCCCGTTTAAAGATTGTATTACCTACCTCGGCGTCAAGATCGACAATAAATTAAATTGGAAAGCGCACGTACAATACGTAAAAAGTAAGGGCGGCGAAATATCAAATAAAATGATGGCGGCGGCTAAAATAAAGTGGGGTTTCAGGGCGAATCGCTGAGGACGGTTTATGCCGGAGCAATTGAGCCGGCAATACTGTACGCAGCTTCTGTATGGGCAGAAGGTTGTAAAGTCCGGGAGATGCGTCAATTGACGAGCGTACAACGCATAACCGCGGTAAAAGCGGCGAGGGCGTACAGGACCACCTCCACGGAGGCTGTCCTGGTGATCAGTAGGTCTCTCCCTATCGAATATGTCGTTAGGGAGATTAGAGATAGACGATTAATAAATATAGGAAAAGGGCGCGAAATTATCGAAGATCTTAATCTTGGTAATAGGGAAATTGCAAGAAAGATTGTTGTATCTGAGTTAGGGCACCCGGCTGATATTAGAGGATCGAGTTTGTCGAAGGTGATGAGGACGCGATGGGTATCAGAATTTATACGGACGGTTCACGTATGGACGATGGGCAAGCAGGCGCGGCGTTTGTCGTGTATAAGCAGGAAAGGAGGTGTTTCGGTTTCAAACCAAACTCGCGAACTGGTGCACTATCTTCCAGTGCGAATTGGTAGCCATACGAGAGGCTATCGATTACGTAATAAACCATACGGGCAGAGACGAGTATTATATAATCAGTGATAGTAAATCGGCGCTAACGGCTTTAACAAACATGAACACCTCGACAGATCTCCAAGCGGACGTCTGGAGGATAGCGCGTACGGCGCTAGAGTTTCGACGTTTAAAGTTCTGTTGGGTCAGGTCGCACAATGGTAACGTAGGAAACGATAGGGCTGACGAATTAGCTAAAGAGGCCGCGACGGGCGACTTTCGAATATCACATTCGTCGATACCGAGGTCTTTAATCAAAAGAAAGCTGCGCGAAAATCAATTCGACAATGGGAAGAGAGGTGGAACAACGCTGCCACGGGCAGGTTGACCCACAAATTCATACCGAGCATAGAAGCCAGAGGTAAGATCGAGGTTAAGCTCGATCACAAAATGGTGCAGTTGATAACAGGGCACGGCGCCCTGAAGGCGTATTTACAAAGGTTCGGTCTAACCAATAGCGACCGCTGCGAATGCGGTGAGGGCGCGGAAAGCGCAGAGCACGTGCTCTTCGACTGCCCGCTTGAGGCGGGAAATCGAGGGTTGGCTGATAGCAAACTAGCTATCCTAGGTCTGGCATGGCCAAAGAGCCTAGAGGAAGTCGGGGAAGTGGTTAACCAGAAGGCGTTCTGGACAGCCTTAAAAGAATTCGCGGGAAGGGTCGCGAGATTAGACAATCAATGACGACCGCGTGTAAAAATTCGGTGGAGTTGGTGGGAGGATTGAAAAATTTTTAGATTGACTTGGCGTGAGTAAGGATACGAGCATAACCAAAACCTGATATTAAAAAAAAAAAAAAAAAAAGATAATTATACCAAAATGTCCAATATGCACGAGAAACCCCACTCCATTAATACAATCACTGCCTATCTTCATAATTATGTGCGGAAAATCGGGAATAAATAATACCAAATAAACAATAACAAATAAATCATAAACCCTCATTAAATTAAATCAATAAAGGATAATAAAACAGAGTGCAACCGCGCATCCCCCCAGGACTTGAAAGTGAAGTGATAGTGATAGTGATTGTGATCCCCCCAAAAAACATTTAGTGCATACCCACCAGGACTTTAGCAGTGCACCCCGTCCCACCTTTAGAAGTAAGTTACAGACGACCAGATCTTCGGATGCTGGAGAATTTTATTATCGAGGTAAGACTTAAAATGTGGCGGCTGTACTCGCACAAGCATTGGTTTACATTAATTAGTAGTTTTTGAAATAATTTAAGAAGCACGTTTAGTGTGTAAATGCGCTAGCCGACATAATGCTTGTGCGAGTGCACCTGATAAATAGGGTGATGCTTTCGCTATTTTGTGCACTGCTATATGCTTAACGCTTATTAAACATTTATTTATATATTTACATAATTATATTTATTTATATTTTATATTTACACTTTATATTTATTTATATATAGCATGTATTATGTGGCTTATTTGTTTTGTTTGACGTTCTGTCGCCATTTTGGTTGCAGTATATATTTGGGAAGGACGAGCAGAATTGCGAAGATTGTAATCATAATGTAAATCAGTTAGGGAACGATAGGAAAGCTAGGATGGATTTAAATTGGTTAGCTAGATTTGGATAGTTTTAAGACGACCCTTCAGGTCGCACTGGTAAGCAGAACCGGCGTCTGCTATCCGGTATTACGGATCCCTCCCCCTCTCATTTTTGCTTGTTGATCGGGTACACTCGAAAGTCAGCGCTAGGGATACCATTATTTACAACCCTGTTTTTAGTTTTTGTTTTGTTTTGTTACAGTTTTGTCAGATTTTTAGGTTTATTAGATTGTTAGAGTTTGTTAGGTTTGTTAGATTTTTAGGTTTGTTAGATTTTTATTTAGTTTTTATTTAGGGTGAATCAACTATGAAGTAAGAATAAATTAGGAGCACGACTATTTTTCGCGTTTAAACCCAATGTAGTACCTCCGGGTGGAGCATTGGGGACGTGGCCGCAAGTATAGCGGCCCTAATTCAAATTATAATGATCGGGTACACTCGAAAGTCAGCGCTAGGGATACCATTATTTACAACCCTGTTTTTAGTTTTTGTTTTTAGTTTTTGTTTCAGTTTGTCAGATTTTTAGGTTTGTTAGATTGTTAGAGTTTGTTAGGTTTGTTAGATTTTTATTTAGTTTTTATTTAGGGTGGATCAACTATGAAGTTAGAATAAATTAGAAGCACGATAAATTTTCGCGTTTAAACCCAATGTAGTACTTCCGGGTGGAGCATTGGGGACGTGGCCGCAAGTATAGCGGCCCTTATTTAAATTATAATGTCTAAGCACTAAGATTAATTGAGTTCCACACTGTCCTCCGCACTTATCACTAATTGCACAATTGTCTGGTGTCCTATCACTTTTGCGTCTATGCGCCCTACCTTTGGCCGCTGGGGGTTTATAAATCCACCCTTGCGGGTAGTCCCCCAGTCGTTTCCAGCCACACCCCTTAGAGACGGTAGGTTGTTGGTGCCACGTGCCTCGTTAACACCGCTCTTTCGAGCTCGACCTGTATATTGCTTTGTTTAATCACACTATTCACTTATATTCACGCTGACCCCGCATGGTCGCTCGGCAGAATGCGTTTCAACGACTTACTTCTGGGCACATGGCCACTGGGGACTTTTTTTTTCCTCTAACGTTTTGGTAAACCTACCTTCTAAGAGTTATGGTAGGTCGTTCGTATTACTCTACCCCGATGTTAAAGAGCGCTTTGGCCGTATCTGGGATTTTTATTACAGGCGGCAGCGCGGAGACCTTGTGCGTTCCTAAGAACTCACCCCTTCTCCGGTCTGCCCTGGGACCCAGACTTCGTTTTCGTCCCTGGCCACGAGGAGGCAGCACTTTCCCACTTATTCGACGATATACCCAGATATTGTTTGAAGTGTTTAATGTGTAATTGTTTGTATGTGTGTTTTCTCAACTTTTCCCTTAGATCGAGACCGTCGGCAGCCGGAAATCCCGATCTTCGGTACGAGCCGAGACTTTTTGTTGTATTTACTACATTTGTATGTTATGTTATTTGTTTATAAGTGTGTTTGTATGTGTGTGGTATCTCAACTTTTCCCTTAGATCGAGACCGTCGGCAGCCGGAAATCCTGATCCTTGGTACGAGCCGAGATTAACGTATTTGCTACATGTTGATTAAATTCATGGAATTTGTTGTGGTGTAGTGTGTAAAGATGTGTTTCCCGTCCGGTTTCCCGAAGCGCGACCATCGGCAGTCGGAAATCGCGGCTCCGAGTCACCGGACAGGAATTGTGTGATGACACACACATACCTCCGAGGAGATAGGCGTGTGCCACCAATGTGTATTTGCTACGTTGTTTGTGTTATGTTGGTAAGTGTTGTGTTAGTCCCTTCCCTCGGGTGCGACCATCGGCAGCCGGAAATCGCGACCCTCGGTATTGACTAAGTGCTGATGACTCTCATAGGTCCCTTTCAGGACTCATGAGGCCATCGTTTTGTGTATGCCATGAATTTGATCTTTTGTTGTGTTTGTATGTGTTATTTGTTTGTGTAGCACCGAAGTGCTTTGGTGCACTCGTAGTGGTCCTAAGGACATGCGAGTGCACCGGTGTTGTGTATTTGCTACGTTGGTGTTTATGTGTTTGTGTGTGTGTTTTGTGTTGTGTGTTGTGTGTTTTTTGTATTTTTATTATTATTTCTGTGACACCTGCACGCAAGCGTGCAGGTGCCGCTTTTTGTATTTGCTACATTGTGTTTTTATAAGTGTACTTGTTATATCGTCTCTTTCTCTCTTACCAAAAGGTTAGATGTTCCTCTACTCTACTTTTATCTCTACTTCTACTTCTACTTTTACATGCATTTATTCTTAGAATTAACTTCAAAAACAAATTTTTCTACTTTGCTTAATCAACATGCTTTGGAAAAGCTTCAAAACTATTAATTATTTATACTTTAAGTTTTCGCTATAATTCTACTTTCATGCATACTTAATCGGCTCTAATTAACTATGCTTATGAATTACTACATTAATTATTTACATACATTTCATGCTTATGATTACTTAAATTATTGACATTTTATTTACATACAATTTTGTTATTATTCTACAGGTTAGATCAATACGATTGCAACTTTGTTTGTTTGCCACTTAATTGTTAGATATTTTTATTAATGTTAGTCGTTAGTGTAGTCCTTAATCTACTAAATTAGTCCATCACCTTGTGTTATTTCTAACCTACGTCAACATACTGATAAATCAGTATGTTTATTGTCTATTCACTTTAAAAGTTTGAAATTTAAGTTCACTTAAGTGTTTTTAATCTCCAGGAATATCATTCCTGGAGTATAGTCTTTGTTACGCGGGTTGTTCTTTTCGCACTATTAAACATTTGCCTCCTCAGTGTACTTTTTATGTATTATTATAGTTGCCTTATTTGTTATCAAATTAAAATAAGGAAAGATATTTTCGTTGTATAGCATATCTTTTATATGTATATTTTTAAGTATGCCTCTTTCTCTAATCAAATCATGTTCTAATTCTGGACAGTGAAAGATTTTATGTTCTGGTGAACCAATTTCACCACACGAACACAAATCTGTATCTTCCAATTTAAATCGTTTCTTGTATGTATTATATGGTCCATGTCCTGTCATAAAATGAATCAAGTCTTGAGATGGTGTTAGGTGCGTGTTTTTCAGTCTTTCCCTTATAGTGCAGGCGCTATAGGTAGTTGAGTATACAAAATGTGAGGACCGGCAACTATGGTCGGATTCTTATACCTGAAACCCCAAACAATGACAAAACACATCTTGCCACCAGCTATGATGGTCCCTTCCTGCTCCCTTTACATCCCCTCTTCGCGCCAACAGTAAGCATAGCGCGCTTAGGTATTCAGTGTGTTTCTGCATTTATCGGCGTTTAAACGTTTTGTTATTAAGTCGTGTTAGTTGTATACGCATAAAATAATTTGATTTTCGTTATTTTGAGTGTCTGTTTAAACTGTGCTGTATTGAAAACATTAGAAATGTCGCTGGAAGTGATTAATTTGAAAAGAAAAGACGAAACGAACAGTTTTGTTTATTTTGTGATAAACCAAATGATTTAGTTAAAGAACCAAGGTCAAGCACGCTGCTTAATATTACAAAAGCAGCAGATAGAAGAAAAGACAACATTAGTGAAAAGTTTTCAAAACTGTATAATCCAGACTCCACAAGACAAAACTTTTCATGGCACCAAGACTGTTTAGCTACCTATTTAAGTGAAGAGAAAATACGGCGTCGAGAAATTGCGTTGTGTAAAGAAGAGGAAAAGAAGAGTCTGCTTCAACTTCCGAAGCAAGCGTAGGGCTACGTTCTCGAAAATCTCGTTCGTCATCAAGGACACCTGCAGAAGTAAATAAACCGTCGAAGTGCTTAATTTGTGGAAAATTAACGAGGAACAAAGATAAGCAGCTGTATTTGTGTTCCGAAATTTCAGCAGCGGAACAAATTTTAAATACTGCGCGCAGTAAAGAAGACCATGTTTTTACCCAACTTAGTACTTGTCAACGACCTGAAGATTTATTTGCTATCGAAGTGAGGTATCACAAATATTGCTACCGTGATTATTTAAGAAGGCCGAGAAATTCTACAAAACCAGGAGGCCGACTTTCAATTCAAATCCCTCGAGAAATGCTTCACGATGCATTTGACAAACTCATAGATGAAATTAAAGATAAGTTTTCAACTCATTGTTTTGAAGTGCAGTTCTTAGCTCAGCGACTCACTGTACTTACAAACATAGAAGATGCTGTGATCGAGAACCGTCTAGTGAAATCACTACTTATTGATAAATTTGGTGAAAACATTTTATTTTCTTACCCAACTGATAGATCACAATCTTCATTAGTGTTTATGGAAATATACCATTGGCGGAAATAATAGAACATGTTCGTAGCATCAATTCAAAAAACTACATCATTCAGAGTGCAAAAGCATTGCGTCAAGAACTATTAAAAACAGAACTA
Source organism: Platerodrilus igneus (assembly GCA_036346225.1). NCBI lineage: Eukaryota > Metazoa > Arthropoda > Insecta > Coleoptera > Lycidae > Platerodrilus > Platerodrilus igneus. The sequence continues at coordinate 125,696 of JARFIW010001678.1, forward strand.
ATACCTAGTGGCTATTTACGTGATGAAAATTTGCTCCAAAAATTCTTAGAAAATGGAACATTGCCACAAACATGGGAGATTTTTCTGCAAGCTTTGTTTAATGCAAAAAACCAAAAATTGAGCAATAACTATTATAGAAGAGCATTATCTGTGTTCTATGACATATTTTTTACGGTTACTGAGAAACAGACACCAAAACATATAGCTTTAGCTGAATCAATTCATCACTTGACTAGATCAAAACAGTTGATAAGTATATTGAATAAGTTTGGACATTGCATCAGCTATAAAGCATTACAGCAGCTTGATTTAGAAGTAATAATTTCAATTGCGTGTGAAGATGCAGAAAACAATTTGCTTATTCCTAAGAATATAGTGAAAATTCATCGTTATTTCTTCATGGCGCTATTGACAACAATGACTTCAATGAAGAAACATTAAGCGGTAAAGACTCTACCCATGTAACAGCAATGGTAGTTTATCAAGAAAAAAATCCTATCGAGAACGAAATAAATCTCGTTAAATTGAAACCTACAGCTGAACAGTTTGAGTATGATTTGAAAACCTTACATTCTCAAGAAATTCATCACTTCACAGCAAGTATGGAGCCCTCAATATCTAATTATGTTAATAGCAGTTGTCTATTAACTTTCACTCACAGTTACACACAATTTGATACTTTGCTCTGGGTTTTATGTAGATTGCAACATGATCAATTATTGAACAACTTTTGTCGACCATTGAAGAACTCGATACCAGGATGGACTCCATTCCAACAATTACTATCATGTGAGAATTTTCCTATATCTACAATTGGATTTAGCCCGGTAATTCCTCAGCCACCTACTTCTAAAGATGTTGTGTATACTGCCATGAGAAATTTTGTTACTTATGTCAATCATTAAATAAAAATAGAGCTGTTCTTTCATGCGACATGTCTATTTACCTGATAGCAAAAAATATCCAACAGAGTAGTCAAGAATTTGAGGGATTGATATTAAGAATTAGAACATTTCATCTACAAAAAAATTTCTTACGGTGTTTGCGTCAATATATAGAAGGAAGTGGACTCGACAGCATTTTAATCGAAGCCAATGTTTAAGGTGTTAATACTTTGGCATCAATTTTTAAAGGTACTCAGTACAACAGATGCATCAGAGCACATAAACTTATGTATGAAGCATTGAGAAGCATACAGTTTACAAAATTTATTGATTACATGAATTTATCTGAAGATGGGACTTCTAACGAGCAATTACTGCAGTTGAATATCTGTCTTCAAGAGATAAGAGAGGTAACAGTAGATAAGGATCGTACCAGTTTAAGCGATAAATAAAACCAGCATAAAACTATAATTGAAACTTTTTACAATTTTCAAAATTTTTAAATAATATGAGCACTGAAAACGAACTATTCAAATATTTAAATAATTACTGTGAAATGATAGAAATTCTTTTGAATTCAATTATGGCTGACAGAAGTAATAACTATGAATTACATTTATTAACTACTCGACAATTTTTACCTTATTTCTTTTCTATGAATCACACAAATTATATTCGTGGGGTGACACTTTACTTACAAGATATGTTACAACTACCTCCAGACGTTATATATGATATGAAGAGAGGAATGCATGCCGTCAAGCGAACTCCAGGAACATTCAATGCAGTTGGCTGTGACTTAGCACTAGAACAGTCTCAGAACCGATCTTCTGCAGTGACTGGAGGCTTAATTGGTATCACTAAAATGAAGAAGCAATGCAAAGATGGTTGCTTCTGTATCCTTTAAAAAATAGCGTTCACTCAATGCTTTCTTCATACCTTGGAATACAATCTGACACTACAGGTGACATTAATAGTCATAATGAATGGACACAATCGAGAATTAATACGGACGAAAAGGATGTTGAAAATATCATTAAATGTTTCAAAGCCTGCAATCCATTTAATAGTAGTGGGGATTGTGTGCTTCGCAATATTTTCACAGGTCAACTTGCTGAAGAATCAAGTGCGCGATGCTTAATTAATGTTAAAGAAAATGGGGAGACTCTATTAAATACATACGAAAATGAAAGATTGTTCAAGAAAACTAAGAAATTATCGGATCCTATACAAAAAACTAAATTTTACAACTTTGAAGATATTCCTGCGAAAACAAACAAAAATACTTCCAACAAAAAATTGCAAGACGTAACAGACATAACAATTTTCCAAAAATCATTCTTGGTGGCTTCTCAACGTGGATTTGATACAAAGATATTAGCATCGTATGAGGTATTGGATTACTGCAAATATTTCTTTGACAATGACGGATTTTACAGGAAGTCACCAAAATCACAACTCGTCGTTGAAATTCAAAAAAACTATAACTGTGGTACAACCTCTCAGCAAGATATAATAAATTTAAATACTTTTAAAATTTATATTGTTGATGGTATGGCACTTGTTCACAAAATTCAGTTGAATAAGTTCAATACTTTTGGTGATTTTGCCGAAGCTTTCTTCAAAATAATTATGCAATTTTTTACGTTGCCTGACGTGAAGAGGATAGATGTAATTTTCGATAGATATGACGACATTTCTATAAAGTTTTTGGAGTCAAACTTACGGAGTAAAGGCCGAATTATTAAAAATATCATAATTTCAAGTCATTCAACAAAAATTCCTACTGATTGTAAAGCTTTTCTTGCAAACATTCAAAATAAATTACAACTTGTTCGATTTCTTTGCACTAATGCTCCAAAATATGCACACGTTAAAGAAGACTGCGAGATGTACATTTGTGGAGGATTCGACGATCCAACTAAATGTTTCAAGTTACAAGGGTCTTTATTTTGTGAGGTACTTGAATTACAATCAAACCACTTAGAAGCCGATTCAAGAATGTTTTGCCACATATTTCACGCAGTAAGGATTCAATCTGCTCATATTATTATAATCAGCGCTGATACAGATGTATTTGTCTTGGCAATTTATTTCTGGAAATACTTAGCAAATATCGGGTGTCTTGGTCTATGGTTCGACGGTTCTCATACAAAGAAATATTTTCTAGGATGCCATTTAGCTGCTGAATCCTGGGTGAAAGAATATGCGATATATTACCAGCATTACATGCTATAAGTGGTTGCGACACTACTAGCAGATTTGGCAGTAAAATGCAATGCTTGAAAGCTGCGTCTGAAGATTATGTACAAACAGCTCTTATGTCAATGGGAAACCTTGACCTAAATAATGAGCAATTGAAACAGTTAGAAATAGTTTGCACTTATTTTTTTTCAAAAAAAAAATTATTTGCTGATGAACTCAGATATAAACTGATTTCTCAAAACATAGGTTTCTGTTTTAATTTAATGAAAGTGATATGCACATCAGATGCTTTGCATTTGCATTTATTAAGGGCCACAGTACAAACATTTATTTGGAAAAATTCTCATCAAACACAATTACACCCCATTGATTATTGCTTATATGGTTATGAAAAGCTGAATGGTGACTTACGTCCACGACAAATGACTAAGCCGTCTTTACCAGAGTCTTTAATTCAACCTTGTAAATGTATTGCAAATTGTCGCACAATGTCTTGCAGTTGCAAAAATCAGAATTATTTTGTATTTCTTTATGTAAATGTATTAATAACAATTGTCTAAATATAAATGAGTAATTGTTTGCCCACTTTAAGTATATTTTGTTTAAATTCACTGGTTTTTTATATGACTTTTTATTAATAAAAAAGATTTTATTACTTTTGTTTTTTTCAACAATCCATCCACACTTCAACCATTAGAAAAAACTATAAATTATTACCGAAATAATTATAAAAATGATTTTATAACATGTACTCAATACATTTCCTTTACAAATAAGAGTAGAGGGGGTAAACAAAAAATGGACCAAAAAATTGACCGGCAAGATCCGCATTATTAATCTTCGACCTTTTCTTAACTCAAATCCATTGGTGGAATTCGGTCCTCACATTTTGCATACTCACTTACCTCTAGCGCCCGGTCTATTATGCTAGGCATAAGGGAATATGTTCTTCTTCCAGTTTCTGTAGTATCCCACCTTTCTTGCCAAATGTTCATTATTGTTTCTTTAATTTGACCTTTTTCTGTTAATTCTTGGTCTATTTTTAGGATCTTTTTAACTTTCTGTACGTCTTTTCTTTTTAGCCAATAGTTGGCTGCTAGTTGTCGTATTCTTATGTCTAATGGCATCGTCCCCAAGATAACATAAAGGGCATCATGTGATGTTGTTCTATATGCTCCAGTTAGTCGGAGCAATAGACCTCTTTGTGTACTATTTACCCTTTGTATTGGCTTTACTAAATTAAGTCTGTGTGCCCAAGCACTCGCACCATGTGCTATCATGGCTACGAGCACACTGTTTAAATAAATTCGAATGTTGCACAATGGGATTTTGTAGTGCCTTGCGGCTAAAGTCGCAATGCCCTGCATTAATTTAGTAGTTCCACCACATATTTTTTGTATGTGTTCATCAAAGTTTAATGCCTCATCTATTGTTACTCCGAGATACTTAAAATGTCTTGTTCTTTTAATGGGCCTGTTGTTAATTAACAGGGTCGGTTCTCGGTTTAATTTTCCTTTAGCAATTACGTAGCTAGGTTTGTTTGGTTCAATTCTAAGTTTGTTCTGGTTACACCACTTATTGATTTTCTCTAGGATTATATTAGCTTTAGTTTGGAGGTGAAGTCTTGAGTAACCCTCCACCAAACACAGAATGTCGTCCGCATAGTGTTACGTGCAATTTGCACTTAAACAGTGTTTTTAGGTTAAGTTTTTATATACGGGAGTTCGCGCCATATTTTCAAATACGCGGGACGCGGGAATTTTTAAATGGACTAGGCGGTACTTCCGTACATCAGAGTAGTGCATTCGCGCAGTGTGCTTATCCTTAGAGGGTTAGACCAATACTAGACAAAGGGTGGGGACGAGTTTTAGTGACGCCCTGAATCGTGGCTGTTTGCCCCGAATTTTCAAGGAGTGAAGTGGTCACCTCGGAGGTATCGTATCGTAGCTTACCTATGTAGTTTTCCTGCTTACATATCTTTTGTTTGTTGTACCTTCTACCTTTTTGTCCGTCATTCCCTGCGTAGGTAAATTTACAGCAACCTTCGGCAATGGACCCTAGACGACCCTGAGGTACATGCTCCGCTGGCAGACCCGGAAGGATGATAGGCGTACCTGGAGAATGTCGGATTTCCGGGGTGAGTAATACCGTGTTTAAATTGTTCACGAATGTGAACTTTTGTTAATTGTTTATTTAATTTTTATATTTCTGATTATTGCGTAATATACCTTTTTATCGGTGACGTCATGGTGGGGGCCGCGCCAAAATCTGTAAAAGGTTTGCGCTTTCCTCCACTAGAGGCGTCACTCGCTTTATTCATTGCGTTGCGCGATGTATTTTGTGAACTTTGGTAACTGTATTACCGACTTTTAAGAACTATCTATCACCATATAAATGTGTAATACTTTGTTAACTGTTTTACCGACCATATAAACTATCACCAGTAATAGTGTAATAACAATGGCGCCTTTTAAATGTGGAGGTTAGGAACCGGGGAATTTTCCTTTGTTTTCTTATATAAACATTCGATGTATTAACAGATGTTATTTAAACAGCTTTATCACTTAAAGAACCGTACTTTTATTCATATAAGTATACAAATAAGCATTTACCTTGTTTATATACCTTTAAATACAGTTATTACAAGATTATCTATTAAAATATAACTTTTGTTGTTTTCTTAACTTTAGAAGACGGGTTTTTTGAAACTTTTATGTTACATTCTAAAAACTGCATTATGGATTTACATATTGAACTAATAATATCTTAATTACTTTACAAGAAAACCTTGTGGTTAAACTTCCTGATTTCAGTTAATATCGCATATCTCATATATCGTATCTCGAATATTCAATCGAAAATGAATATTTCTCATTTAAAATCCCTCGAACTAATTTACGAGCTTGAGTGTAGGAATATTATTGCAGCTAGTAATCAAAATAACAGGAGATCTATTTTGGCCCAGGAAACGAAAGGCATTGCTATCTTAAAGAAACCCGTTGGCGATTGGCCTCTGAACGTATCGGAAATTAAATTGTCTTTAGATGACATATCGGGTATAATAAATAGAACAATCCTGGTGCTAGTGATATCGAGCTAGGGAAATTGGCTTCGAGAATAACGCACGTCAAACAACGTGTCGAATTATTATCTTTATATGACGATGCCCAAGCGACTCAAGCTAAACAAAGTTTGTTGTCCGAAGTATTATTACTTGAAGGAATTATTCTTGAAAGACTTAATCCAAATGCAGACGTAGATATATCGTTACCCTTTTCAAATCTCGCTCTCGCTTCACCCAAACCTGTAGGAAAATCTATACCTGTATACAAATGGGATCTCACTTTCGAAGGGTTCGATTCGCAGGTCTCTTTATCGTCTTTTCTTGATCGTATTAATGATTTCAAAATCTCTCGCGGGTGTACCGACCACGACCTATTTGTCTCAGCAGGTGATTTGTTCTCAAACTCTGCGTTAATATGGTACAGAAACATACGAGACCAAATTTCTACCTGGGAGGAGTTAGTTGCGTGTTTGAAACGAGACTTCCTACCTCACGGTTATATTAACGACCTTTGGAACGAAATACGTAACCGAACCCAAGGTCCTGGCGAAAATGTTGTTTCTTTCATTACCTCATTAGAAGCTTTATATAGCAGACTCGACAAAAAAACCTTCGGAATCCGAAATTATCGATCAGTTACTTAGAAATTTAAAACCCTACTTCTCAGAACGTTTGGCATTGCAGCAAATCTCGTCGTTAGCCCGCTTTAAAGACCTATGTCGTTCTCTTCAGGAAGTGAAGTCAAGAATTAACAAATATCGGCCACCCCCCGAGAAACTATCTGGCCTTTTAGAACCCGATTTAGCTTGCCAAGCTCGAGCTTCCCGTAAAGTATCTACACTTAACGTTCCTTCTACCGTTACTAATAACTCACTTACCTGTTGGAACTGTAAGCGAAGTGGGCATAACTATAATGTCTGCACATACCCTAGAAATATTTTTTGTTATGGTTGTGGCCGCTCAAATATCTACAAATCTAACTGCACCAACTGTAATCCTAATGTATCGGGAAACTCCCGTCGAGATATTTCAAATCAGGGTGTGAATATCTCAAGGATCCAAAATCGCCCTCAACACCAATCATTCAACGGACCCAGACGTCAATAAATTCAAATCATAAAACCACCTCTAACGTTGTACCGTCATTAAATTTATCTAACAATAATACCGCTACTATTAATGTACAAAATACCTTACCTTCATTAGAGGAATTATGCTACACTACGCCAGCCGAGTGGTCTAAGTGGTTACAAACCGTCAATTCCTTTTACCATAAAAAGACTGCTGCCGTTTCACAACTTGTTAAAAAACCTTTCGATAATCGTCCACACTTATCTATCTCAATAGGTTCCTTAAATGTAATTGCTTTATTGGATACAGGTTCTTCATGTTCCCTTATAAATAACGAAGGTTTACATCAATTATCCAAACAAAATATTAATATTCAAATTATTCCCGAAAAAACTTCCATAAATTTAGCTGACGATAATCAAATATATGTAACGGGTTCCCTTAAATTAAAAATTCGAGTAGAATCTCTTGAACGTGACGTTTTATTTTTGATTGTGCCTGCATTAGCTTATCCTTTTCTACTAGGTGTTGATTTTTGTAAACTTTTTAATCTGTCACTTTATTTCCAGGATTTTTCATGGCAAACCTCTCTTAAAACAAACTCCTGTGCATCTACAGGAATATCTAACAAAATCTCTCTTACTGATTCCCAAAATATAACTCTTAACGCTACAATCGACAAATTTCGCAAACTCAATACCTCTGAACTTGGTTGTGTTACAACGGCAACACACGTTATCTCTACAGGTGATGCCCTTCCTTTTAAGCAACGTCAATATCCCTTATCGCCTGCCTTACAAAAGCATTTACATGCTGAAATAGACAAAATGTTAGAATCTGGTGTTATCTCTCCCTCAAATTCACCGTGGACGTCTCCCGTATTACTAGTTCGGAAAAAGAATGACGAATGGCGTGTCTGTTTCGATGGCAGAAAGTTGAATTCTGTGACTGTTTCAGACGCTTACCCTTTACCAAGAACTGACTCGATTTTAAGCCGGCTTCGTAACGTAAAATTTATCTCATCTATCGACCTTAGACAAGCTTTTTATCAGATACCTCTCGACTTATCTTCTCGTCAAAAAACTGCTTTTTGTGTTCCAGGCCGAGGTCTTTTCGAATATAATTTTTTGCCATTTGGTCTCTGTAACGCTCCACAAACTTTACAACGTACTATGGATCAAACATTAGGTCCTATCTTACATCAGGAACGTGCCTTTGTATTTTTAGATGATATCTTAGTTATCTCTAGTTCTTTCGATGAACATATCGCCACATTAGATGAAGTTGCAGAACGTTTAAACGCAGCAGGTTTTAAGATAAACTGGGAAAAGTCTCAATTTTGTCGTTCATCCCTCACATTTCTTGGTTTTATTATCGATGGGACTGGCTTACGAGCGGATCCTGCTAAAGTCGACGCTATTACTAAATTTAAAACACCTAAAACTGTTACCGAAATCAAACGTTTAATTGGAATGATTACCTATTATCGCATCTTTCTACCCAATCTTTCAACTATATCTGCACCCATTACCGCTTTAATTAAAAATAAAAAGAAATCCCAAACTATCGAGTGGAATTCAGAATCCCAACAAGCTTTCGAACAAATTAAAACGTTAATCACTTCAGCACCTATCTTAATTTCACCAAATTTCAATGATAAGTTTTATATACAAACCGATGCCTCACTTACTGGGTTAGGCGCAATGTTGTTCCAGGTAAACAATGGTTTAGAACTTCCAATCGCTTATGCGAGTCGTGCCTTAACTTCTGCCGAACAAAAATACTCTGCTACCGAACGAGAATTATTGGGCGTTATCTTTGGCATCGAGAAATTTAGAGGATATGTCGAAGGTACACACTTTACCGTAATCACTGATTGTGCAGCCCTCACTTGGCTTAATAACTTGAAACAACCCGCAGGTCGTTTGGCAAGATGGAACTTGCGTATATCTCAATTCACTTTTGACGTTAGGAATAGGCCTGGCAAATTAAATAACGTACCTGATGCCTTATCTCGTGACGTCGTCTCTCTTAACCTTCCAAATTTAATTCTGGATACCTGGTACCTCAATATGATTAAAAAAGTTTCCGATAATCCCGACAAATTTCCTACCTTTCGTGTAACGAATAATAGACTATATAAATTTGTATCTTCGTCCCCACATAAAATATCGAATATACCTGAATGGAAACTTGTCGTGCCCACTGCAAATCGCAGTGAGGTGCTCAAATTATGTCACGACGATCCCATTGCTGCACACCTTGGTGTTACAAAAACTCTCGCTAAAATATCTGAATTGTATTACTGGCCCACACTTAAGCAATCTGTTTGTCGCTACATTAAGAGCTGTAAAATTTGTGGCACTCATAAGAGTTCACAAGATGCTCGTCCTGGTTTAATGGGTAACTTTAAGCGTGTATCTTATCCCTTTCAATTAATATCGCTTGACTTATTAGGACCTCTCCCCCGATCGAAAAGAGGTAATCAATATCTTTTAGTGGTTACCGATTGGTTTTCTAAATTTGTTATGGTGCAACCCTTACGTAAAGCTACTTCCGCTGCAATAATTAAATTCCTAGAACAAAATGTCTTTCTTATCTTTGGTGTCCCACAGATTATTCTTTGTGACAATGGTGCACAATTTATCTCTAAAGATTTTCAGAATTTCGTTAAAAGTTATAAAGTACAAAAAATTTGGTTTAACGCAAAATATCACCCCCAAGTAAACCCTACCGAAAGAGTAAATCGAGTTTTAATTACCGCTATTTCGTCCTATATTGATTCAGACCATACTACATGGGATGAACATATCTTTAAAATTGCTCAAGCTTTGCGTACATCTAAACACGAAGCAACCCAATTCACTCCGTCATTTCTTGTTTTTGGAAGATATACCCCAATCGATGGGAGTTACTATGGTTTAGTGCCTGACGATACTAACGTAATTGAATTTGACGATAAAGTACGTTGGGACAAGGACCAACAGTCATTACCTTCTATCTTTAACGACGTTAGGAAAAATTTGTTAAAAGCTTACGAAAAGAGCAAGGACCATTATAACTTACGTAAACGAAATATTTCCTTCGCCTTGGGCGAACAAGTTTGGAAAAAGAACTATGTCTTATCGGATGCATCTAAGAAATTCTCTTTAAAATTAGCCCCTAAATTCATTCTTTGTAAGGTCACTCGTGTTATTAGTCCCCTTATCTACGAACTTCAGGATGCTGAAGGAAAACGCCAAGGCAGGTGGCATATTAAAGACCTTAAGCCATTCTCTGCTGACCCAAATGCTACTTAAGTTTTTCATGTTCCATGCTCCTCACTATTTACCGAATATTTTTCTGTTCTCACCATCAATTAGTTAATTTTAATTACTTATTCCTTCTCTCATACAGTATATAATTTCTTACACGTTTAACTTTACTTCCCTTAAATCACCTATCTTTTTCTTTTGGTTGACTTTTTCTTGATCATACCGTTAGTTATATATCACTTTATTCTCTACACCCCCAATATAACTCTGTCGTTTCATTCAATTAACCCTTGAACTTTTCCTACTACATATTATTTGGGTTTTAGTATTTTCTTACATGGTTTAATTGTGTGGTAATTGTCGTAACTTTGGTTGCAATGACTCATTGAATTTTTATGATTGGTTTTAGCTGATGTTGAGTGAATGCTTTCTTCCTTGGGCTCACATAGTGTTCGCGACCTATACAATTGAAAGAAATAGTTCATATTCGCAGTTGCAAAAAATTAGGATTATCTATTCCATGTGTTTTCCTCTGAATTATTGCAGTCGCCCACATCATACCACATCATTATTTGTTTCTTTTTCTATTAAATCAACATAACTTATAAACATTTTTTTTCATTGTTTTTATTGAACTTTGTGGTGAGATGCTATTGCTTCTTATTGTTATCTTATTAAATTCTCGGTCGTCTTAGCATATGAGGACAGTGTATCTGTATTTAACTGCGTATAATTAGGCATTTTTGTGTGTTTAGGGTGCTACCGTTTTGAAAAATTACCTCAAAACAGTTTGTTTTTGTGTGTTTGTATCTGTAATGATACTTTTAAGTTGTCGTGTCAACTTTTGTCTGATTTTCTTATCGTAGTGGATGCACTCGTTAGGAAAATGATCGTACTAGTTCTCTTAGGAGCCTAGTGAATTTTAAAAATGTGTATACCTTATCTTGTCGGATCAATATCACAGGTAGTCCTTCAGACTGCGCTGTGTTTAATAGGGACAACTCTCTACCTTCTCTCGGACGCTTGTCCAAAAACTATACTTTTTTCTTAACCCGCTATCTCCGCTATGCCTTATTCTTCTTTCGGTGGACCTGTTCTTGTCCCGGAACACCCGTCTGCCACATAAGAATGATGTTCCCTCATTCCGAGCTACTGACCACACTGGTTGGTTGAGTAGCGCTTTGCTATCCACCTTTCCCTCTGTCGCTTTTGCTCAATGCGAGCCCTTCCTCTACTTTCTTCTACCTGGAAGTGTCTCTTATGCACTCCAAAAAACCAACCTCCTTCTTTTTACCGTTCCTGTTTCTCTACTGCCTTTTCATTTCTGTTAGTCACCGTGTGGTTGCGCGGGAGGTTTCCACAGACACCTGGACCATGTCTCTGCGAATCTTTCGTGGGGTCATGCGTTGCCGCTGTCAGCGCATGGGCTCTGGCAGTGAAGGTATGTATGAGTGTGTGAATGTGTGAGTGGATGTGTATATCGTTATATACCGTGTGGATATCGGGTGATTGTTTCACCGATATCAATTACCGCCGGGTGCAGGGATGCACCCAAATGTCTTTGCCGGTCTCTCGTGCTGTTTCGTGTGAACGGACCTGCTTCACAGGTTTCTCTTTTTAGAGGGCACGGGTCAATCCCATTTAAACGGCTCTACTGGAGCCACTCTATTGTTGTTATTCATTGTCTTGGGTAATAACCAGGCCAATATCTTTGTCTTCTTTATTATCTTTGACAATACCCTTAGTTTTAATTTCTCGTTATCTTACTGATTACCTTTAATAATAACTTTAGTTTAGTCTCGTTATCTTACCGACTACCGTTAGGAATAACTTCGAGTTATTTCGCGTTATCTTACCGGTTATCTTTAGTAATAACTTTTTTTAAATTCATGTCACTTTACCTACTATCTCTTATAATCACTTTAACTTAATATCGTGTTATCTTATCGAGTATCTCAAATAACAACTAAAGCTTAATACCGTTATCTTATTCATTACCTTTGAGGATAACAACTTAAGCTTAATAACATTATCTTATCTACTATCTTCAACAACAATTTGAGATCTTGTCTTATCTTTTTATCGTCCTAACGTGTGGTATCCATGACCAGACGTGGGAATTATTTTTTTTTGAAATTTAAGTGAAAAAGCTAACCCGATTTAGAAATGTAATTTGTCAGGTTAGCATATAAGGATTTAGTAGGTGGTACTTTTGGTAAATTTGTTGATTCACAACTATGTCATGGACAAGTTTTAAATGTGCATCGTTAGAAAACCAAAGTACCAGTAACAAAATTTGCTAGAGTGCAGAGTGACGCACTCCATGAACATTTTTAAATTTGGGCACTTCTTGCCAAAAAGGAAGAATAGTTTCGATGCAACACTCATGTGTGTTTGCACATAAGAACTTTTATGTTAGCTTTAGTTAGATAGGTTTAGATAGTTTAGGCGACTTGTCGCACCCGTGTTAGTTTAAGTAGTGTTTTATGCTTCCCGACAAATTTGTGCTGTCGATAATTAGTGTAGTCAAAGACTATGGGGCTACCTATTCCGTTTCCTGGTACTTCGGTAGACGTGTTATCGGTCGAAAAAACCAGGTGGCGCCTTATATAAACATTTTGTAGGTTTTAAGTTAGGGTTTATGTAGGGTAGTTAGGACTTAGATTTTAAGCTGTTACTGTGCTAACAGACTTTTTCTTTTTTTAAGTTTTTTCTTTTGTGGCTTTGTCGCGATTGTTACGTGCAATTTGCACTTAAACAGTGTTTTTAGGTTAAGTTTTTATATACGGGAGTTCGCGCCATATTTTCAAATACGCGGGACGCGGGAATTTTTAAATGGACTAAGCGGTACTTCCGTACATCAGAGTAGTGCATTCGCGCAGTGTGCTTATCCTTAGAGGGTTAGACCAATACTAGACAAAGGGTGGGGACGAGTTTTGGTGACGCCCTGAATCGTGGCTGTTTGCCCCGAATTTTCAAGGAGTGAAGTGGTCACCTCGGAGGTATCGTATCGTAGCTTACCTATGTAGTTTTCCTGCTTACATATCTTTTGTTTGTTGTACCTTCTACCTTTTGTCCGTCATTCCCTGCGTAGGTAAATTTACAGCAACCTTCGGCAATGGACCCTAGACGACCCTGAGGTACATGCTCCGCTGGCAGACCCGGAAGGATGATAGGCGTACCTGGAGAATGTCGGATTTCCGGGGTGAGTAATACCGTGTTTAAATTGTTCACGAATGTGAACTTTTGTTAATTGTTTATTTAATTTTTATATTTCTGATTATTGCGTAATATACCTTTTTATCGGTGACGTCATGGTGGGGGCCGCGCCAAAATCTGTAAAAGGTTTGCGCTTTCCTCCACTAGAGGCGTCACTCGCTTTATTCATTGCGTTGCGCGATGTATTTTGTGAACTTTGGTAACTGTATTACCGACTTTTAAGAACTATCTATCACCATATAAATGTGTAATACTTTGTTAACTGTTTTACCGACCATATAAACTATCACCAGTGATAGTGTAATAACAATAGGCAATGACGGACAAAACATCCTGCGAGGTTTCGATCAACTCCAGCAATTCATCTATTGTGATGTCCCAGAACGCGGGACCGCAGACCGATTCTTGAGGACAGTCCTTGGTCACACGCTTTGTTACACCACAGTTCCCCTCTATCGTAACATACCTGTCCATACAGTAGTTTCTAAAAATGTGATAGAGCTGTGATGGACAGTCTATGTCAAGCAGTCTCATGAAAAGTGAGGGCCACTATAAGTTGTCAAAGGCTTCCTCTATGTCGATTGAGATCATTGCTACATATTTACTTTTCGATGTTGTTACATTCTCAATTGCTTCGTTTATGGCACCTTCGGTCGACTGTCCTGGTCTAAAACCGAATTGTCTTTCATTCCAGCCCCTTATTTGACGGTGTTCCTGTAATCTCTTACATAAGATTCTCTCAAACGTTTTCCCCATTACGTTTAAGAGACTTATAGGTCTATATTTTTTGGGACTGTTAGTGTCTTATAATTTGTTTTTTGGTATTACTATGAGCTTTGATTGTTTCCAGATGGACGGGAATTTCCCTTGTTGTAAACACTCATTATATAATTCCACAAGTGTGGGCACTAATTTGGGGCTTAGTGCCTTCAAAACTTCCGCTGGTATTCCATCTGGTCCTGGAGCTTTTTTATCTTTGCTTTTATCTAAATTCTCTTGGACCTCCTCCTCTGTAATCGGAGGTAGGTATGGGTCTTCTCTGTTCCATGGTCGATTCCCAATTGTGTTATACTCTATGATTTTAGCTCTAATTTGTTTGTGCGTGTTACTTTCTCCTTCCCGGACATCGTCCGGAGGGAGTGTATCCAGTATAGTTTGTGCAGTTTCCTGCCAATTTGTAGTCTCTGTTCTGTCGTTCTTTAGCAGCGTGGAATAAATTGTAGGTGGTTTTATCTTACCCTTAACCACTTTGTAGGGTATTCCCCACGGATTTACCTGTAGATGCCTTTCTACAAAGGAATCCCACGTTTTCTTCTTCATTTCTGCTAACTTTATCTGGTATTTGTCTTTTACTTCTCTGTACAATTGTAGATTGTACATTCTTTCGTTGTATGTTTGTGATTTTTGATAATTTTTCAGTCTTTTTCGTGTTTCAATTTTCAGTGTCTGGAGTTCCGTTGTCCATTGGACCTTCCGTATAATTGTGTCGACGTTCTTTCGAGGAATAGTTTTCCTCATTGTGTCTTTAATTATATTTGTTAAATTTTTGGTATAAGTATTTATATCACCATTCCTGGTGATATGTTCGGGAGGTTTGAATTCGCCTAATGTTTTCTCCCAGTTGGCTTTTAACAAATTGTATTTGGAAGTTTGTTTTTGGTCTTCCATTCTTAGAACTTTTATGTTAAAGGTTATCATGTTATGATCACTAACTGTCAGCCCATCATGCACTCTCCACTCGTGTACATATGGGTATGCTAGTCCATTTGACAGCGTTACATCGATGTTAGTCTCCTGCTCGATTTGTGTATGTCGGGGGGTTAATTGCACTATTTAATATTTCCAATTGTAGTTCGTTAATCAGATCTTCTACTTTTTCGCCTCTTGCATCTGGTTCCTTACTGAACCACAAAGCAGACTTCCCATTCACATCTGCTAATATTAGTATTGGCATATTCGCATATGTTTGCACTATGTTCTTTAAGTTGGTAATGTATTCGTCGGGATCTAAACGAAATTGAAAATAGCTGTTGGCAACTATCCAACTTCCCAGATCTTTGGTATGTATTTCTGTGCATACACAATGTTCGCTGGTAAATTTTTCAATTACAGTTATTGTCATTGTCGGGTTTAAAAACACTGTCGTGGTCATCGGGTGTTCCCCTTTGTTCGTTTGTATTGCCCTAATGGGCATTGTTGGTATTTTATTATTTCTTATGTATGGTTCTTGTATTGCTATAATATCAATGTTTAGGTCTTCAGAGACCTTACGAATTTCATGCATTACTGTTCTACTTCTCATTCCGTTAATCTGGCCAAATCTTATGATTGTTTCAGCCATTGAAGGTTTTTACAAAACATTCTGGCCATCTTTTCCTGTGGTCTAACACTATTCTTCCATGCATCATCGCAAACTGCTTATAGATCTCGTCGTAATCGAGAGTTTCCTCTCGTCTTTCATAAATTTGTTTTAGCAGTTCATCAAGTAGCTTGCCATCCGTTGGTATACCATTGCTTTTTAAGGCAATTCTATCCACCGCTTCTGGAGTGGTGAATAGTATTGTTTTACCATTTCTGATCATTAATCTCAATGCGGTGGTAAGTAATTTCGGCTCTTCGAGCCTCGCTAGCTGCATTCTATTATCGATATTTTCATACATTGCTTTTATCGCCAATGTGTGTTCGTCCAATACTTTAGGTTCAGCAACAATTTCTTGTTGCTGTACCTCTGTTTTTCTAACCATGAACAATTCTGAAAGTACTTCAGTTAGTTCAGAGATTGTATTTGTATCACTAGTAGTTGGTAGTACTCTATTTCCCTTAATATGAAGAATTTTTCTCGTGCGTTGCAATATCGTCAATCTTTGAGTTGTTTGTGTTTCTGTTTCATTAAAAGTTTTGTCAGTCTGTATATTTTTGTCGCTTGTGCATTTTGTTTCATGTATTTGCATTGGTAATTTTTCTCTATACTTTTCAGCTCGTAGCTGATTTCTTTTACATTTTTTGTTTCTTCTGCAGCATGGAATACATACTGCAGGTTGCTCTTTTTTAGGGCAATTCGCCCTGTTATGGTTGGCCTCTTCAATTCCGCAATGACTGCAAGAATCGATCTTTTTGGGACAAAACTTGGTGATGTGTCCAAGGTCCTGACAACGCAGGCACCGGGGCACCACCAAGTAGTCTTTGATGGAAATGCTTCTAAATTCAAGATTAATTTTTCCCATATTTATTAGTATTTGTCTTATCTTACCGCTTACCGTAGCTATATGGTGCACGGTAGCTTTATCTTTCGGCCCAGTTTTAAAGCTTAGGCGGAAGTTTTTATCAAACTCCTCCCAAGCTATAGTTTCCTCTAAATTTTGATTGTAAATGTATCGTTTTACATCGTCCTCTTTTAGGTATGTCGGTATATCGTATAGAATTATCAGTGGTTGTCTTTTTCGTGGCTTTTCGCATCTTAATGTTTCATTTAGTTTAGTGTGATTTAGTAATTTATTTGCCTCGTATTCGTTCTCTATGTCCACTACCAGCGCATTGCTAGTAGTTCGCATATTCTTTATTCGTATTTTATCTGTGCTAGGGTTTAATGTCTTTGTGAACGTTTCCTGTATTTGTCTTACTGTCTCACCTTTCCTAGATGTTATAAATACTGCGCTGCCCTGGTTGACCAGCGCCTTACTTATAACATCCGTCTTTTGTGATGTAGTTGTCTTCGTACTCGTACTCGCAACACTGGCGTATGTCATTGTCGTGGTTTTGCTTTGTAATTCTTTTGCTTGTAATCCTAACTTCAACTTTGTATTCTCTTCGTGTAATCTTTCATTTTCTCTTTTTACTTAATTATGTTCTCCCTTCATTTCTGCTATTGTAAATACCCATTTATTCACCCTCTTTCTCAATTCTTTTCTTTCAGAAACTTTAAGTCTGTTGGTCATGTCGAATTCGTGATCTACATATTGTAATAGTTCGTGGTACATGTTCTCTACTATGTCCTCTATACTGTATTTATCGCTACTCTTTTCTGATGTTTCTTTTTCTATTTCGGTTGTTTGTGGGCTGCTTCTAGGTCTTTTAACTCTCTTCTCCTCTCTAGGCGTTGCACTTATCAATGTCCTTTCACTCTGTCCACACGCAGAAGACTCCGAAGAGTAATCTGCTTCCATGGGGTCGGCCTTAGTACCCCTCCGCGTTGGCGGAGGTGTACGTTGGGTCCCACCCGACATGGCTCCGATAGATAGCGGTTCGGGATGGAGAATCCGAGTTCTGCACTGTCTGTTTCACTGCACTTGGATCACTGATCCGTCTGTCCCTTCCCACACTTTAGTTTTTACAGTCTTTCGCTTTCACTCACTTCTTGGCTTTTGCCACCCTACCTTCAGCCGCTGGGGGGTGATTAAACTAACCCTTGCGGGCAGTCCCCCAGTCGTTTCCCAGCCACACCACTTGGAGGCGGTAGGTTGTGGTGCCACGTGTCTCGTTAACACAGCTCTACGAGCTCGACCAATATTTTCTTGCTTTTCGCACTATTCGATTTATGTTACTCTGACCGCGCGTTTTCGGCGAGTTACTATGGGGCACATGGCCGGCCATTGGGGACTTTTTTTTTTTTTTTATTTGTCTAACGTTTTGGGGTCTGCTATCTGAAATTTAAAGCAGACCGTGTGTATGTCCCTAACTTGAATCTTAAACGTGCTTTGGCCGTGCCTGTGATTTTTATTACAGGCGACAGCGCGGAGACCTTGTGTGTTCCGAAGAACTCACCCCTTCTCCGGTCTGCCCTGTGACCCAGGCTTCGTTTCCGTCCCTTGCCGCGTGGAGGCAGCACTTTCCCACTTTAAATGATGATATTTGTTGTTGTTTGATATTAGGTGTTTGGTGTTTTATTTAAGATTTTGTTTGATGTGTTTGTTGTGTTTGTGTTTTTCCCAAGCCTTCCCTCAGAACGCGACCATCGGCAGCCGGAAATCGCGATCTTTAGTCCAGCTTGGGAAACGTGAAAAGATTGAAATGAAATTTGAAGTGTACTCAACTCTATCGCTAGTTGAGCACACTTGGGTGTATTTGCTACGTGTGTTGGAATGTGTTTGTGTGTGTCTAACCCTATCGCTAGTTAAGACACACGTTGGTTTGCCCCGTGTTTTGTGTGTGTGTGTGTGTGTGTTTGTTGTGTGTAATCCAACCCTTCCTAGGATCGCGACCGTCGACAGCCGGAAATCGCGACCTTCGTCCAGGCTGGATTAGGTGTTGTGTTGGTGAGTTGCAATGCCAGTGTTTGTTTGTGTTATATCTCCGATCCCCAACCCCGAACCGCGACCGTCGGCAGCCGGAAATCGCGGAACTTGGCCTGAGACCGGAGACGTGATGTTGGGTGGTGATCATAGTGAACCTCTCACCACCCGTGTGTGTTGGTACATGTCTGCGATGATGAATTGTGTTTTTGTTTGTGTTGTGATGTTTCCCTGATCAGCCCCCCATTACCGCGACCATCGGCAGCCGGAAATCGCAATAATGGGTGACTGGCCAGAGAGTGCGAGGGTAGCACCTGCGAGGCCCCGAAGGGACTAGCAAGCCCACCCTGAAGTGTGTATTTGCTACGGTTTTTGATGTTTGTGTGATGCATGTTAGTGTTGTGCTGGTCTCCCCCAGGATCCGAAACCATCGGCAGCCGGAAATCGCAGATCCTGGTATTGACCAAGTGTTAGTGACACCCAAGAGTGTCACCGTGAAAGTGTTTGTCGCAGACATGTTTTGTGTTGTTTGTATGTGTTAATGTTGGCATTGCTTTCTCGTGTTGGGTGTGTGTGACCGAAGTCACTGTTTTGTGATACTTCCATGCCCGAGGACATGTAAGTACCACAAAAGGTAGTATTTGCTACGTGTTGTTGCTTTTTGGTGACACCCACAGAGTGGGTGCCACCAATTTTGTATTTGCTACATTTTTCATGATAATAATATTATTATGTGGTGTTTGTGTGGTGTATGTTTCCAAATATCATTTCGCTTCCAAAAGGTTAGATAAATTGTATGTTGTTTTCTACTTTCTACTGTTCTACTACTACTTTAACTACTTCTACTTTCTATGTTGCAATATTAATTGTTAATTCTAATTGCATGCTTAATTCTTAGTTTACAATTAATTTATTATTATCTGGTTACAATTTATGCATGCTTACTTACTTGGCTCTTTTAGTTCCAGTGCTTAATCTGTAATTATAAGATTTATATACATACATTATTCCTACTTCTACCTTAAAATATTTCACATTATATATGTACATACATCCTTAATGTATACTTTTGTTGGTTAGGGTAATACGATGAATCTATTTATGTGTTTGCCTCTTGGTTAATTGATAATAATTTTTATTTATGTTAATCGTTAGTTTAAAACATAATCTACTAATTTAATGTTAATCCTTCACCATGGTTAATTTTAACTTATCCTACGTCAACATGGTACCCGTGGGTACCATGTTTAGTGTCTTTTCACGTTTCACTTTTCATGATAATATTATTGAATAAATTTAATAGTCTATTAGTCCTTTCAAGGTTTACTAGTCCTAGGTAAGTTCTTTTTCACTAGTTGATTCTTGCCCCCTCAAGGTATTTATTATGTATGATTTTTGTAACCTTGTTCGCTAAAGTGTTTAGGTAGGGGTATATGTTTTTATTAGATAACATCTCACTAATTGGTATATTTTTGAGGATCTTTCTTTCATTATCTACATCTTCTATATCTTTACAATGAAAGATTACGTGTTCAGGTGTTCCTTGTTCGCCACACGTACATCTATCTGTGTCTTCGAGCTTAAAGCGTTGTTTGTAGGTCGGATAGGGACCGTGCCCTGTTAGGAAATGTATAAGTCCCTGCGATGGTATATTGTGTTTCGCTTTTAGTCTTTCCCTTATGCAAGGCATAAGGGAATAAGTTCTCCATCCAGTTTCACTGGTATCCCATCTTTCTTGCCATAGGTTAATTATGGCTTCCTTAATTTGAGACTTATTTATAATTCTGTCCTCAGTATTGAGGATTTGTTTTATCCTTAGTTCTTGACTGTTTTTTAGCCAATAGTTGGCCGTAATTTCCCGTATTCTTAGGTCCAAAGGAATGGTACCCAAGACTACGTTTAGTGCATCGTGCGAGGTGGTTCTATAAGCCCCTGTCATTCTTAACAGGAGGCTTCTCTGTGCGCTGTTCACTCTCTTTTTTGGTTTTACTAACATTAGTCTGTGAGCCCATGCACTTGATGCATGGGCTATCATTGAAACCATTACACTATTTAGGTAGATTCTAATATTTCTTAAAGGTATACTATAATGTCTCTGTGCAAGGCTTATAATGCCTTGCATGAGTTTCTTGGTATTCTGACTTGTGGTCAGAATGTGCTGTTCATAATTTTGACTCTCATCTATTGTGATTCCCAAGTACTTAATTGCCGTTGTTCTGGCTATCAGGTGCCCGTTTATCCGGATGGACGGATCTCTTTTCATTTTACCTTTGATTAAAAGGTATTTTGTTTTCTTGTGCTCGACTTTTAACTTGTTCTTCTCGCACCACTCGTGTACCTTTTGTAAAGCGATCTCTGCTTTACCCTGTACCTCGAGCCTGGATTCCCCTTCCACCAGCATCAGTACGTCGTCCGCATAAGCTATGACGGACAGCACGTCCTGAGTGGTTTCCAGGGTCTCCAAAAGCTCTTCAAGGCATATGTCCCAGAACACAGGACCGCAGACTGACCCTTGCGGGCAGCCTTTGGTGATGTGTTTCATGATTTTGGTACTCCCTTCTAATGTAACATACCTGTCCATGCAGTAGTTCCTAAAGGTATGGAACAACTACGATGGACACTCGATATCCAACAGTCTCACGAATAGAGAGGGCCACCATAAGTTGTTGAATGCCCCCTCTATATCAACAGTTATCATTAAAACATATTTGCCAGTAGCTTCGGCTGTTATTTTTAACGCCTCATTTATTGCGTCCTCTGTAGACTTCCCGGGCCTGAACCCAAATTGTCTTGGGTTCATCCCGATAATGCTCCGGTGTTCCTGCAGCTTGTTGCATAACAGTCTTTCAAACGTTTTGCCAATTACGTTGAGTAGACTTATAGGTCTGTATTTGGCTACTTGATTAGGTGTAATAGAATTTTGTTTCGGTATTACTATAAGCGTGGAATGTTTCCAAATTGACGGAAACTTGCATTGCACTATGCACTCGTTATAAAGTTTTGTTAATACTGGCGTTAGCTTTGGTGCTAACGCCTTTAACACTTCTGCCGTTATGCCGTCCGGCCCGGGTGCTTTTTTGTTTTTATTTGTTTGGATACTGGTGAGGATCTCGTCCTCCGTAAACGGAGAAACTTGATCCTCCCTGTTCCAAACTCTGTTTCCAACGCCATTGTGCTGTATAACAAGATTTCTTTTTCTCTTTTGATCGTAAGTTTCATTATTGACTTCGTCATCTGGGAGAAGGGTCTGCAGAAGTACTTCCGCAGTCTCTTCCCAGTTATTTGTTTCTATACCACTTTGTTGCAACAAAGTGGTGTATGTTGTTGGTGGTCTAATTTTGTCTCTTACAATCTTGTATGGTACACCCCATGGATCGGTCTTTAGGTGTCTTTCCACAAAGATTTCCCAGGATCTTTGTTTCATTTCTACCAGTTTTTGTTGGTATTTTTCTTTTATTTCCCTATATACATCTAAGTTGTATATTCTTTCATGATGCGTCTTTGAATTTTGATATATTTTTCTTTTCCTCCTAGTCTCTGATTTCAAATTTTGAAGTTCGATAGTCCACTGAACTTTTCGAATGGTTGTTTGTTTTCTTTGTTTTGGTATGGTTTTGTTCATAGCCACCCTTATTTCCCTCACCAGGGATTTTGAATATTCATGAACATTTTCGTCTTTTCTAATATCACTAGGTGGATTAAACTCTTGGAGCAATTGCTCCCATTTCGCCTGTCTTAAGTTATATCCATTGGGGACTTTTTTATTTGTTCTAACGTTTTAGTAACCTACCTTCTGAAAAATTTATGGTAGGTCTGATTGTATTACCCTAACCGATGTTATGTGTGCTTTAGCCGTGTCTGGGATTTTTATTCCAGGCAACAGCGCGGAGACCTTGTGTGTTCCGAGGAACTCACCCCTTCTCCGGTCTGTCCTGTGACCCAGGCTTCGTTTCCGTCCCTGGCCTCGAGGAGGCAGCACTTTCCCACTTTTTAAAATAAAAAAAAGAAAAATTTGATGATATTTGTCCCCAGTTTAGTTTGATAGTGTTTGTATGTGTATTTGAATTTGTTAGTTTTGTCCGACCTTTCCCTCGGATCGCGACCATCGGCAGCCGGAAATCGCGATCTTTGGTACGGGTCGGATGAGAAAAGTATTTGCTACGTTTGTTTGTGTATTTGCTACTCTTGTTTGTTGTTTTGTTATGGTTTATTTGGGCGTCTGGAAATGTATGTTTTGTTTTATGTGTGTGTGTAAGTGACAGTGCTTATGATTTGTTGTTTGTGTGTTATCTCCGATCAAGAGCCTCGAACCGCGACCATCGGCAGCCGGAAATCGCTGAACTTGACCCCAGACCAGAGACGTGTGTTGAGAGGTGCTCATAGAGGTCCTTTACGGGACATATGAGCTCCTCTCGTGTGTGTTGTTACATGCCTGCAACATTGGAAATGTGTTTTGTTTGTGTTATGATGTTTCCCCAGCACGTCCCCCAGAACCGCGACCGTCGGCAGCCGGAAATCGCAATTCTGAGCGGCGAGCCAGGGAGTGTGTGGGTGGCACTTGCAGTCCCTCTTTCGAGGAAAAGCAAGCCCACCCAATTGGTGTATTTGCTACAATGTTATGATGTGCGTGTGATGCATGTTTTGTGGTGTTGGTCTCCCCCCGTGATCCGAAACCATCGGCAGCCGGAAATCGCGGATCACGGTATTGACCTGTGTTAGTAACACCTATAGAGGTCCTATGCAGGACATATAGGTGTCACCGTGCGTGTATTTGCTACAGGCATGTTTTTGTGTAAATTGTTGTGTTGGTTGTTGGCACTGTTACCTATGTTGTGTTTAGTGTTAGTGGGCAAGACCACTAGTTTGTGGCATTCACGAGTCCTAGAACCCGCAAATGCCAGAATATGGAGTATTTGCTACGTGAGTTTGTTGGTTACACCCACTTGCGTGGGTGCCACCTAATTTGTATTCGCTACATTCTTGCTACTATTGCCACTGTGTTTGAGTGAGTTGTGATTTTGGTTCGAATATCATCTCTTATTAAATTGCTGTTACCAAAAGGTTAGATCTATTCTACTTTCTACTTTTATTACAACTACTATTATTTTGCATGCTTCTCTAATTTGTTATTATTCTACTTATTGCTATTCTACTTTACTACTGTTTCTACTCTACTTGCTACTGTTCTTATTCTATTTGCATGCTTCTACTTCTACTTCTTACTTTGACATGCAGGTGGCTATACTTACATGTCCTATTGTTTCTAATATTCAATATATTTTTATTATTACTTAAATTTATTCACAGTTTTATTTACATACATTACTCTTCTCCCTCTCATATTTTTGGTTCTTATAAACTATTGCCAATTTATTTACATACATTTTTTAATGTATATGTATTAATGCTAGGTTAGATTAATACAATATGATTTGTTTGTTGTTTGCCTCTTTGGATTTTATGCTTTTACAATTTTTTGTTTGTTAGTGTTAGTATTAATTCCTTACTCTACTATTAGTTACCTTCACCTTGTTAATTAATTTAACCTACGTCAACATACATTGTATGTTTATAGTCTTTTTCACTGAGTGTCTTTTTTCACTGTTTCAAAATAAGGTTCATCAGGATAAATCCTGGTATCCCATATCAACGTGGGTACTGTAATCGGCGTTCTTCTTTTGCCCCCTCAATATATTTTTTGTGTATAATTTTCGTGGTTTTGTTGGTAATTTTGTTAAGATATGGGAAGATATTTCTATCCCATATCATGTCTTCAATCGGTATATTTCTTAAAGTGTCTCTTTCCGTTTTTAGTTCAGCATCAAGTTCTTGACATTTAAAGACTGTATGCTCAGGTGAACCTAGTTCACCACAAGAGCATACGTCTGTTTCAGATAGTTTAAACCTTTTTCTATAAGTCTGATAAGGACCGTGTCCTGTTAAATAGTGCACAAGTCCTTGTGTTGGTATAATATGTTTAGATTTTAAACGTGCTCTTATACTCGGTATAAGAGCGTACGTTCGTCTGCCATTGTTTGTGCTATCCCATCTGTCTTGCCATTCTACTAGTAGGTGATCTTTTATTTGTTTCTTATTGGTTATTTCTTCGTTGGTGTTCAATATTTGTTTGACCTTTGTATTTTCTCCATTCTTTAACCAATATTTCGCAGCGAGTTCCCGCACTTTGAGATCCAGTGGTGCTATTCCTAGCACCACATAGAGTGCATCGTGCGATGTTGTTCTATATGCGCCTGTTAGCCTCAGCAACAGGCCCCTTTGTGTCGTATTTATTCTTTGTGTGGGTTTTACAAGTAGTAGTCGGTGTGCCCATGCACTTGCGGCATGGGCAATCATTGACACAAGTACACTGTTCAAGTATATACGAACATTGCACAAGGGTATATTGTAGTGTCTCGCCGCTAGTGTGGCGACACTTTGTATAACTTTATTGGTGTTACAACTAATGATCTGTACATGGTCACTAAAGTTTAAGTTTTCGTCCAGTGTGACCCCAAGATATTTGAAAGATGTTGTACGTTTTATTACATGGTTCTCTACAATTAAGGATCTTTCTTTGTGTAATTTGCCCTTGGCAAACATGTATCGTGTTTTTGTTGGTTCTATTCTTAATTTATTGTTCTTGCACCATTCATCTATGGTGTCCAAGACTTTCGTTACTTTGTATTGGAGTTGATTTCTGGAGTCTCCTTCCACCAAACACAGAATGTCGTCCGCATATGCAATTACGGACAAAACATCCTGAGAGGTTTCCAGATTCTCCAGAAGTTCTTCTATTGTGATATCCCAGAAAACGGGTCCGCAGACTGATCCTTGCGGACAGCCTTTGGTTACCCGTTTTGTTATTTTTTGACTTCCTTCTATTGTGACGTACCTATCCATACAGTAGTTTCTTAAAGTATGGTATAGTTGCATTGGACAATTTAAGTCCAACAGTCTTGTAAAAAGAGAGGGCCACCATAAGTTATTGAAGGCCCCCTCAATGTCCACAGTAATCATTATGACGTATTTCCTATTTGAACTGTGTGTGACTTGTAGTGCTTTATTGATCGCGTCTTCTGTAGACCTGCCTGGTCTAAAGCCAAATTGGTTCTCATTTACTCCTACTATGCTCCTATGTTCTTGGAGTTTGTTGCATAGTAGTCTTTCAAAGGTCTTACCCATTATGTTTAACAGACTTATTGGTCTGTATTTGTTTGGGTTCTCAAGTTCTTTTGTGTTGCTTTTCGGAATGACGATCAGTTTCGAATGCTTCCAAATTGTTGGAAACTTATTTTGTCTCAAACATTCATTATACAGATTTGTTAATAAAGGTGTTATTTTTGGATTTAGTGCTTTCAGGACCTCGGCGGGAATACCGTCGGGTCCTGGAGCCTTTCTATTTTTGTTTTTCGCAATACTGTATGTTACATCCTCCGTTGTGAACGGAGGAAGTTCCTCTTCGTTTCTATTCCACGGCCTGTTGCCTATATCGTTGTGCTGTATCATTATCTGCCTTTTTATATTTTGAACATTGTTTTCGTTATTATGGTCATCGTCTGGTTGGAGAACTTGCAAAAGTAAATTTGCAGTCTCCTCCCATGTTGTTGTTTCGAGACCATCTGTCTTTATTAGTGTAGAATACGTGGTGGGTGGTTTTATTTTCCCTTTAATGATTTTATAAGGGATTCCCCACGGATCTAACTGTAAATGTCTTTTGACAAATACGTCCCACGGTTTTTGTCTCATTTCATCGAGTTTTTGCTGGTATTCTGCTTTTATTTTTCTGTATATCTCTAGGTTATAAGTTCTTTCATCATGAGTTTTAGATACCTGGTATATCTTCCGTTTCCGTCTGGTTTCTTTCTTTAAATTCTGCAGTTCATTAGTCCATTGGACCTTTCGAATCTTATTTTGCAGTTTCTGTTTCGGAATAGTTCTTCTCATGACGTCTTTAATAGATTTTGTCAATATCTTTGCATATTCGTGCACATTCTCCTGTCGTCTAATCGGATTGGGTGGATTAAACTCATTTAGAGTCTTTTCCCAATCTGCTTTCGTGAAATTATACTTTGTATTTACTATCACATCTTGTGTGTCTGGTTTTCTGATGTTAAAGGTGATAAGGTTATGATCACTTATAGTTGACGAATCATGAACCTCCCAGTCATGTATGTAGTGGTACGCTTCACTATTTGCTAGTGAAACGTCTATGTTCGTTTCTACTCCGGCACGATTTGAGTATGTTGGTGGGTTATTTGGGCGGTTTAGGATCTCCAATTGGAGTTCGTTGATTAAGTCCTCCACCTTTTCCCCTCTTTCATCACCCTCCTTGTTATACCACAAGGAGGATTTTCCATTTATATCCGCTACTACCAGCACTGGTCTGTCCGCGTAAGTATTAAGTAGTGCTTTCAAATTATCTATGTATGGTTCTGGATCCAGTCGGAACTGGAAGTAGCTGTTAGCTATTATCCAGCTCCCCAGATCCTTGGTGTTTATTTCCATACATACACAGTGCTCGTTAGTATATTTTTGAATTAGGGTTGATGTTATCGTGTTGTTAAAAATCACCGTTGTTGTCATCGGTGTCTCACCTTTACATAGTTGTCTAGCCCTTACGGGCATCCCCGGAATCTTTCCATACTTTAAGTATGGTTCTTGGATGTTTATGATATCTATTTCTAGTTCTTCCGACACCTTTCGGATCTCGTGCATTACTGTGTGGCTTCGCATACCATTAATTTGACCAATTTTCACATTAAATTCAGCCATTATAGGTTTTTACGAAACATTCTGGCCACTTTTTGGTATGGTCAAGAGCCACACGGCCATGCATCATTACAAACTGTTTGTAAATTTCATCGTAGTCTAAAGTTTCTTTTCGTCTGTCGAATACCTTATTTAAAAGGTATTTAAGATGGTCAACATCAGTTGGTAATCCATTACTTTTTAGTGTTATTCTGTCTACCACATCGGGTGTCGAGAACAACACTGACTTGCCTTTTTCATGGCTTTCTCTTATTATGATACGTAGTGCAGTGGTAAGCATCTTCCCCTCCTCTATTCTCGCCAACTGCATTCTATCTTCGATTTTATCATATATCTCTCTAATCGTTCTTGCATGTTCGTTTAGTTCTACTTGCGGTTCTATTTCTTCTTCTTCCTCTTCCTCTTTTATAGTGAATGGTTCTGATAATTTTTGGGTAAGTTCTGTTACCTGTGTGTCCTCTTCGAGGATCGGCAACACTCTGTTCTTCTTAAATTTAAAGAATTTTCTGGTTCTTTGAAGGATGGTTAGTTTTTGTATAGTTTGAATTTTGACGCTTGCGAATACTTTGTCAGTTTGGCATTCTTGACTGTTTGTATGTGTTGTATTCGTCATAATTTTTTGTCGGTATCGTTCAGCTCTAGTTCGATTTCGTTTGACTCTTGATGGCGTGTTAGTGTTTTTGGGCGTAGCTCCAAGTGAAGCTTCGCCCAGTCTCGTATCGTAATGTTCGTCCGTAATGTTGTGATCGACTATTTCTACCTGATTAGTAGCCATAGTCGATTTTTTGAATGAGTCGTTCCATCAAGAGTTTTTGCGTCGGACAGTCTTTACGATTTGTTGCACATTTTTTATTACGCCTACAACATGGAATACATGTTGGTGGCTGTTCTTTTTTAGGGCAATTTGCCCGGTTATGGTTTGAATCTTCAGCTCCGCAATGACTGCAGGAGTCTGATTTTTTGGGACAGTATTTTGTTACATGTCCTAGATTCTGACATCTCAGACATCTAGGAACTACTAAAAAGTCTTTAACAGCTACACTTCGAAATTCGAGGTATATCTTGCCAAGTGCTACTAGAATTTGTCTAACCTTGCCACTCACCGCGGCCACATGGTGTACCGTGGCTTTATCTCTTGGACCTGTCTTAAAGCTTAATTTAAAGTTTTTATTAAAATCATCCCAGTCAATTTTTCCCTCAAGATTCTGATTGAATATTAAACTTTTGATTTCCTCCTCTTTCAAATAAGAAGGTACATCGTACATAATTAATAATGGTAATTTCTTTCTAGGTTTCTCACATCGTAATAATTCATTCAATTTTGCATGATTTAAAATTTTGTTTGCCTCTATATCATTTTCTGTATCTATAATTAACGCGTTGCTCGTAGTTCGCATGTTTCTAATTTTTACTTTGTCTATCGCTGGATTTAGTGTCTTCGTGAATGTGTCCTGAATTTGTTTTACTGTTTCACCTTTTTTCGAAGTTATAAATAATGTACTGCTCTGATTACTCAGAGCCTTGCTAATTGCGTCTGTTTTCTGAGGTACTTTGGTACCTACAGCAGTGGCGTATGTCATCGTCGTAGTTGTTTGTTGTGTTTGTTGTTCTTTTGTTTTTAGTTCTACCTTTAGTCTTACGTTCTCGTCTTGTAAGCGTTCGTTCTCTTTTTTGATGTATTTGTGTTCACCTTTTAGTTCTGCAATTGTATATGCCCACTTGTTCACTCTACGTCTTAGTTCTTTTCGTTCTGATACTTTTAGACTGTTGGTGGTGTCTAATTCATGGTCTACATACATTATCAATTCACTATATATCTGTTCTAAAATGTCCTCTATATTTGTGTTCTCACTAGTATTTTGGCTGCTTTCTATTTCTTTGTCCGGTGTATGCGGACTGTTTCTTGGTCTTTTTGCACGCTTGGTGCTTTTTTCATCATATTTAGGCGTATCTGTTTTTGCTAATGTCCTTTCACTCGCACTATGTCCTTTCTCACACACGGATGACTCCGAAGAGTAGTCCGTCTCCATGGGGGGGTCAGCCCGCGGGGCACTCCGCGTTGACGGAGGTGTCCTTTGGACTCCACCCGACATGGCCCGATAGATAGTAGATTCGGGTGGGGTTGTCCGGTTCTGCAACTGTCTGTTATAACTCACTTGGATCTTCAAGATCCCACTTGTCCGTTCCCACAAATTGTTTACACACTTTTACTGTCACTCACTTCCTGGCGTTGTTTGCCACCCTACCTTCTGCCGCTGGGGGTTTTTAAACTAACCCTAACGGGCAGTCCCCCAGTCGTTTCCCAGCCACACCACTTGGAGGCGGTAGGTTTGTGGTGCCACGTGTCTCTTTAACACCTCTCTTTCGAGCTCAACCTGTATTATGCTTGCTTGTCGCACTTATTCAATTATTTTCACTCTGACCGCATGGTCGCTCGTCCAGATGCGTACACACGACTTATACTGGGGCACATGGCCATCCATTGGGGACTGTGGGATTCCGCTTTGTTTGCCCGGGCGCGGCGCAATCGTGTTTCCGAAGCCTTCGGCCACCTAAAGGAAGTCACAGTTAAAACGGCCGTGTATTTGAGTTATCCAGATTGCGATCGCGAACGAAGTTTCGCCCGAATTCGGGTAGATGGGACACTGATGAGCTCGTCGTATCGAAAAGGCTAGGCGTCGTCACCGTCGTTTGCGGGAGGGCTTAAGACACCCAAAATGAGTCTTGGATACTACCTACCGTTTACCAGCACCTTCCGAATTTGTTAAGAGGATCGCGATTGCTCACACCGTGTACCCGTGCTTATCTTCATTCTAAGAGGCAAACTGGTACCCCTGCCGTTCACTAGCGCTTGTTGAATTTATGAAGAGAATCGCAGTTACCCCCGCCGTTTACCCTCGCTCGCAAAACTCGTGTATGGTTAGTATATTAAGTGAAACACAGTTACTCCCGCCGTTTACACTCGCTCGCCAAACTCGTTTATGGTGAGTATATTAAGTGAATCACAGTTACTCCCGCCGTTTACACTCGCTCGACAAACTCGTTTATGGTGAGCATATTAAGTGAATCACAGTTACTCCCGCCGTTTACCCTCGCTCGTCAAACTCATGTATGGTTAGTATATTAAGTGAATCACAGTTACTCCCGCCGTTTACCCTCGCTCGGCAAACTCGTGCATGGTTAGTAAATTAAGTGAAACACAGTTACTCCCGGCATTTACCCTCGGTCGACAAACTCGTGTATGATTAATATATTAAGTGGATCACAGTTACTCCCGCCGTTTACTCTCGCTCGCCAAACTCGTATATGGTTAGTATATTAAGTGAAACACAGTTACTCCCGCCGTTTACACTCGCTCGCCAAACTCGTTTATGGTGAATATATTAAGTGAATCGCAGTTACTCCCGCCGTTTACCCTCGCTCGCCAGATTGCAACCGCGAACGAGCTCGTTTAAGGGTATAACTAATTAAATCATTAGGGTTACGGTTGGCTTATTGTCTAAGAGCCGAGATAAACCCGGCGTATGTATTTCACCATACCAGTACAGTTAGGGGGGTGGGTACTTTTGATCGCGGCCACAACTTCAATTCCCGTCGTACGGAGTTGAATATTTGTGTGCACCGTTATGTTGCTGCAGCCGTTCTGGATGTGGTGTACACCCTTGCCCCCCCTCCCCCACCCGGTACCTGCTAGGCCGCGGTGCCTATATATCCTAATCCCCTGAACGGCAGCGGTACCGCTCCGGTTATCGTTCGTGCCCAATCCATTTTGTCCGTGACGTGCGGTGTTGAATATTTTATGACAAACTGGCCGACATCCATACAACACGTTTAGAGGAAAGGTTACGAGCGCACAAACGATGAGCATGTCGTAAAGCATGCAAATCAAGTTTGTCAATTAGAATTCGTCAGAGTTCGAACTTGGGTCCGTGGTGCCTCTCGTAACATAGGTTAGGTTAGGTTAGGTTATAAGTTCCGACTGCATCGGAGGCACCACTGCGGTCCACTCCGTCTCTAGCAGCCTGAGTCGGGGAAGCATCAAATTCCGACTGCACCGGAGAAGATCGAACCTCGGCCGTACCATATTAAACCCAACTCTTTGTCATTAAACGTGCTTTGGCCGTGCCTGGGATTTTTATTACAGGCGACAGCGCGGAGACCTTGTGCGTTCCGAAGAACTCACCCCTTCGCCGGTCTGCCCTGGGACCCAGACTTCGTTACCGTCCCTTGCCCCGAGGAGGCAGCACTACCCTGTATTAATTAATGATGATATTTGTCCCCAATGTTGTGTTAAAAATAAGAAAAATATTAAAGTTTACTGAAGTTTGATGTTGTATGTTTTTGAAGAAAGTGAGATAAAAAATAAAAATAAAAAATAAAAAATGAAAATTTTGACGTATTTGCTACATGTAAAGATTTTTGGTGTTTATGTGTTTTTGGAGTATGTTGTTTCCCCGACCTTTCCCTCTGATCGCGACCATCGGCAGCCGGAAATCGCTATCTTTGGTACGGACCGGGTAGTACATATTTGCTACTTGTATGTTTGTGATTTGTTATGGCTGGTAGTCAAGCATTTTGTTTGAGTATCCAGAGTGACGTATTTGCTACATGTTTTGTGTTGGGTGTTTGTGTAATTTGTAAGTTGCAATGCCCCTGTTTGTGTTTTGTGTGTTATTCCCCCTCGAGCGTCACGAACCACGACCATCGGCAGCCGGAAATCGCGGAACTTGACGCTCGATAGGAGACGTGTGTGTTGAGAGGCGCTCATAGTGCGGGACATATGAACGCCTCTCGTGTGTGTTATTACATGCCTGTTACGATGATTTGTGTAAAGTTTGTGTTGTGATGTTTCCCCGACCCGTCCCCCAGAACCGCGACCATCGGCAGCCGGAAATCGCAATTCTAAGTAGCGAGTCAGGGAGTGTGTGGGTGGCACTCACAAATCCCCTTACGAGGAAAGCAAGCCCACCCAAAATGGTGTATTTGCTACAGTATTTGATGTTTGTGTTATGTGTGTTTTGAGGTGTTGGTCTCCCCCCGTGATCCGAAACCATCGGCAGCCGGAAATCGCGGATCACGGTATTGACCTGTGTTAGTGACACCTATAGCGGTCCTATGCAGGACATATAAGTGTCACCGTGAGTGTATTTGCTACAGGCATGTTTTGTGTTAATATGTTTTGTTGGTAATTGGGCATTGTTACTTGTGTTGTGTGTTCTGTCAGTGGGCAAGTCCACTGTGTTTTGTGACACCTACAAGTCCTAGAACCTGCAGATGCGACAGAGAAAGAGTATTTGCTACGATTTTTGTTTGTGGCACTCACTTAATGTGAGTTCCACCATTTTGGTGTATTTGCTACGTGTACTTGCTACATGATTGCCTCTGTGTAATTGTGAATTGTGTTGGTTTCCCAAATATCATTTTTCGTTCCTACCAAAAGGTTAGATTTGTTGTTTCTCTACTTTCTACTTTCTACTGCTACTGCTACTACTACTTTTACATTTGCATGCATTTGAAATTTTAATTACATTATAACATGCTTTACTTACTTAATTGTTTATTGGTGTTTTCTATTATTACTACTTAAATTTACGACATTTTTATTTACATACAATTCTTCTTTATTCTTCTTATTTTCTTATTCCCTGTAAAAATAAATTCCAATTTTATGTACACACAATTTCCTTATGTCTAGTTAGATTAATATGGTTTGCACCATATCGGTCCTACGGGTCGTAGGAGACTAGATTCTTTTTGCTAACACCGTCGACGCGGTGACCCTGCCGAAAGGTAGGAGCCGCGCCAAATCTGAAATTTCAGTGGATCTTCTCGGAGTACCAGACACACCAGACCTCGTTCCCACGCCTGTCATTACGATACAGGAGGCCCCTGAGTCCGCTCAGGCTAGGCCCACGCTTCACGGAAACCCCTTCAGGGCTGCTTCAGAGGCTCTTTTTAACAACTATGACGACTGGTCCACCTCAGATAGCGAACTCTATGCCATAGCGATGGCCAACTCTGTTAGAAATGGCAGAGAGCGTGTACGGCTGACGCTTGATGTGTGGATGGAGTCCTTTTATGCGACAATGGGCGAGAGGCCAAAGAACAAACCACGTAAAGCCACGACCGTCCTTGATGGCGGTTTGAACAGGAAGTATGAGCGGAGTAGGGAGAAAGCGCTGCTGTACAAGAAAGTACAGCAGATGTATAAGTCAAACAGGGCTAAATTGGCCGAGTGCGTAATTGATAACGCTCCTCTAACGACAGAGGACCAACTTCCGCTCATAGATTCCGTTTACGAGAAATATAATATGCTCTTTGGTGGGATGCCTACACAGGATAGGGAACCCATCAGGATCCCTGTCCATAGGGTGGAAGAGGTTAATATCTTCCAACCGATTACTGAAGACCAATTGGCCTGGGCAGTCAGCTCCTCCAAATCCAACGCAAGAGGCCCTGACATGATAGCGCTGTCGGAGCTTAGTCCCCAGATCACTAAGCGCCGACTATTACTACTTTATAACATCATGTTATGCTTTGGTGTTGTTCCGCGCAGGTTGAAAGAGAATAGGACCATCCTTCTCAGTAAGGGTGGTGACCCCGCCAGTCTAGACAACTGGCGGCCTATTACGATTTCTTCTGTAATTCTAAGGCTGATTCATAAAATCATAGCTCGACGTTTGAGTGCACTACCCATACACCACCTGCAAAGGGGGTTTACCAAGGTCGATGGAGTGCTACTAAATTTAATAACTCTGGATACCGTAATCCGTTCCAACCGATTGAAAGGGAAACCCTTCAGTCTGCTATCTTTAGATATTTCCAAAGCATTCGATACGGTATCTCAGGCTTCTGTATTTAGGGCACTCCGTCGATTTGGGGTGGATGAGGGCACTCAACGGTTTGTGATGGACGGGTACGATGGGATCACCACGACTATCGACGTTGATGATCAGCGGACTCGGCCTATCACAATTAACGCTGGGGTTAAACAGGGGGACCCACTAAGTCCCCTTTTGTTTAACCTCGTGATGGACGAGCTGGTCTGCGAGTTACAGAATACTGACATCGGGATTTCCATCGGCGATGGTCCTAAGGTGTCAGCTATTGCATATGCGGATGACCTACTTCTCATGTCAGATACGGCGACCAACTGCCGCAAATTGCTGAAAATTACTGAGAGATTCCTTGAGCCTAGGGGCCTCCGCCTGAACCCGAATAAGAGCATGGCAGCATCCACTGGGGTACTGCCAGGGAAAAAGACGCTGTTTCACTATACAAGTACGCTTTTTCATTCAGGCGGAGAGGGAATAAAGCAGGTTGAACCGGACGACCTGATACACTATCTAGGGGCCCAGTATAGTATTCTGGGCCAGTCTCCAATTAATGAGGAAACTCTCAGTACACAGCTAAGCCGAATTGAGAAAGTAGGGCTGAAGCCTATGCAGAAGCTGACGCTAATAAAGTTCCATCTCCTTCCCCGATATATCCATCTCTTTCAATCTGCGAGAATTAACGCCAAGGTATTAAACAGCGCTGACAAGATGGTGCGTACAAGTGTTCGAAAGATCCTACACCTAAACCGAACATGTTTAGATGCTTACATCCATGCGCACACCCGTGATGGAGGGCTGGGGGTATTCAACTTCATGAGCAATATCCCAGCAATACTAAGAGCTAGACTGCTAAAATTATTAACACAAGCAGACGAATTCACGGCGAGTATTTTGTCTATCAAAGGAGTCAAAAGGCTGTTTAATCGTCTTTCCATAATGCCCCATCGTAATGGAGAGAACAAACGCCTTATCCGCAGTCGTTGGTGTGATAGGCTACAGGATTCCTACTCGGGGAATGGATTAGAACAAGGGCGATCAACCCATTATAGTGGCTTCTGGGTCATCGGCCCACCCTCCGCTTGGACGGGTCGGGACTACGTACAGGCTGTCCAACTGCGAGGAAACCTTCTACCTACTAGACTTCCGAGCAATCCAGCCGCTGAGCGCAGATGTCGGGCCGGCTGCAACAGGGTGGAGACCTTGTCATCACACGTGCTTCAATCCTGTCCAGTTACTCACTGGCACAGGATTAGGCGCCATGACAGGGGGCAGCAAAGCGCAGGGGCTGGATTGTTAGGGAGGAACCTAGGTTACGCCTCGCGGATGGCAGCCTAAGGAAGCCGGATTTACTCTTTTTAAGGGGAAATTCGGTTATCCTTTGTGATGTCACTATACCGTGGGAAGGTCCAATTGGTTTGACTGTTGCTGCTGCCCAAAAAACCGAGTATTATAGTGACCGCAGGGTAACAACTCTTCTCGAGAGACTTCATCCCGGGAAAGAGCTGTTAGTCGCTGCATTGGTCATTAGTGCTCGGGGAACTTGAGCAAACAGTAATAAGCAGATCGTTGAAGCCCTTTTTCTGAGCCATTCAACCTGTAGGAGTCTAGTAGCAAATACCATCAACGGCAGCGTCCTGGTCCACAGGGACTTCATGCGTCTGGTTTACAGCCGTCAACAGGAGCGTGCACGTATACCGGTATGAATGGTGCGTGAATGAGTTTACACTTTTATATTTACATTTTAATATGTTGTGGCGTTTTTGCTTTTCTGAACCACGATCTGACCTTCAGTCAATCGAGGGATCCTTACATTTGAGGCCTTCAGCCATTTAAGGCGGCTAGACTGATCACAAGTACTTTAATGAATTGATGCGAACGGTCCCGCAAAACATCTTGGGCCGAAATGATATTTAATAATTCCTTTATGGATTTTCAATTCAAATATGCTTCGATCTAGCCAAATGCCTCGTCATCTAATTAGTGACGCGCATGAATGGATTAACGAGATTCCCACTGTCCCTACCCACTGGCCATGTGCCCTTGAGTAAGTCGCCGAAAACGCGTCAGGACGAGCGACCATGCGGTCCAAGTAATAAAAATCGAATAGTACGAAGTAGCAATCAAAACTGGTCGAGCTCGGAGAGCTGTGTACAAAGAGACACGTGGCACCAACCTACCGCCTCCTAGTTGGTGTGGCTGGTCAACGACTGGGGGACTGCCCGAAAGGGTTAGTTTAAACACCCCCAGCGGCTAAAGGTAGGGAGGCGAACACCTGCCAAGAAGTGTGAAAGACAAAAGTGAAAGTGAACGGGAAAGGACAGTGAAATTTTGTTAATCCGAGTGCAGTGACAGACAATATAATTTGAATTAGGGCCGCTGTACTTGCGGCCACGTCCCCAATGCTCCACCCGGAGGTACTACATTGGGTTTAAACGCGAAAAATAGTCGTGCTCCTAATTTATTCTTACTTCATAGTTGATTCACCCTAAATAAAAACTAAATAAAAATCTAACAAACCTAAAAATCTAACAAACCTAACAAACTCTAAAACTCTAACAAACCTAAAAATCTGACAAAAACTGGAACAAAAACAAAACAAAAACTAAAAACAGGGTTGTAAATAATGGTATCCCTAGCGCTGACTTTCGAGTGTACCCGATCAACAAGCAAAAATGAGAGGGGGAGGGATCCGTAATACCGGATAGCAGACGCCGGTTCTGCTTACCAGTGCGACCTGAAGGGTTGTCTTAAAACTATCCAAATCTAGCTAACTAATTTAAATCCATCCCTAGCTTTCCCTATCGTTCCCTAACTGATTTACATTATGATTACAATCTTCGCAATTTTCTGCTCGTCCTTCCCAAATATATACTGCAACCAAAATGGCGACAGAACGTCAAACAAAACAAATAAGCCACATAATACATGCTATATATAAATAAATATAAAGTGTAAATATAAAATATAAATAAATATAATTATGTAAATATATAAATAAATGTTTAATAAGCGTTAAGCATATAGCAGTGCACAAAATAGCGAAAGCATCACCCTATTTATCAGGTGCACCCGCACAAGCATTATGTCGGCTAGCGCCTTTACACACCAAACGTGCTTCTTAAATTATTTCAAAAACTACTAATTAATGTAAATCAATGCTTGTGCGAGTACAGCCGCCACAATTTAAGTCTTACCTCGATAATAAAATTATCCAGCATCCGAAGATCTGGTCGTCTGTAACTTACTTCTAAAGGTGGGACGGGTGCACTGCTAAAGTGCTGGTGGGTATGCACTAAATGTTCTTGGGGATCACAATCACTATCACTATCACTTCACTTTCAAGTCCTGGGGATGCGCGGTTGCGCTCTGTTTTATTATCCTTGTTTACTTTATTGATTTAATTTAATGAGGGTTTATGATTTATTTGTTATTGTTTATTTGGTATTATTTATTCCCGATTTTCCGCACATAATTATGAAGATAGGCAGTGATTGTATTAATGGAGTGGGGTTTCTCGTGCATATTGGACATTTTGGTATAATTATCTTTTTTTTTTTTATTTAATATCAGGTTTTGGTTATGCTCGTATCCTTACTCACGCCAAGTCAATTTAAATTTTTCAATCCTCCCACCAACCCCACCGAATTTTTACACGCGGTCGTCATTGATTGTCTAATCTCGCGACCCTTCCCGCGAATTCTTTTAAGGCTGTCCAGAACGCCTTCTGGTTAACCACTTCCCGACTTCCTCTAGGCTCTTTGGCCATGCCAGACCTAGGATAGCTAGTTTGCTATCAGCCAACCCTCGATTTCCCGCCTCAAGCGGGCAGTCGAAGAGCACGTGCTCTGCGCTTTCCGCGCCCTCACCGCATTCGCAGCGGTCGCTGTTGGTTAGACCGAATCTTTGTAAATACGCCTTCAGGGCGCCGTGCCCTGTTATCAACTGCACCATTTTGTGATCGAGCTTAACCTCGATCTTACCTCTGGCTTCTATGCTCGGTATGAATTTGTGGGTCAACCTGCCCGTGGCAGCGTTGTTCCACCTCTCTTCCCATTGTCGAATTGATTTTTCGCGCAGCTTTCTTTTGATTAAAGACCTCGGTATCGACGAATGTGATATTCGAAAGTCGCCCGTCGCGGCCTCTTTAGCTAATTCGTCAGCCCTATCGTTTCCTACGTTACCATTGTGCGACCTGACCCAACAGAACTTTAAACGTCGAAACTCTAGCGCCGTACGCGCTATCCTCCAGACGTCCGCTTGGAGATCTGTCGAGGTGTTCATGTTTGTTAAAGCCGTTAGCGCCGATTTACTATCACTGATTATATAATACTCGTCTCTGCCCGTATGGTTTATTACGTAATCGATAGCCTCTCGTATGGCTACCAATTCGCACTGGAAGATAGTGCACCAGTTCGCGAGTTTGGTTTGAAACCGAAACACCTCCCTTTCCTGCTTATACACGACAAACGCCGCGCCTGCTTGCCCATCGTCCATACGTGAACCGTCCGTATAAATTCTGATACCCATCGCGTCCTCATCACCTTCTACAAACTCGATCCTCTAATATCAGCCGGGTGCCCTAACTCAGAAACAACAATCTTTCTTTCAATTTCCCAAATACCAAAATTAAGAAATTCGATAATTTCGAGACATTTTCATATATTTATTAATATTCTATCTCTAATCTCCCTAACGAAATATTCGATAGGGAGAGTCCTACTGATCACCAGGACAGCCTCCGTGGAGGTGGTCCTGTACGCCCTCGCCGCTTTTACCGCGGTTATCCGTTGTACGCTCGTCAATTGACGCATCTCCCGGACTTTACAACCTTCTGCCCATACAGAAGCTGCGTACAGTATTGCCGGCTCAATTGCTCAGGCATAAACCGTCCTCAGCGATTCGCCCCTGAAACCCCACTTTATTTTAGCCGCCGCCATCATTTTATTTGATATTTCGCCGCCCTTACTTTTTACGTATTGTACGTGCGCTTTCCAATTTAATTTATTGTCGATCTTGACGCCGAGGTAGGTAATACAATCTTTAAACGGATTTTCTCCTCCTAGCTCTAACCTAGGAGGTCTCTGTCCTGGTTTCGTGCCGAAATAAAGCGCCTCTGACTTCGCCGTGTTAAATTTTAATTTTACCGCCTGCGACCATTCGTGTAATTTATTAAGCGCCTCGTTCGGTTTTGTGCGCATATCCATTAACAATCTCGATCTTACAATTAAAAGCGTGTCATCTGCAAACCCAACGATTGAGCATCCTGCGGGCAACTTGACCCTAAAGATGCTCTCATACAACAACTTCCAAAATGTGGGACCAGAACATGACCCTTGCGGGCATCCCTTTCCACCTCACGCGACAGAACTTCACCCGGAATTTCAACCTGTGCTAATCGCCCGAGAAATAGCTCTTGACCAAAGACATCAAGTTTCGCGGACAACCCCTACGATCTAACTCGCAAACGATTAATGGCCACCAGGCAGCATCAAATGCTCCTGAAATGTCCAAAGCAACAACGACACAGTACTCTTTGGCATCTCTTGCCTGCTTAATTTCCCCGACAACGAACTCTAACGCGTCGATAGTCGACTTGCCCTCCACGAAACCAAACTGTCGGTTATTAAAACCGCCGCTGTCTCGCACTAGGTGTTCAACACGCGTAGTCATAACGCGATCTAAAACTTTCCCCAGCACCGGTAGCAAGCTAATTGGATGATAGCTGCCCGGTTCTGACGCATCCGCCTTTTTAGGTTTGGGTATAAATTTCACATTCTGGATTTTCCAGCAACGCGGAAAAACGCCCCTTTCTAAACAAAGATTAAACAACCCAACAAAGACACACGGGGCTAACAGGCACGCCTGCAGAGCTGCGACTGAAGTGATTCCATCATGCCCCGGTGCCTTCTTAGGGTTCATCCTCCTAAGAGCCCTGGCGACCTCGTGAACTAGGATTGCCTTATCGGCACCTGTTCCTTGCGCCTTTGCAGCTTCCCGACGTATTAAATCGTGCGACCCTTCATCCCCCTCGGGATTATCCGATGGGAAAAATTTCTCTAGTAAATATTCCGCTGTGGTTTTAAAACCTTCCGTGTATTCGCCATTTGTTTTCTTTATATTACTGAGCGCGATTTTTTGTTGTTTTCCTCTAATTACGCGGTATGCGGTTCCCCAGGGTTCTTTCTCTGAGTTTTGCGTGCAGAATTCTTTAAATTTATTCGTTCGCGTTTTTTCTATTAATATTTTATATTCGCGGTAACTTTGATTATATTCTATTCTCCGTTGTTCTCTTATATCTCCCGAGGCGCGTTGATAGCGGCGCCTTAGGTTACGCGTTTCTGCCCGCTTGGTGGTTAGTTCCCGGGTCCACCAGGGTACGCTGTCTTTAAATGTTTTCTTTTGCGGCATGGAATACGACGACGCGTTTACCACCGCGTCGTTAATTTTTTTCGCGGGTGTTTCTATTTCGTCTGCCTCTCGGCAGTTAAATAGCTCATTTTCGAGCGCAGGGATACTTTCGCCAAATTTTTCTTTAAACCGCTCCCAATTTGCTTTTTTATTACAGAACCGCGGAAATATAGTTAGCTGCTCGTTTGCGCTTGTTTTGGTTTCAACGTCCCATGTTATTAATTTATGGTCAGAGAGCGTTTCCTCGTCCGACCTTAATTTCCAATCACAAATCGTTTCTAACATATCGTGAGAGACTGCAGTAATATCTATAAAACTGCTGCCCCTATGCGTCTCAAACGTAGGTGAATCATTAGTGTTTATCACACTAAGGTCCCATCCCGTAAAAAGATCAGCAACCTGCGAGCCTCTATCGTCTTCGATAGGGCTGCCCCATAATGACGACTTAGCATTAAAGTCTCCCGCGATAATTAAATTTCTATTTCTACCGATTTTACGAAGGATTCCTTCAATTTGATTTATTAAGTCCTCTGTTTGAGGATTCTCCCGCCGGGAATCGATCGGCGGAAGGTAAGTGCTTATCACGTAAAACGTATGCAATCCCGTTTTTATTTCTGCGGTGGTTATGAACTCATTCGACAGATTGTTTAGGATTATTCCGGCGCACGTCCCGTTATTTATTATTATCCGCTACGCGGTCGTTCGCTGTTTGCGTTTAAAACGGTAACCCCTTCCCAAAACCTGTTATTTTGTGGCTATACAGGTGCGGTTCCTGTATAAGCCCGATGTCGATATTATTTTCGCTGAATAACTTTACGAAATTATTTGTAGCCCCTTTTCCTTTCCCGAGATTTAGTTGCGCGAATTTAATCTTCTTGCTTCTTTTAAATCTATCTTTTTCTTCACGGTCCATAATCGATGTTGCGTGTGATTGCGTTCTTCAATCTCAGCATCGTGGGGCATCTACTCGACTTGGCGTCGTGGCGCGTATCGACCTTCGCGCCACCGCCAGTTCTGTCGTTTGCCCTAGCGCAAACCACACAGCAGAGGACTGCCCTCCGGCAATTCTTGAACTCGTGACCGACTTCGGCACAGTTACCGCACCACTGTACCTTCTCCCTGCACTCCATCGATCTATGGCCGTACTCGTAGCACCTGTAGCACTGGGTCATCGAGAAGTGGTCCCGG
Organism: Platerodrilus igneus; assembly: GCA_036346225.1. Lineage (NCBI taxonomy): Eukaryota > Metazoa > Arthropoda > Insecta > Coleoptera > Lycidae > Platerodrilus > Platerodrilus igneus. Next base: position 167,822 of record JARFIW010001678.1, read on the forward strand.
GCCCAAACTCTTCGCCACCTGAGGTTTATAGCGTCAGCTAATATACGTCTCCGAAGTGTGGGGGTCACTTCGAAGACTACGTTGACGAAGGGATCCCTAGGGCCCTTTCCGCCAAACCTAAATTTCTCCCTCAGGTGGTCTTCAATCTTCAAATCGCCGAAGCGGGGATTCTGGCACGCGATCAACCGCACCAGCTCTTCCGCCTTCATCCCCGCTTCGACCCCCGGAAGAACGACCCGTGGGCGCTTCTTCTCGATGGTCTTCGCCACGAGCTCTTTGCAGTCACCGACAACCTTCGACTGCAGTTTCTTCGCATCTTCTCGGTTTGCACACTCGACAACTACACCGCTCTTGCGAGTTCTACGAGCTCCGACCACAACAAAACCATCACAAGCGGGATCGACCTTCTTCTTTAGGGTCGACATGACGTCATCCTTCTCCCCTGGCCTGGCGTCGACCCTAACTGCAAAGGTGGGCGTCGCACCTGCAGCAGCTGCAGCATACGACGCCTTCCGCGGCATCGGCACCTCCTGACTCCTGGAACACTGCTGCCCTGAAACACAAGCAACCACCGCTGGACTTCCCCCGACAACATTAGCTCTCCCAGAATCACTAGCCACAAGCCGCAGCGCCCTAACCATACCTATAAGTTGATTCGCCGCGTCGAGGAAATCATCCAGGGCGTAGCGAATCCTCTTTCTGTCCTCCACAACGATAGTGGCGGAGGTCGTCGGCACCCTCCCGGAGATGACCCAGTGCGCCTTCCTCACCCTCAATCTCAGGAGGTCCAGCTCATCGAGGTCGCTAGCTGCAACGCTAACGTCGCTGCTAGTCGACATCTTTCGCTGGGCTCCCGAAATTGAGGGCCATTCAGGCGCCGCAGCCACCCCAGGGGGCCCCGACTCCCCCGACACGACCGCCGCAGCCACAGGCTCCTCTACCTCCTGTACCTCCTCCTGAATCCCTAACCTAACGTCTTTTACAATTACCTTTAGCTGTTTCCCCCCAACAGTGCCCTCAGCCTCCGACCTATTAGACTCCGACCTATGTCCCCTCTTCTTCCTGGGCAACGGGTCCTCGTCGCGGTGGACCACCATGCTGACAAAACAAACGACAAAAATGACACCTAAAACGCAGCTCAAAACCACTTGACCGTTACGACGCTAAAAGAAAGACGCTAGAAGAACGCAAAACGTTGGTCCAATAAAAATGTTTTGTTTAAAGGTGAACCGTAAGCAACCTTGTATTTATTTAAACTTCGAACCGCCCAATTAAATATCAAATTTTAACAAAAATACAACAAGCACCAAGCGTCAAAATAACAACTAGAATCAAATAAATTTCCTAGCGCAATTCGATTCAAAATGTACCGCGAAGAACACTATTTATTTATTTTAAATTTTTAAAACCGCCAAATCAATTTAAATAAACTAATTACTTCAAAATATTAAAATATCTAATTTATAAATAAGAACACTTTATTTTTAAATGTGTAATTAACAAAATAAGGTCGAGCGCAATCGGAATGTGGTAACCGGAAATGACCTTTCACTTAATCACTTGGTAACTGTAACTGCTACACCGCTTAATTACACCAAAATCGATCTTAAAGGAACTTATAAGTACGCGTGTACTTAAATTACGGAAAATTTATATTAAAATTGTTTTAAAATTTACAGTTTTTGAGATATTTATTTGATTTAAAAGGCTTAGATTTTTGTTTTTGGTTATTATTTTATTATACGCGCACTATAAAAATTTCACACACTTTTTGGTTGTTTTACCTGGTTTTATACTCGATTTACGCGGTTTTTATTTTAAATTTATTATTAAAAATGCCTTTTTAAGTTATTCCGAAATTATTTTGAGTATTAGTTTAGTAGATTTTTCTTTTGTTGGCCCGTAATTTATTTATTTTATTTTAAAACGCGGATTTAGTTTAAACTACAAAAAAAACGCGATTTATTTATTTTAAATTCTGTTTTAAAATTTTTATTTTACTGCCCTGTATTTAAAATTTGATGGCACACAATTATAAAAATAAAACACAATAAAAAGCAAAGCTTCAAATAAAATAATTCAACAATAAATAATAAAACCCTAGATAAAAACTTACTGTTACTGCTGAAGCGGGGGCTCGGCAAAAACACGTCCGCTCGCTTCAAGGCAACTAGAGAATACTAACATGAACACCTCGACAGACCTCCAGGCGGACGTCTGGAAAATGGCAACGTAGGGAATGATAGGGCTGACGAATTAGCTAAAGAGGCCGCGACGGGCGACTTTCGGATATCACATTCGTCGATACCGAGGTCTTTAATTAAAAGAAAGCTGCGCGAAAAATCAATTCGACAATGGGAAGAGAGGTGGAACAACGCTGCCACGGGCAAGTTGACCCACAAATTCATACCGAGCATAGAAGCTAGAGGTAAAATCGAGGTTATGGTCGATCACAAAATGGTGCAGTCAGCGGCGCCAGACTAGGTACCGATCGACTTACGCGCAAGTAGAAGTAACCAAACTGAAACAGCATACTGTTTCATGAGACATGATACTGAAACACTAGAATGTACTGAAACCCCATACCGAAACAGTGAAACAGCGAAACAGCACTCGCATAGTTCTATATTTTCACAACTAAAAAACAACATGTTTTAAACATAGCTCAGGATATGTGAACTTCAGGACACCTGTCGCACTGTAAGAAGGTTTAATAGCAGTTAAGTGTATCAGGCACTTATAGGTTTTAATACATTGATTATTGTGCTGCTCAAGATTGGTCAATTATTACTTTGTAAGCAGACAGAATTCAGTAAATGTTTTACACGTAGTCATCGGGTAATTTATAATAAGGCTGCTTCAAAGCAGTCACTTTTTGTAAGAAGTTTGCGATTGCTTTCTTTTTGTATTAGGTATTTTACAGTTTCTAGTTTTGATTTATAAAAGAAAGAAGTGTTTTTAAGAAGAATATAGGTTACTGCAGTAATTGAAACGTACGACATACCAACTAAATTTATTTACATGACTGTTTCAAGCGACGAACGTGGGGGCGGTGAGGGGAACGGGTGAATGAACATTTATTTCGTCAGTCACAGTCGCTCGCAAATATCGTCTGTTTGCGCACGGGTGTATTTGGATTTTGATATACCTACTTACTTGTGTAACGTGTAATTATTAAATTGTTATTTATTACCTTAAATGTTACCAGAATTATTGTTTTTCTACCTATAAAACTACAGTACAGACACATTTCAAGCACGGTTCAACTCGGTTCAAGTACGTATTTATGCGTGTTAGAGATAGATTTATTAATTCTGATATTCTGTTCGAATAATATCAAAAATCATAAATTACGACAACTGCCATGGAGTAGATCCTATTTATTTACATAATATAAATGTATTTCTTACAGAAAATAAACATGCCGCTTAAAAAAAAACTATCACGATCTTAGAACCTAAAAAGAAAAAAGCAAAAACTAGAGGATACTGAGAAAGCTGCAAAAGCACTTGCAACATTTTTTAAATCATCATCATCAAGCGTTCAACACACAGGAGAAGACAAAGAAGCTGATGAACATGAAGAGAAAAACACTGAAGATGATGCTACTCCTGGGACCTCATCTGAAGTTATTATAGAAGATATATATCATATACCATCTACATCTTCTATAATAACTTCAGATGCAGCATGCCTTCAAGATGAAAGTGATGATATTTCAAAATGGCCGCCGCTTATTCATTCGTCCACACGAGACGAAATAATTATTCGTGGACCTGTACGCAAAGAAATAAACAACGAAGAGTACCCTAGAACATATGATGGGCGTCATTTTTCCAATATACATTTTCAAAGAGTAATGCCAAATGGGGAAACGTTTAATAGAAGATGGCTTGTATACTCAAAATTAGCAGACAAGGTATATTGTTTTTGCTGCAGTATATTTAATCGAAATGTCCACTCTAATTTGGGAAAAGATGGATTAGACGACTGGAGACACTTGTCGACACGTCTCAAAACTCACGAAACATCTACAGATCATCGACGTGCTATGGACAATTGGATAGAAACTTCGATTAGACTGAAAAATTTCAGTGGAATAGACAAACACTTGCAAAAACAGATTGAAGACGAAAAATCAAGGTGGACCGTTATACTGGAACGAATGATGGCAATAGTATTCTTCTTAGCAGGAAATAATTTGTCGTTCAGAGGAAGCTCTGGATCTGAAACTTTATACACTAATAATAATGGCAACTTCCTGGGTTTGGTGCAACTTCTAGGAAAATATGATCCTGTGATGATGGAACACCTTCGCCGTATTGTTGGTAAGGAGACTAATGTCCACTATTTCAACAAAAGAATTCAAAACGAGTTAATTGGCTTACTTGGAAGTGAAGTTCGAAATACAATTTTGACTATGATTAAGTCATCCAAATACTTCTCTATCATACTGGACTGCACTCCTGATGTAAGCCACGTTGAACAATTATCAATAACTTTCCGTTTTGTTGACACTAATGGAGAAGAACTGAAAGTACGAGAGTGTTTCGTTGCTTACAAGACGGTAAGTGACTCTTCAGGAGAAGGGCTCACTGGCCTATTTCTTGATGAAATTGTGCATGAAGTTGACTTGGATATGAACGATTGTCGAGGTCAAGGGTACGATAATGGCGCCAACATGGTACGAATAAACAAAGGTGTCCAAACCAGAATTCTGAACCAATATCCTCGAGCATTTTTTAACCCATGTGGCTGCAACAACTTGAATTTGGTGGTAGCAGATGCAGCTAAATCATCCGTTAAATCGGTCTCTTTATTTGAATTTCTCAAAGACTATTTGTATTATTTTCTGGATCAACAAAGAGGTGGGAAGTCATATCCAAACACATAGAAGGACTATCACCGAAAAAAGTTTGCGAAACTCGCTGGGAGAGTAGAGTTTCTAGCCTTGCTTCTGTTCGCTACAATTACTGTTCAGTTCGTGATGCTCTTTTGAATCTTCACGAAGAAACGAATGATTCAGTTGCTACATCAGAGGCTTTGTCACTGATTCAGTATATGGAGCAATTTGAATTCTTCGTTACATTGGTGGCTTGGTATGATATACTGTTTCAAGTAAACATTGTAAGTAAAGCTATGCAGTCTGAAACTATGGATTTATCAAACGCATCGCAATTGCTGAAAAACTGCTCGGAATTTGTGAAGCAGTACCGGACTGATTCATCTGCTCAAATAACAGCTAAGGAAATAGCTTCTGAGGCTGGTATAGATTCCACGTTTAAGCCAGTCCGATCCCGTAGAAAGAAGCGATTATTTGAGTATGAAGCTGCAGATGAAACACCAACAGATCCCGAAGAACTGTTTAAAATTAACGTCTTTTACCCTATGATAGATACAATTGAAAATGTATTGGTAACTCGGTTTGGACAATTATCCAAATTCAATGATACATGGTCTTTTTTTTATAACATCAAAATAATTCCTGATAAGTCTTTATTAGAAAAAGCCTGTGCAGATTTGCAAATGATTTTAACCGATGAGGAAAAATGTGATGTGTCTAGTTGCGAATTGGTTGAAGAACTTTTGAGCCTGAATCCATTATTAAAATACCTTGAATCAGCAGAGCCAATAAAAGTTCTTCAACTTATTAAAAAAAATTATTGGCAGGATATTTTCCCAAATGTGTGGACAGTGCTTCGAATTTTTCTGACCATCCCTATAACTGTCGCCAAAGCTGAACGAAGCTTTAGTAAATTAAAACTAATTAAAACGTACTTACGTTCGACAATGTGTCAAGAAAGACTGTCAGATCTTGCAATTCTATCGATAGAAAATGACATTGCCCAAGGATTAAATTATTCCGATTTAATAAAAAAATTCGCAAACGCAAAGGCAAGAAAAGTGATTTTCTAGTTTCTACGTTTTTAATTAAATAAATATAGTCAAACTAATATTTTTTCCTTTATTCTCTTCTTCTCGTCAAAAAAAAAATGACACGAAATAAAGAACATAAATGTAAAATTAATTAGGTATGTTATTTTTTTCGTGTCTATGTAAACTGGGGCGTCACCATAAGATCTCGCACCACCGAAAAGTTTAGCTAGGACCGCCCCTGGGCACAGTTGATAACAGGGCACGGCGCCCTGAAGGCGTATTTACAAAGGTTTGGTCTATCCAACAGCGACCGCTGCGAATGCGGTGAGGGCGCGGAAAGCGCAGAGCATGTGCTCTTCGACTGCCTGCTTGAGGCGGGAAATCAAGGGTTGGCTGATAGCAAACTAGCTATCCTAGGTCTGGCATGGCCAAAGAGCCTAGAGGAAGTCGGGGAAGTGGTTAACCAGAAGGCGTTCTGGACAGCCTTAAAAGAATTCGCGGGAAGGCTCGCGAGATTAGACAATGACAACCGCGTGTAAAATTCGGTGGGGTTGGTGGGAGGATTGTAAAATTTTAAACTGACTTGGCGTGAGTAAGGATACGAGCGCATAGATATAACCAAAACCTGATATTTAAAAAAAATAACATGATAGTTATACCCAAATGTTATGCACGAGAAACCCCCACACCATTAATACAGTCACTGCCTATCTTCATAATTATGTGCGGAAAATCGGGAATAAATAATAACAAATAAACAATAACAAATAAATCAGAAACCCTCATTAAATTAAATCAATTAAATAAACAAAGATAATAAAATAGAGTGAAACCGCGCATCCCCCCCAGGACTTGAAAGTGAAGTGATAGTGATAGTGATTGTGATCCTCCACCCCAAGAACATTTAGTGCATACCCACCAGGACTTTAGCAGTGCACCCCATCTTCCCCTTAGAAGTAAGTTACAGTTAGATGTAAGCAGACGACCAGATCTTCGGATGCTGGAGAATTTCATCATCGAGGTAAGACTTAAATTGTGGCGGCTGTACTCGCACAAGCATTGATTTACATTAATTAGTAGTTTTGAAATAATTTAACAAGCACGTTTTGTGCGTAATGGCGCTAGCCGACATAATGCTTGTGCGAGTGCACCTGATAAATAGGGTGATGCTTTTGCTATTTTGTGCACTGCTATATGCTTAACGCTTATTAGACATTTATTTATAAATTTATATAATTATATTTATTTATATTTTATATTTACACTTTATATTTATTAGCATGTATTGTAGTATTTTGTGGCATATTTGTTTTGTTTGACGTTCTGTCGCCATTTTGGTTGCAGTATATATTTGGGAAGGAAGAGCAGAGTTGTGAAGATTGTAATCATAATATAAATCAGTTAGGGAATGATAGGGAAAGCTAGGGATGGATTTAAATTAGTTAGCTAGATTTGGATAGTTTTAAGACGACCCTTCAGGTCGCAATGGTAAGCAGAGCCGGCGTCTGCTATCCGGTATTACGGATCCCTCCCCCTCTCATTTTTGCTTGTGTCTTGTTGATCGGGTACACTCGAAAGCCAGCGCTAGGGATACCATTATTTACAACCCTGTTTTCAGTTTTTGTTTTTAGTTTCTGTTTCAGTTTGTCAGATTTTTAGGTTTGTTAGATTGTTAGAGTTTGTTAGGTTTGTTAGATTTTTAGGTTTGTTAGATTTTTATTTAGTTTTTATTTAGGGTGGATCAACTATGAAGTTAGAATAAATTAGAAGCACGATAATTTTTCGCGTTTAAACCCAATGTAGTACCTCCGGGTGGAGCATTGGGGACGTGGCCGCAAGTATATCGGCCCTTATTCAAATTATAATGTCCCTATGGGGCTCCCGCCGTCCCGAAGCACCAGATTTAGAGGCCCTGGTGAGCCATGCTTTCAGGGGTGTTGCCACCCCATAGAGCAGGAAATGCTCTGGCTCGATTGCGCAGTGTCGCCACTCACTGTGCCACCCCTCTATCCTTGCGGACCTTGAGCGTGAGCCAGACCTAGGTCCGACTCCGTCAGATCCGCGGTCGGAATAGAACGAGGCCACAAGTGATCCCGTCCGATCCCCGTTGGATACTCCGAGAGAACACTCCCAACGCTCCTAGATCTCCAGCACCCTCACCCCGGGTCGCTAACAGGGCGGGCGGCGTCCGGCGTTCAGGTGCCAGGGACATGCACGTACCGGGCGCAGTCCGCCCGACGCATCCTCCACTGGTCCCACCCACCACCTGAGGACAACGATCCAACCCAACCTTCCGCGCCAAGCAGACCTGTACAAAACGTACAGCCCTACTCAACCTTCCAGCCAGGCCATCACGCCATCTCCAGGGCCGGTGCCTCCAGCACTTGACCCAGCGGACACTCCACATGACCCGTCGCGGACACAGACCCAACAGTGCAGCGACGACAGGACAAGTCCCATCTCACCACACCATCAGGACCGGCCCGCTAAGGATCCGCTTCACGCCCGCCTCCCAGCCAGGCCCCGGTTGCCCGAGACCCAACTTCGTGCCATACTAGGGTGACATCGTACACTCCCCTGAAGAGTTCGCGCTCTCCAGTCCGTACTCATTCATTCACCCGCATTCACACCAGCACTCACGCCACCCTCGTGACGCTGGGGCTCCTTCCTTTCGAATCATTCTTTCCTTCAAGAAGATCGAAGGACTCTTTCAAGCCTGCCTCCTCAACTGCGCTGCAGTATCGGAGCGCCTCTCGCAGACTTCTTACTCTCTTCCTGACACCTCTATCATTCCCTTCGTAAAGATCGAGGGACTCTTCCGTACTTGGTCCCTCCGCCGCGGGCGGCTTTGGGACCTCTTTCTCAGGACATACATTCCTTTCCCTTTCCTTGGGCTAGCACTACTTTAGTAGCACTGCTGCCCTTCTTTCTCGATTCATACATACTTCCTTTCGGATGATAAAAAGGACTCGTCCTTGCATCTGTTCCTCCGCCGCAGCTTTGCAACGTCGGAACACCTCTCTCGCGAATTCATTCATCGCGTGGAACTGTTCTTGAAGGTCAAAAACCCTATCAAAGACTTTATTGCCGTCAACTATCCTAATTCCAAATCTGTCCAAGTCCCTGACGTCATCGTACAACGGGCAGTCCAATAGCACGTGTCGCCAGTCTTCCTGAGTTTGCAGATCGCATCTACACCACCAGCTGTCTGATAAGTCCCTCTCGTTTAGGAAGCTATTCAAACTTCCAAGTCCCGTGATCAAGAACCCTAGCTCCAGTCCCGCTTCAAACCAGTCCTTGTCTTTCAAACTGGATACGTCTGGGACAAATTGATACGTAACACGCCCCAGAGTGCTCATATTCCATCTACGCTGCCATTCCTCTGACAGACGAACCTCCAACAATTTCATTGCCTCCTTCCGTCCAAGCCGCTGCACCTCGGCTTGACTAATAAAACTCAGATTCTCGAGTTCAATCCCGCGTTCGATCCTGAACAGAGTACCTCGCCTGATTATCTCCAAATCCCAGGGCAATTGTCCCATCAGGATTTCCATGGCGTCAGTTGAAACTGTTCGACATACCCTAAGGCAGGCGAGCATCGCAACCCGCTCGCACTGCCTGATCCATACCATATCCATACCAGATACTAGAGCCGTAACCGATCATCGCAATGAAAAGACCCTTATAAAGGGTTTTCATCGCTCGAAGACCAAGTCTCCAATCCTTCCTTAAAACTCTCCGGAATCCGCCAATAGCCTTGACTAACTTGGCTCTCAATAATCTGATGTGGGTCCAGAACCACATCCTCTCACTAATCTGAATACCCAGGTAAGTTACCTCCTTAGAGTACGTAACCCCCCATCCATTTATCTTTATAGCTGGGCACTTAGACGAGCTCAGCTTTCCCTTTAGTAACATGGAGTTAGTCTTGGTTCGGGAGACCCCGACCCCGACTCTATCACCCCAGTTACAGACGGTCACCATGTACCGGGTTCCTTTTCTTTCTACGTCTAGTCTGCTGGTCCCTTCAGCTAGGATCAGCAGATCGACTGCATATGCAATAACGCAGCAGCCTAATTCTTCTAGCTCCCTTAGGAGCGTATCCATCATCATATTCCATATCGACGGGCCACAGATCGATCCCTGTGGACACCCTCTCTTGGCATCCCTCCAGACCTCTTCACAAGACCCACGGATGCAAACCCGCCGGCCTGTGAAGTAGCTCCTCCATAGGTCGATTTCTTCGACTCCTAGTGCCTCCAATCTCTCAATTACGACACTCCACAGGAGATTATCAAATGCCCCAGTGAAGTCAATGAAGATCCCCACCACGTATTTGTACTGGGAATCTTTGACACATCTCACGACTTCGAGGATAGCATCCTCGATGCCTCTTCTCTTCACAAAGCCAAACTGCCTTGTTGAGCTCTGCGCTCTCGCCTTCTCCTCCAATCGGGCCACCATCAGCCTCTCCAACGTCTTACCCATACTTGGGAGTAGACTAATCGGTCTGTATGACCGACATTCATTTCTGGGCTTTTGTCCTCCTTTATGCAGGAATACGACCCTTGCCTCCTTCCAGGCTTTCGGAAACGTGCCAGTTGTAAGACACTTGTTCAGAAGACTTACAACCCTACTCGGGATGGCTCCCCAGATCGCCTTCACCATCTCGGCTGAGACGCCATCCAGTTCCGGCGCCTTCTTGGGTTTCCCCTTAAGGATCGCCTTCTCGATCTCCTCCCATTCAAAAAGGTCCACCGGTGGCACCCTGGGGAGCACATCGGCTACGACCGGTGCCTCGGGAAAGAAGACATCCAGTAGCAGGTCCGCACATTCACTCCAGTTGGTAGCGATGCGCTCACCATCTCTCAACTGACCAAGGGCTTCGGTGCCTTTTCTGCCACGGCAGATCTTGTACACCTCTCCCCAAGGCTCGTCGTTTCCACGCTCAGAAACAAATTCTCGCCATCCATTCAAACGGGTCTCTGTCATACAGTGCTTATAGCGTGCCATTGCGTTGCGGTAGTTTGCCTTGGCTACCGCAACCGTCTCGTCATCAAATCTTCCCCTCTTCCTTTGCCAGATACGGCGCGTACGCCGGGTGATTGCCTTCAATTCTTCTAGTTCATCAGTCCACCAAGGAACCTTACTTCCGACCCGTGCTCTGACCCTCTGCAGGCACTCGTCATTGGCACGCTTGCACCAGTGAATAGGGACAAATTTGGAGGGTCGGATTTCTCCTTCCCCCACCCACCCACCTTTCGGCATCAGGCCCACAAACCCCGTACCACTATCCAACGAAACCCCAAACCAAAAAGAACCCATCCCAACACCACCTGCCAAATTAGCGGAGAAAGAGCCACCAACTCCGTGACTCCTCCCCCCCTGTTGTTCCCACCATCACTCTACCAAATGTAATACCTCTTACCCTTTTATCCCCTATACGTCGTCAATATCTCTCATCGTCTGCCCTAACCAGTCCCCGCGCCAATTCCTCTACCATTTCCCATTCTAGATTTTTCATATCGGCCAGAACGAGTGGGAAGTCCCTATTTATACTTCTCCACCGTTCCAGAAACCTAGCTCTTGCTTCCTTCCTTCCCTTTTCCGTACAATCGTATAAAATATGGCGGATATCCTCCATGCCTCCACCACACCTACACATCCCATCCTCTTCCCGAATCCTAAAACGATGAAAATATTCTCCATTGTTCCCGTGTCCTGTCAACAGTTGTGTCAACTCATACCCACACGGGGTCCCCTCCCTTCCTACCTCCGGCATTAGCTCATATGTCCACCTTCCTACACTCTCCCCCTCCCACGATTCTTGCCATCTCCTAACCTCTGTTTCCTTTTTCCACTTTTTCAACATATTTTTTGAGATTTTCCCTACATATTCTCCCGCTTCCCTCTCCCGCCACTTCTTTGCCACTTTATCTGCCCTCTTTATTCCCTCCCACTCCTCTTTATCTCCCCATCTAATCTCTATCTTTTCCCCTCTTTCTAGTCTCATATCCACCTCTGCTTGAATCTCTACCGCCCACAATTCTCTACTATTCCTATTCCTAATTGCATTGATACTTTCTTTCGAGTCCGTTATAAGACTTATCCCTTCTTTATCCCCTCTCTCTGCCCTCCTCACCCCCTCTAGGATTCCACCTGTCCACTATCCATTTCTCCCTTAATAGCTCCTCCCCATTCCACCCACTCCCCTTTTTGTTCGAAGACCACTCCATATCCCCCCTTACTTACACCCTCCTCGTCTTTGTAGGATCCGTCGGCAAAAACATACAGCCATCCATTCCCTTTTTCTATTTCTCCGCCCACCGCTCCAGTTATCCTTGCTCTCTTGGCCGGATGCGGCCTTAAACTAACTATTTTCTTTTCTCTCTCTACTTGTAAGTTCCTCCTCAAAACCCAAATTCCTAATTTTCGCCCACACCTCCAATGGCACGCATCCCACCACTAAATTTATTGCTAAATTCGGGGCCGTCCTATATGCCCTTGCCGTCCCCCTCAAAAACTGCCTCTCTATGGCCCTAAGTCTCTTTTTTATAACTACCCTGTTTGCTCCCTCCCCCCAGACCTCGGCACCGTATCCCAACATGGGCCTTATTGCCCCCTCACAGATCATCTTAAGGATTCGAACTTTATCTCCCCATTTCCTTCTTCCTACGAAAGACATCTTTCCCGCCAATTCCATTACCCTGCCCCCTAATGATCTCACATGCTCTACCCACTGCATTCTCACATCTACCACAACTCCCAGATACAGAATACTATTTCCCACTTTCATACTCTCTCCATCCATTCTCACTCTCGGCTCTCTCGTTTCTTTTCTTCCACTCGACACATGCATAAACTTAGACTTTCGCACATTATACTGAAGTTCACACTCTTTCGCCCATCCTTTACATCCTGCCCACACCATTTCCCATTTACTCTCTATTTCTCTCAATGAATTTCCCCCTACAGTCACCACTTGATCATCCGCATACGCTTGTATTCCATATCCATTCAATTGTAACCCATTTATCCTCTTAAACCATCCTTCCATTAGGACTATCCACAGTACCGGCCCAAGACTCGCCCCTGTGGACAGCCCCTTTCCAATTCATACACTCTTCTACCCCCTGTCACACTCCTTCCACTCAAAAAACTTTCCACCACTTTCACCATTTCCCATTCGAAACCATTTTCAACCATTGCTTCTTTCACACCCTCCCTACCCGCCGAATTAAAGACGTTCGAGATGTCCAACGTTGCTACCAGTACGTGTTTATACTTTGCTCTAAAGTCCCTCATTATCTTCACCAACCCACTGATCGCGTCTATTGTTCCCCTGCCTTCCCTAAATCCGAATTGATTTTCACTAAATCTCCCACCCTTTTCCATATGATACCCCACCCTCTTTGCTATCAATTTGTCGTATATCTTCCCTAGTACTGGCAGCAGTATTATTGGCCTGTAGCCTCCCTCCTTTTCCAGCCATTTTACCCTCCCCCTTTTCCACACTTCGGGAAATACTCACTCCCTTAAACAACCGTCCAATAGACGTCTCCACATCTCTCCTTTCTTCTGCCCAACCATTTGCGCCGCTTCATACGTTATTCCGTCCTCCCCCGAAGCTGTGCCCTTCCTAGACTTTTTTATACACTCCCTTATTTCTCCTACCGTAATCGTCTCTACGTTTCCCCTTCTCTCCTCCTTATTCCATCGTTCCCATCTTGCTTCCATTATCCCCCCTCTATCATTGTCCTGTTCTATTCTACCCGGAAAGTATCTGCTAATTAGGTAATCCCACTTTTCTCCCTCGCTCTTTGTGTATGCCCCATCTTCCATTAATACATTTGTTATTAATTTCTTCTCCCCCTCCCTTAATCCACTGGTACGCCCCTCTCCACGGGTCACCTTCTACTTTTCCAATATTTCTAATCATTTCCCTATCCTTCGCCTCCTTTATCATCACTTTGTACTCCCTTCTCAATTTTTTATACTCCCTATTTTTCCTTTCCCTAACTACCTGATCCCTCTCCTCCTGAAACGCTTCCTACTATTTCTAACCTTCCGTTTCATCTCTTCTAACCCCTGGTCCCACCATCCTTCCTCTTCCCTTGTAACCCATTTCCCCGCATGTTTAAATAATCTCTTACATTCAGTTTGTAATTCCTTTGCCCGTTGCTGCACGCTTCCCACTCCCTTCAGTTCCAAATCTTTCATGTCTCTCCTAAAACGTTCCCAATTCGTTGTCCTAAATCTTACACCCGCTCCCGGCTTCCTCCTAACTCCTTTTCTTCCCCTTCCCCCTTCAATACATAGTCCATATGTAATTGCCCTATGATCGCTCAACCAATCCTCATTTTCCCTAACCTCCCTATTCTTTACCCTTACGTTTTTAACCATGGTAAGGTCCACCCAACTCTCGCCATTTGCGCTCGCAAAAGTTGGTGGATCCCCCCTCTCGTTAGTTATTAAGAACCCCCACTCTATGACCCAACTATACAGCTCTTCCCCTATTAGGTTTTCCCTTACCCCCCATGACTAGTGGGCCGCGTTAAAATCCCCCCAATAACCCAATTTCCCTTCCCTATTTCCCTCTCCACTAACCCTCCTCTTGCCCATTCCAAAAACCTACTTCCTCTTCCCACCCCCTCCGGTTCATCATACACGTTAACCACCCATAAGCCCTCACTCTCCTCTAATCCCTCCCAAACTATCGTTACTATATTTGCTGTAGTCATGTTCACCCTCACCGTTCCCCCTTTAATGTCTTGTTTGACTACCGTCACTGCTTTCGCCGTTTTCCCCGCCTTATGAGCACCATACCTTTCCGGCGGAGCGTAGTGCCCATAAGGCTCCTAAATCAGCGCAATGTCTATATCTTCCGTTATCAAAACCTGATTCAGGAGTTCCCCCGCTACCCGCCCTTTTCCCATATTGAACTGGATTATTTTCAAATGTACTTTCCCGCCATTTTAATTATAATTCACTCTTAGCCGCGATTGCTCCATTTTCCTTCTAAACACCGGACATCCCACGTGTCTCGCCGTATGTCCCACTCCATCCTGCCCAGATCTCTCACAATTGACACATTTAGTCCTAGTTTCCCTATAGCTCTGACCCCTATGCTTCTCCCCACATCTATAGCATATCTCCTCATTGCAGTATTTGGCCACGTGACCAAATCTGCAGCACTTAAAACACATTGCCAGGTCTAAATATTCCTCCGCGTAAAAAATTTGGTGGTCGATTGTCACCCTCCCCTTTTTCACGATGTTCTTAAATATTGCTGCCGGTGCCTTAACAACTACATTTTCCTTCCACGGATTCCTACACTTTATTCTCGTTAAGATCTTTATTTTGCCCACAACTTCTGTCTCATCCCCCTCCACTAATTCTCTATTTTGTTTTATTAAATCCTTCACAATCTCTACATCTCCGTACCCCGATCCCACCCCACTAATTAATAGCGCCGGCTCTCTCATTCTCTTATTCTCCACCTCTATTCCCTCTATATTCCTCATTTTTTCCTGTATTCGGTTCTTATGCGCCTCATCTTTAGTTTGTATAATAATTCGCCCCTCCCTCATAACCCTTACATACTGTGGAGCTCCACCCATATCCTTAGCGCTTACTTTGCTGCTAATTTTTTTCAGTAAAACCCCCCCCTTCCTGACCTTTCATCTTAACAACAATATCATTTATTTCCCTTTCGGGAGGTGTTTTCCACCCTTCCCGAGGAACAACTCTTCTCCCCTCTCTACTCAATTCCAACTCCCTTCTCCCTTCCCTGAAGACCCTGTTTTATCTCATGACTTGTGCGTATGATTTCGTTCCCTTGTCAGTATCCGTCGCAGTATATATTTGGGAAGAAAGAGTATAGAATTGTGAAGATTGTAATCATTATATAAATCAGTTAGAGAATGATAGGAAAAACTAGGGATGGATTTAAATTAGTTAGCTAGATTTGGATAATTTTAAGACGACCCTTCAGGTCACACTAGTAAGCAGAGCCGGCGTCTGCTATCCGGTATTACGGATCCCTCCACCTCTCATTTTTGCTTGTGTCTTGTTGATCGGGTACATTCCAGAGTCAGCGCTAGGGATACCATTATTTACAACCCTGTTTTTAGATTTTGTTTTTAGTCTTTGTTTCAGTTTGTCAGATTTTTAGGTTTGTTAGATTGTTAGAGTTTGTTAGGTTTGTTAATTTTAAGTTTGTTAGGTTTTTATTTAGAATTTTATTTAGAGTGGATTAATCATGAAGTTAGAATTAATTAGAAGCACGATTATTTTTCGCGTTTAAACCCAATGTAGTACCTCCGGGTGGAGCATTGGGGACGTGGCCGCAAGTATAGCGGCCCTTATTCAAATTATAATGTCAGTATCCGTCTCCGTCTCCCTTCTTCCTCTTTCAGTGTCAGAGTCCGAGGTGTAACTCATCCTTCTTCCCATTTTACTCTTATATCCTTTTTCCCTCCCTAATCTATCACTGTCCAGATTCTCTGCCCACTTTTTATTTTCTAATCTTTCTACTAGTCTATCCTGGCTAATTTTTAAATCCCTGTAATCCCTTGCTAGCCTATCAAACTTCTTTCTCAAATTCTCCAATTCCCCTTTTTTTCTATCCACTTCCATTTTCAACTCTTCCCTTTCTTTTTTCCTATCCTCCCTGCTCATTACCTCATCAATTTTTCTATTTTCCCCTTTTCCTCTTTGCTCCAAACCAAATTTAACACTACTCCCTTCTGCTTCCTTTCTCATTTCAATTATGATCTGTTCTAACTTATTGGTCCTTAGAATGAACTTAACTAAAGTCGTCTTTAACTCTGACACCGTTTTCAAAATCCCTACTTGATCCGCTCTATTAAATTGGATTTTACTATTTACCTCCTTGGTTGAACTGGACACTATCTTGTCCAATAGTCCCACAATTTCCTTAGCTGCATCCTCTGACGACTTTCGCCTTCCTTTCCCTCCCCCCGCACCCCTACCATCCATTCCCAATCTATGTTCTACCTTTTCCTCCCCTTTCCCCTCTATAAACACCACGGGATATTCTGTGTCCTCATCCTGCCCCCTTCTCGAAAACTGCGAAGTTTCCCCTTCCTCCCGTCTCCTTTTATATTTTATTTGTTTACTTTTTGCCCTTTCCTCATTTTCCCCCGTCACTAGTCTTATTTCTTCCGACTCATTCGGGTCAACTTCTAGCACCCCTGGGCTAGACCCCGTTCTCGCTCTTTTTGTTGTACTTGTGTCTTTGGCTCCTTGTGGCGGTGTCCTAGACAAGCTACTTTTACTTGGCGGCCCCGCCAAATTCACTGACAATTCCATTAGTTGTTCCCAATCATAGTTCCCAGCCCCTGTTTTCCCAGTTTTTTCTTTATACCCAATTTTTTGCTTACTATATTTTCCCCCCTTCCCCTTCCCCCCTTCCATACTAATCAGGTCTTCGTCCTTTTTCATCCCTTTTCCCTTTTCCCTGGGCTTTTCACTGCCCGTACCCCAAAATAAACTTTTAAAGCAAACTTTAATTTTATATGGATCTAGGGTTTATACTACAACACTATTACGAGACCACCCTTCTTCCTTATATGCGTTCTGCCCTTAATGGGCCTTTCTCTGGGCTCTTCACCGCCCCAACGCTATTGTAATAAAATGTCTATCAGACTCAATTATAAAGTACGACAATTTATACAAATCCGCACTTTACTGATAAATGTTATTCAGAAACTAGTATATAGCTCCTTATGGTCTGATAACTACTAACAGTAATAAACACTATCATAAAGCGCTTTTTAAATCCTCAATAACTTCCTTATTTTTCAGCCGATTTGCTTAAAACCAACACCACAATACTCCCTTTACAAGGCACTACCACCCTATGTTTATAAAAATCTCTCCAACCCTATATCTCTTTCGAACACTACGGCACGTGCCTGTTATCTACAAATAAACAATTAAATAAAGCGCACCTTTCCTGCCCTATAACTTTTCTATTTCTCACCCGATTAACATCCAACAAACGGCAATCGCTTGCTTTTATTATCCCCTACAAATATGTCTTTTAAAAGTTTTCTATGACTTACCCTTCAAAATCCCGTGTCGCACCAAAATAGTCACTTAAACTAATAAATTACGAAAATGAAAAGTCACTGTCTCAAAACAAAAACAAAATGAAAAACGTAATACACCGATATAAAAGTACAATACCGCCGTATCCACCCCCAAAAACTCCGAAAAACAACAAAATCGCCAAAAACAATATCCACAAATACGTCCGCTCTCTCCGAGTATTCACTTGCAATTTGCCCTTGTTACGAGTGTCAAAGTGATGAACATCGGTGTTGTGTTGATATTGTAAGATTTGTTTTTTTGACATAAAGCAGACATTTTAAAATAAACAGACAAGGCAAAGTTAAAATTTTAAATTTAATAAAGGATTCACGGCAGTCATCACGGAACCCGAGGTTAGACATAATGCGAAAAACTCTACGTTAAAGCTTGAAAACCCGAAGGGAGCTGCTACAATGACCCCACACAATTACAGCATACGAAATATGACAATGGACATGTCATGATAAAATGACAGTAGCACATTAGGTGAAAGTGATCTTACCAAAGAGTTTATGAAATAAATAGTTCGGCAAAGTTTTATGCATAGCAGATCACAGTGGGTGTCCCAACTTAATTTGCTATCCAGGGTGATCCCAAGAAAACTAGCTGATTGCTCCATTAAAAGAATCCCTTTTTAATGAAAAAATCATATGTTTGGTTTTATCCCTATTCAGGGCAAGCTTGTTATCATTAAACCATGATTCAGTGAGGCATAAAGATGTCACACTGTCAGCTACCAGTTGAGCCATATTATCACTCTTATTGTATAGAGTGGTATCATCTGCATAAAGGACAACATCACACTTGTCTTTTAGAAAAAGAGGTAAGTCGTTAATGAAGCATAAGAAAAGGAGCGGACCGAGGATGGAACCTTGAGGAACACCAGAAAAAACTTCACACATGCTGGACAATTTGCCTTTGTAAAAAACACGTTGAGACCTAGCAGATATGATGCAATTAGCTTAATACTATCATCATCAAAATTTAAACCTTTTAATTTGTTAACTAAGAGGGCATGATCAACACAATCGAAAGTCTTAGTCAAATCACAGAATTTAACGGCAAGATAACTACCCTCCTCAAAAACAGCCGAAATTTTATTTACTAATTTGACTAATGCATCACTAGTAGATAATTTTTTTCGGAAGCCGAATTGCTCAGCACAAAACAAACTATTATTTTCAAGCTAATAAGTAATTTGAGTTTTTAATATACATTCAAAAACTTTCAAAAAAGTGGATAAAAGAGAAATAGGATAATAGTTCTTAATATCATTAAACATACCCTTTTTATGAACAGGAATCACTTTTGCTTTGTTACGTAACACAAAGAAAGTCAAGAAATGACCCTGGCTCAATCGGAGAGTAGGGGGGTTGTAGAAAGCAGACCAATATATAAGGTACGCGGCTGTAAGGAATTAGTAACAGTACCTGCAATAGCAAAATTAGAATAGCAAACCTAAAAAAAAGAATATAAATTAGTCCTGCAAACCTGAAACAAAGAAAAAGCATAGCATACGGATCAAGTATAAATTGTTCAGTACTTTGTAGAATAAACAAGTTGAAAATGCAAGGCATTGTCGCAACGAACTTCCAAATGTAGACTTACTTTAAAACAATTTAAAGAAATTAAAATTATTATGTTGTAATAATTATAAGTATTCAGATAAAATAAAAATTAATTCCCCGGGGGGGGGGTCGGATATCCGTGGTCAGATTTTGTGGGGGGTACCATATTTCGACTCAGCTATGTTAGGGGAGTCCAAATATGTATCGCACATTAATTTTGGACCTATTTGAAATTTTAATTTTCCCGACGGAATATCGCGGGGGCACGGCGTCCCCGTGACCCGATTTCAACTGACATCAAAACTTAAGCTCAGGACACCGAGCTGAATCGATTGATGTATCGCACATTGATGTCCGACCATTAGAAAGGCCTCGGACGGACAGACGGACAGACAGACGGACGACAAATCGATTTCATAAACGAACGAAGTTCGTTGAAAAAAACTGTTGGGAATAATCTATATAATATAACAACGTTAAAAGCAATATAACAAATCTTTAGTACAAAGTGAGATAATATTGGGGAGAAGCAGAAACGTTTCCTCACACACCAATTAGACATAAAGCAGACAAAATTTTAACAAAAGATAAATAGATAAAACACAATTGGTATGAGTAATTCATTAGTATTGATTTTTCTTTCCTTCTTTTTTTTTATGTTTTAAAATAGCATGCAAGTCTATTGTAAAAGGTATCAGAAACACAAAGATATGGTAAAGCAACGGAGAGATATTTAAAGTAATAGTCAGTAGGAAATAGTTCAACTTACAAAAGTCCTTCAGCACCGCCTCCTTGCAACTGAAGTGTGGGATTCGACGATGTCCTGCACTAACGAAGCACTTCACCCTTGACTGTGAGGGTGTTGATGAAACTTATCACACGTTACACTAATCACACCTGCATATTTCACTGGGGTTAGCAGCAGACAATATCACGCGTCGCAACTATGTAGTTGATAAATTTCTTGGTAATTCTATTTCATAAGACAATAATTTCGAAACATTCTGTAGCACTAGTTTGATTTCAACTGGGACCAGATGTATATTATTTTCATAAACATCCCAATAAGCAGTGAGAAACTACAGCCAATACCTTAGTAAACCGGTAATCTATTATATTTCACAAACACGAAACTTGCACAAGCAAAGATCTATTTTAGATTCTTTGTTGTTAGAAAATTCAGAAACGACAGTATCCACAGTATTTGGGATAATCCAAAGTATGAACTCAACCGAAAACAAATAGTAAGCCACGCGTAAGCAATAAAAACCGTCCGTCAAATGTCCTTAAAACACTTATCTCACAAGAAAAACTACTAAAAACCATTAGCAAGGCAACGCGCATCACTAAAATAATGTTCCGCAAAACAAGCACGTGCGGTCGAGTCAAACACGTTCCATACCAAGCATATTACCTTCAAATGGTAAACAGAACTACACTGCTACAGCCAAAAAAACAACTTTTACTTCACAAGAAAAACAACTAAAATCGAGTCGTGTCGTGCAGCACTTTTAACGCAATTAACATATAGGAACGAAGAACAAAACAACACTCTCAAAGCAAACAGGAAAACGTATTTTTAAAGTCATTTATGTATAGGAACAAAGAACCAAACGACAACTGCCCGTCTGTAGATATAAACCCGTTGTTCTTACAACCGCTTATCGCCTATCAACTAGACTCGTATATCCACGTAAAGAACATCCAATCTATGAATGCAGCACTCATATCTACGAATTAATTACCAGCTGTTTATCGTTTCCGATAAGTTGGAAAGTAATTTATTTATAATCCAATTTTTATTAATGAAAATCAATCTTCAAATTATCTACTTTAATTAATACACACGAGTTAAATTGTATACAATTCAGAAACCTATGCGGAAGTATTTACTTTATACTAATAAACACAAAATACAGAACTAGCAATTGCAGAAAGGTATTCACTAATTGAGAAAAAGCGTAAAAATGTTAAGGTACAAAAATGTCCGTTACAGATTGTTTCAGAATATCAGGGAAAACTGCTTTCTTTATGCAAATATTAAATAATTTGGTTAGCGGAATAAGAATGCTGTCGGTAACTGATTTAACTAAAGAGATGTTAATATTAAACAAATCCTTCAATCGGGAATTCTTCATCGCTAAGATAACATCACGTACATAGTTGAAAGAAACTTCTTCAAAACGGAAAGAGGGTACCAAACCAGAGAAACAATGTGTATAAGTAGTTGCGGTACTGGTGTTAGTATTCGATAAATTGAATAAGATTTTTGCAACAGAATCAATAGTGAATAGGGACAGTAAGTCCTGTAGATTTACGTGCAGATCTGCCTAAAAGGCTTTGCAGGCACGGCCCCCTATCGGGCGAGGGGTTACCACCACGGATCGCACACCAGCCACGCAAGCAAGCCTGCGTAGCCGTGCTCCCTGTATAGCTTCAGACAGTAAGGTCTTAGGCACCCACAGGTCGGGGCGAGGCACTATCCAACGTCTGTCGGTTAGGTCGACCGACACCAAGCTGATTGACCGCAGCTTCCTTCTACTGCCACCTCCAATCCTACCGCTACCGACGGGCATAGGAAAGGTGTCCCTATGGGGCTCCCGCCGTCCAAAGGCACCAGATTTAGAGGCCCTGGTGAGCCATCCTTTCAGGGGCCTTGCCACCCCATAGAGCAGGACATGCTCTGGCTCGATTGCGCAGTGTCGCCACTCACTGTGCCACCCCTCTATCCTTGCGGACCTTGAGCATGAGCCGTACCTAGGTCCGACTCCGTCAGATCCGCGGTCGGGATAGAACGAGGCCACAAGTGACCCCTCCGATCCCTGTTGGATACTCCGAGCAAACACTCCCAACGCTCCTAGATCCCCAGCACCCTCACCCCGGGTCGCTGACAGGGCGGGCGCCTGCCGCGTCCGGCGTTTAGGTGCCAGGGACATGCACGTACCAGGCGCAGTCCGCCCGACGCATCCTCCACTGGTCCCACCCACCACCTGAGGACAACGCTCCAACCCAACCTTCCGCGCCAAGCAGACCTGCACAAAACGTACAGCCCTACTCGACCTTCCAGCCAAGCCATCACGCCATCTCCAGGGCCGGTGCCTCCAGCACTTGACCCAGCGGACCTTCCACATCACCCGTCGCGGACACAGACCCAACAGTGCAGCGACGAAAGGACAAGTCCCATCTCACCACACCATCAGGACCGGCCCGCTAAGGATCCGCTTCGCGCCCGCCTCCCAGCCAGGCCCCGGTTGCCCGAGACCCAACTTCGTGCCATTACTAGGGTGACATCGTACGCTTCCATGGAGACCAGCCTTACCCCACTACTCACGCCCGCCTCCCAGCCAGGCCCCGGTTACCCGAGACCCAACTTCGTGCCATTACTAGAGTGACATCGTACGCTCCCCCGGAGAGCTTACGCTCTCCAGTCCGTACTCATTCATTCACCCGCATTCACACCAGCACTCACGTCATCCTCGTGACGCTGGGGCTCCTTCCTTTCGAATCATTCTTTCCTTCAAGAAGATGGAAGGACTCTTTCAAGCCTGCCTCCTCAACTGCGCTGCAGTATCGGAGCGCCTCTCGCAGACTTCTCACTCTCTTCCTGACACCTCTATCATTCCCTTCGTGAAATCGAGGGACTCTTCCATACTTGGTCCCTCCACCGCGGGCGGCTTTGGGACCTCTTTCTCAGGACATACATTCCTGTCCCTTTCCTTGGGCTAGCACTACTTTCGTAGCACCGCTGCCCTTCTTTCTCGATTCATACATACTTCCTTTCGGATGATAAAAAGGACTCATCCTTGCATCTGTTCCTCCGCCGCAGCTTTGCGACGTCGGAACACCTCTCTCGCGAATTCATTCATCGCGTAGAACTGTTCTTGACGGTCAAAAACCCTATCAAAGACTTTATTGCCGTCTACTATCCTAATTCCAAATCTGTCCAAGTCCCTGACGTTATCGTACAACGGGCAGTCCAATAGCACGTGTCGCCAGTCTTCCTGGGTTTGCAGATCGCATTTACACCACCAGCTGTCTGATAAGCCCCTCTCGTTTAGGAAGCTATTCAAACTTCCATGTCCCGTGATCAAGAACCCTAGTTCCAGTCCCGGTTCAAACCAGTCCTTGTCTTTTAAACTGGATACGTCTGGGACAAATTGATACGTAACACGCCCCAGAGTGCTCGTATTCCATCTACGCTGCCATTCCTCTGACAAACGAATCTCCAACAATTTCATCGCCTCCTTCCGTCCAAGCCACTGCACCTCGGCTTGACTGATAAAACTCAAATTCTCCAGTTCGATACCACGTTCGATCCTGAACCGAGTACCTCGCCTAATTATTTCCAAATCCCAGGGCAATTGTCCCATCAGGATTTCCATGGCGTCAGTTGAAACTGTCTGACATACCCTAAGACAGGCGAGCATCGCAACCCGCTCGCACTGCCTGATCCACTTGACACCTCTATCGAATCTCATGTATCCATACCAGATACTAGAGCCGTAACCGATCATCGCAAAGAAAAGACCCTTATAAAGGGTTTTCATAGCTCGAAGACCAAGTCCCCAATACTTCCTCAAAACTCTCCGGAATCCGCCAATAGCCTTGACTAGCTTGGCTCTCAATAATCTGATGTGGGTCCAGAACCACATCCTCTCACTAATCTGAATACCCAGGTAGGTTACCTCCTTAGAGTACGTAATCCCCCATCCATTTAACTTTACAGCTGGGCACTTAGACGAGCTCAGCTTTCCCTTGAGTAACATGGAGTTAGTCTTGGTTCGGGAGACCCCGACCCCGACTCTATCGCCCCAGTTACAGACGGTCCCCATGTACCGGGTTCCTTTTCTCTCAACGTCTAGTCTGCTGGTCCCTTCAGCTAGGATCAGTAGATCGTCTGCATATGCAATAACGCTGTAGCCTATCTCTTCTAGTTCCCTTAGAAGCGTATCCATCATCATGTTCCATATCGATGGGCCACAGATCGATCCCTGTGGACACCCTCTCTTAACATCTCTCCAGACCTCTTCACAAGACCCGCGGATGCAAACCCGCCGGCCTGTGAAGTAGCTCCTCCATCGGTCGATTTCTTCGACTCCTAGTGCCTCCAATCTCTCAATTACGACACTCCACAGGAGATTATCAAATGCCCCAGTGAAGTGAATGAAGATACCCAGCACGTATTTGTACTGGGAATCTTCGACACATCTCACGACTTCGAGGATAGCATCCTCGGTGCCTCTTCCCTTCAATAATAAAATAACATGATAATTATACCCAAATGTCCAATATGCACGAGAAACCCCCATACCATTAATACAATCACCGCCTATCTTCATAATTATGTGCGGAAAATCGGGAAATCGAGAATAAATAATAACAAATAAACAATAACAAATAAATCAGAAACCCTCATTAAATTAAATCAATAAAATAAACAAAGATAATAAAATAGAGTGAAACCGCGCATCCCTCCAGGACTTGAAAGTGAAGTGATAGTGATAGTGATTGTGATCCCCCCCAAGAACATTTAGTGCATACCCACCAGGACTTTAGCAGTGCACCCCATCTTCCCCTTAGAAGTAAGTTACAGTTAGATGTAAGCAGACGACCAGATCTTCGGATGCAGGAGAATTTTATCATGGAGGTAAGACTTAAATTGTGGCGGCTGTACTCGCACAAGCATTGATTTACAATAATTAGTAGTTTTGAAATAATTTAGCAAGCACGTTTTGTGTGTAATGGCGCTAGCCGACATATGCTTGTGGGAGTGCACCTGATAAATAGGGTTATGCTTTTGCTATTTTGTGCACTGCTATATGCTTAACGCTTATTAGACATTTATTTATATATTTATATAATTATATTTATTTATATTTTATATTTACACTTTATATTTATTAGCATGTATTGTAGTTTTTTGTGGCATATTTGTTTTGTTTGACGTTCTGTCGCCATTTTGGTTGCAGTATAAATTTGGGAAGGAAGAGCAGAATTGAGAAGATTGTAATCATAATATAAATCATTTAGGGAATGATGGGGAAAGCTAGGGATAAATTTAAATTAGTTAGCTAGATTTGGATAGTTTTAAGACGACCCTTCAGGTCGCACTGGTAAGCAGAGCCGGCGTCTGCTATCCGGTATTACGGATCCCTCCCCCCTCTCATTTTTGCTTGTGTCTTGTTGATCGGGTACATTCCAAAGTCAGCGCTAGGGATACCATTATTTACAACCCTGTTTTTAGTTTTTGTTTCAGTTTGTCAGATTTTTATGTTTGTTAGATTGTTAGAGCTTGTTAGGTTTGTTAGATTTTTAGGTTTGTTAGATTTTTATTTAGTTTTTTATTTAGGGTGGATTAACTATGAAGTTGTAATGAATTAGAAGCACGATTATTTTCGCGTTTAAACCCAATGTAGTACCTCCGGGTGGAGTATTGGGGACGTGGCCGCAAATATAGCGGTTCTTATTCAAATTATAATGCCTCTT
The DNA here is from genome assembly GCA_036346225.1 of Platerodrilus igneus. NCBI lineage: Eukaryota > Metazoa > Arthropoda > Insecta > Coleoptera > Lycidae > Platerodrilus > Platerodrilus igneus. The sequence goes on from JARFIW010001678.1 coordinate 193,870, forward strand.
CCCTTCACAAAGCCAAATTGCCTTGTTGAGCTCTACGCTCTCGCTTTCTCCTCCAATCGGGCCACCATCAGCCTCTCCAACGTCTTACCCATACTTGGGAGTAGACTAATCGGTCTGTATGACTTAACCATTCTTCCCTTCCCTTACTTCTCTATTTTCTATGTTTAGGTTCCTGACCAATGTAAGGTCTACCCAGCTCTCTCCGTTCACTGTTGCGAACGTTGGCGGGTCCCCTGTCCTATTTCCTACCGTGAAGCCTCTTTCCACTACCCAACTATATATTTCTTCCCCCTCACTTTCTCCCTTAATCCCCCCACGACTGGTGAGAAGCATTAAAATCCCCCTATAACCCATCCCCCATATCTCAATTCCTCCCTCACTGCCCTTTTCTGTGCCCATTCCAAAAATCTACTCTCCCTTCCCCCCTTCGGGTTCATCATAAACATTCACTACCCTCAACTGTTCTCCACTCCCTACTCCCTCCCACTGTACCATAACAATATTGTTTGTGGACATATCGATTCTCACTTGTCCCCCTTTTACCCCATCTTTCACCACAGTTATTGCTTTAGCACTTTTGCTTGCCTTATAGGCACTATACCCCCCTGGGGGTGCATAATGCCCATAAGGCTCCTGCACTAAGGCCACGTCTATATTTTCCTTCCCCATGATGTAATTCAAAACCTCCCCTGCAGCCCTCCCCCTTCCCATATTAAATTGTATAAATCGAAGTTTCGTTTTATGTCCCGCCATTTTAATTATATAAAGTTCTATTCTAGACTGCTCCATTTACGCCTATAAACCGGACAGCCCACGTGCCTGGCCGTATGACCCTCCCTCTTGACCCGCTCTTTCACAATTCACGCACCTCACCTTTCTCTTTTCACAATCTTGCCCCCTATGTCCCTCCCCACACCTGTAGCAAACATCGGTCTCCTTACAATACTTGGCGACGTGCCCAAACCTACAACATTTGAAACACATGGCCAAGTCAAGATACTCCTCCGCATAGACCAACTGGTGGTCTATGCTCACCCTTCCCCTCTTTACGATTTTCCTAAATATTTCCGGTGTCGCCCTCATCACCACATTCTCTTTCCAGGGATTTCTGCACCTCAGCCTACTAACAATCTTTACCTTGGTGCAAAAATCCCCTTCCTCCTCTCCCCACAAATCTCCATTTTGGACAAACAAATCTTTAATGATGTTTTCGTCCGTACATCCCGATCCCTCCCCACTGAGCAATATCGACGGCTCCCTCATCCTCTTTCTCTCTACCTCAATTCCCTCTATTTCCCTCATTTTTCCTGCACTTTGTTCCTATGCAATTCGTCTCTTGTCTGTATGATCAACCTTCCCTCTCTCATAACTCTAACAAATTGCGGCGCCCCCCCCCATATCTTTCGCGGTAACCCTACTACTTAGTTCTTTCAATAGACCTCCCGCGTCCTTCCCCTTCATACTAACTATCAGATCATTGTGTTCTCTCTCTGGTGGCGTCTTTCAACCTTCACTTGCAATAACCCTTCGTCCTTCCCTACTCAACTGTATACCTAATCTTTCCCCACTTTCCACCTTCTTTTGTTGCGCCACTTGAGCATAGGATCCCCCTGACCCCTTCTTGTCTTTCTCACTTTTTCTACCCCCCTCCATGTCCGACTCGTACCTTTCCGACTCTGACGTGTTACTTTTGCTCCTGCCCCTTCTGCCTTTGAAGCCTCTCCCCCTCTCTAACCTTTCTCTCTCCAAAACTTCCCCTTTTCTTTTCCCCCTTTTCTCCCTCTCTAATCTATCACTGTCCAGATTCTACCCCCACTTTTTATTTTCTAATTTTTCTACTAAACTTTCGTGGCTAATTTTTAACTCCCTGTAGTCCCTTGCTAACCTATCAAACTTTTTTCTCAAATTCTCCAATTCCCCCTTTTTTCTATCCACTTCCATTTTCAACTCCTCCCTTTCTTTTTTCCTATCCTCCCTGCCCAATACCTCATCAATTTTTCTATTTTCCCATTTTCCTCTTTGTTCCAATCCTAATTTAACACTACCCCCTTCTGCTTCCTTTCTCATTTCGACTATGGTTTGTTCTAACGTGTTGTTTCTCAATATAAAGTTGACGTTTTTAATTCAGACACTATTTTTAATATCCCCACCTGGTCCGCTCTGTTAAATTGTATTTTACCGTTTATCTCTTTTGTAGCATTAGCCACAATCCTGTCTAATTTTCCCACAATTTCTCTAGCTGCTTCCTCTACTGACTTTTCACTTTCTTGCCCCTCTCCCTTGTTACCCTTTTTTATCAGGCTATGCTCTGCCTTCTCCTCTCCTCTCTCCTCCATAAATACTTCCGGGTATTCGATTTCCTCGCCTTGCCCCCTTCTAGAAAACTGTGACGTTTCCCCATCCTCCCTTCTCCTTTTATATTTTATCTGTTTATCTTTTACTCGTTTTTCATTTTCTTCCCTCACTATTTTTGTACATAATGTTGTACTAAAATTAAGGAATCTCAAAAAAAGGGCCAATAAGTAAGTAATAGTTATTTATTATACAAGGGAAAAAAGTACTAGATTTTAGCTCGAGGTGTGTTTGTCTCCCGACGCGAAGCGGAGGAGACAAACACCGAGAGCTAAAATCTACATTTTACCCGCGTATAATACACTATTTTTCTGTGACTGGCAAAACAATGATTTAATATTTAAAAAATATTACCAATTATATTAAAGTCAAAAATCAATCTATGTCAAATTTGAAGTTTCAAACAGGTAGGCTGATGTACTTATAGGGACAGTTAGATCTGCGTTGCTAAGGAAACCTTTAAAGTAATCAAATATCTGTCAATTTAATTTTGCAGTGGTTACAAAATTGCGAACTTAAGTTGTTTATATCGATTGTTTTGAATATTCAAAATTCAAAATGGACAGTACTGATTCAGAAGTTTCTCTTACTCCACCGGAATTGGTAGAGGCAGCGAAAGTAGCATCAATAAAATTATTGCCAGCTAAATCACGAAAAATTTACGAAACTGCGTATTCAAGATTCATGGAATGGAAGGCGAAAAGACATGTAGTTCTTACTCGGAGACGGTGTTATTGGTTTATTTTTCGGAACTAGCGCAACAACAAAAGCCATCAACAGTGTGGTCGAATTATTCAATGATAAAAGTATGTTACAAGTCAATAATAACGTAGACATTTCAAAATATTGCAAACTAATTACGTTTCTGAAACAAAATGGGAAAGGTTACATGCCCAAAAATCTGCAATATTTACGAGTACACATATTAGTGATTTTAAATAATGCTCCTGATGAAGTTTATTTATTGGTCAAGGTTGTTGTTGTATTTGGGATTGCAGGAGCCTGTCGAATATGTGAAATTAGCCAGGTAACATTAGATGATATTGAAGACGTGGGAACGTCATTAATTGTGAAACTTAAGCAAACAAAGAATGATGTAAATAGGAGATTTATAGTTACTGAAGAATATATTAAATTTTACAGAATGTACATGGCACTTCGTCCAGCAGCAGCAAAGGATCGCCGCCTGTTTTATGCATATCGCAATGGGAAATGCGTCAATCAAGTTGTGGGTAGAAATCAGTTTTATAAGGTACCTGAAATAGTAGCCAATTTTCTTCGACTTAAAAATGCTAAGTCATATACAGGTCATGCATTTCGAAGATCGTCTGCTACACTTTTAGTTGAATCTGGGGGAGACTTGATGACACTAAAGAAACATGGTGGTTGGAAGTCATCAATGGTCGCTGAAGGGTATGTTGATGAATCGATAGTGCACAAGACAGAAATAGCTAAGAAACTGTTTAGTTTGTGGCAGTGCATCAGCTGAAACAGAATCCAATTTGCGAACAAGTACATCAACGGCAGTTGTGTCAGTGGCACAAAATATTATTTCAAATCAAGAAAATTCCACTGTAGCAGACATTCCTAATTGTTCAAAAAACATGTCTTTCAGGCAATGTACATTTAATAACTGTACTTTTAACATTAAGGAAACGTAACTTATACATAATAAAATATTCTAAAATTAAATATCTTCGTGTTCTTACTTATTTGCACTTACCAGGGAAAAAAGTACTCATTTTTTTCCCGGGGAAAAAAGTAATTTTATATAAAGTGACATTTTGTTACCTGTCAAGAAATATTAAATGTCACATTTTTTTCCCGTCGCAGAAAAAATAAAATTTTCATAAAAATAGCATGTAAATTGCATGATAAAAAGTAGAAGTAGAAAAGTAGAAAATAGAATTATATGCATGATAATAGATGAGAAGTAAAATCAAATTAATCTAACCTTTTGGTAAGAATGAGAGATGATATTAAGGGAAACACAACTACACAACACTAAAATAAAAATGTAGCAAATACATCAGTCATGTGGCGTCCGCATGTCCTGCATAGGACCTCTACGTGCGTCACAAAATAAAGCTGGATTTCGAAGGCGGCGGCACCTCACGGTGTCGTCGCTGTAGAAGTTTAGCACCAACTTAATATAACACACACACACACACACAAACATACACACTCACACACACAATGTAGCAAATACAACACATTGGGGCGTCTGCAGAAGATTTATTTTCTGTGGGCGCCACACATACACACACACTCACACACGAACACAAAGAGTGATATACACTCACAAACGTAGCAAATACAACATATTGGGGCGTCTACAGAAATTTATTTTTGTGGGCGCCAAAAACAAAACACACACACACACACACAAGAACACAAAGAGTGATATACACTCAAAAACGTAGCAAATACAACATATTGGGGCACACACAAAAACAAAGAGTGCAATGCCAACACAACTTATACATAATACACAAAGCACTTCTGTAGCAAATACACAAAACGGTGGCGCTCGTATGCCCTGCAAGGGGTCTCTATGGGCGCCACCAACACATGGTCAATACCGGGATCGGCGATTTCCGCCTGCCGACGGTTGTCGATCCTGGGGGGAGACCAACACAACACAAAACAAAACACACACACACACAACAAAAATTGTAGCAAATACACCGCAAGGGTGGGCTCTTCTGTCTCCGAAAGAGGGCGGAGGGGTGCCACCCACACATTCCCCGGCCTGTTCTACGGAACCGCGATTTCCGGCTGCCGATGGTCGTGGTTCTGGGGAGCAGGTCGGGGAAACATCACAACACAAACTTACACACTTTCATTGCTTCAGAAGTGCAACAACACACACGGGCGGTACTCATATGTCCCGCAAAGGACCTCTATGAGTGCCGCCCACACACCACGTCTCACCTTTCGGGCCAAGTTCCGCGATTTCCGGCTGCCGATGGTCGCGGTCCGGGGCTCGGAGGGGGGGATAGAACACAAACAAACACAAGGGCATTGCAGCAAATACATTTTCCCAGCCCGTACCGAAGCTCGCGATTTCCGGCTGCCGACGGTCGCGATCTGAGGGAAGGGCTGGGAAACACACATACAAAAAGTACAACACAACTTCAAAAACCAACGTAGCAAATACTCAAACACGTGTGCTTATCGCCCGAAAGGGTGCTGAGTACACGCAAAACAAATTTTCCCAGTCTAAACCAAAGATCGCGATTTCCGGCTGCCGACGGTCGTGGTCTGAGGGGAGGACTGGACAACAACATAACAAAACACACACAAACATACAACAAAAATTTTATTAACATCTGGGACACAATATCATCTACGCAATAGTGGGATAGTGCTGCCTCCACGGGGCAAGGGATGGAAACGAAGTCTGGGTCACAGACGGACCGGAGAAGGGGTGAATTCTTCGGAATGCACAAGGTCTCCGCGCCGTAAGCCTGTAATAAAACACCCAGACACGGCTAAAGCACGTTCAACATCGAGTTAGGGTCAAATACGCGTAACGACCTGCCTTATCCTTTAGATGGCAGGTTACCAAAATGTTAGAATAAATAAAAAAAAAAAAAGGTACTGCCGCTACGCTAGTGTAGTTCATAGACGGTCCAGGCCTCTGCCTGGGCTTCGGCTTAGGAGATCTGGCCGCCGGGACGGGCGGTCCAGCCTCCTTTCTCGGGCCCTCAGCCCGCACCTCTGCCTGCCTGGTCTCTCTAACAGAGACCCTCTCGAAGCGGGACTCCAGCTTCTTAATCAAGAGGTCCTTCTGAGAACCGTCATGGACGGCCCTCTCGTACCTCGCTTCCAACCTGGAGAGCATGTCGTCCTCAGCCGACATCTCCCCCTTTAATCGAGCCTCTCTCAGGGCGATGCTCCTAGCACTCGCCATCATCCCCACCAGGCAATCCTGTTGACCTTGCGGTCACCAAGAATCACTATCCTGATCTGGCCAGCATACTTCTCCATCGACTCGAGTTCGGTCAATGGGAAGCTACCCCCGATCGCATCTTCAACTTCAACGTCCTCAACAGAGCCTCCGACATCTCTGCTGGCCACACTCTCTGCTCTACTTGGGAGGTCAACCCCTTCCAATATGACCCTACATGCTTGCCTAAGCTTCTCATCTATCACTGCTGCCTCCTTCTCGCCATTATTAATCTTAGAGCCAACAACGCTTGCGCTGTGTGCCATCGTATAATGCCTATAAGAACTTTTTCCATAAAAATTTGGGTGCGTTCGCACCCAGAACGGCCTATATATGCCCATCAGCCGGAACCGCGCGGGTGGTGGGTGTGTAGTATTAGCCCCTCTATCCATCAGTTCAGGCCACCGTGTGCAGGCTTGAAGTTACACCGGTGGCTCGGTCCCTCCAGCTTCTAGCCAACAAAGGATGGCATCATCGAAGGGGCGTGCCTTCTGTCTATCCGCACGCGAGTCCGCCTTTTAAGCGATGCAACCTGCTCCAACTTGAGAAGGGTACTACACCGTCTCTCGGGCCCATGCCCCACCCCTCCAGTCTAGAGACCATCCACTGAAAAGGAAGTCCTTTGTATTTCAAGTCTGACGGGCTTCATTAAACAGACCAGGGGGTAACGAGACCCCTACTCGGGTTCTGAGGCCCATGCCTCCAACTCCCAACTTAGCACCATCGTTGAGGAGGAGAATCCTTGAATATTTAAGTCTTAAGGAGGCTCAAAAAAACTGACTAGGGGAGCCGAGACCCCTACTCGGGTTCTAAGGCCCATGCCTCCACCCTCTCAATTTAGCACCATCGTTGAGAGGAGCGTCCTTGGTTATTTTAGTCTCAAGGACGTTCAATAAAAACTGACTAGGGGAGCTCGAGACCCCTACTCGGGTTCTGAGGACTATACCTCCGGCCCCCAACTTAGAACCATCGTTGAGGGGAACGTCCTTGAATATTTAAGTCTTAAGGACGGTCAAAAACTGACTAGGGGAGAACGAGGCCCCCACTCGGGTTCTGAGGGCTATACCTCCGACCCCCGACTACAGAACCATCGTTGAGGGGAGCGTCCTATAATATTTAAATCTTAAGGACGATCAAAAACTGACTAGGGGTGAGAGCCCCCCACTCGTTGATCGAAATCCGATCCTTCTCACCTAGGCTGGTTTCGATCACAGCCCAGACAAGTGCTCATGTTGACGGGACTACTCCCGTCGCGTTGGATGAGTAACCGTCGAGGACTCTTGCGAGTACCTCTTACCACACATCATGTTGCACTCCACGACGCCCATTGACCCACACACTTGCGTACCTGGTATAGGGTAGTTTGGTGGAGCACTTTAAAGGCCCGAGCCGTGTGGTCTTCATCGATACAGCACTAGTATTTGTGCTTAAACCGCCGAAGCGGTATAAGCCCATTCCTAACTGCATCGGAGCAAAAACATATCGAGCGTGGGATGTCACGTTCATCAACTACTAATTTCAGTGCATCCACCCGGTCAGCAGTGCAGAACTGCGGACTTAGAGCAAGAAGGCTAGGCCTCCGTCCAGTCTGCAGGGACTTAGAGCGAGAAGCCAAAACCTCCGTCCAATCCACAGTTCTACATGCGTCCTCCCGGACTTTTGCCTCAAGCTTCACTGACATGCCGGCTACTAGTCCAAAGTCTCCACTCGGCCATCCGCACAGGGGCCAAGGCACCGGAAGGTAGCCGAAGCTCCCGCCCAGTCCCCCAGCCGATGTGTTTCCTTCCGAGCTTCCTCTCCAGCCGTCCACCGGCACTTAAGCCACCTACTAGCTCGAGTGCATCTACTCAGCCGTTAGAACAAGGGTCTCGGACAGGGAGCTAGAAGTTATGACCATCGCCCTGCCCACAACCCAGAGTTCCGTCTTCCAAGCATCCGCCTGAAGTTTCCATTGATAGTCAACTACTGGTTCCAGTGCATCCACCCGGTCAGCAACACGAAGCTGCAAACTCAGAGCGAGAAGCCGAAGCCTCCGTCCGATCCATAGGGACTTAGAGCAAGAAGCCGCGAAGCTTCCGTCCAATCCCCACGAACTCAGAGCGTGAAGCCAAGGCCTCCGTCCGATCCGCAGTCCCGCATGTCTCCTCCCGGATATTTGCCTCAAGTTTCACTGGCAGTGCCACCTTCCAGTCCAAGTCTTCAGCTCAGCCGTCCCCACCAGGGCCAGGGACCTGGTACGTGCAGCCGAAGCTCCCGCCCAGTCCCCCAGCCAATGCGCTTCCTTCCGAGCATCCGTCCTGGCCGTCCAGTGGCACCAGTGCCACCTACTAACTTGAGTGCATCAACTCAGGCGCCACGACCAGGGCTATAGACGGAGACGAGGGCCGTGACCCACGCCCCGTCTACAACCCCGAGTCATGCAGTCCAAGCATCCGCCTGAAATTTCCGCCGACGGTCAATTACTTGCCCCAGTGCAACCACCCGATCAGCAATACAAAACCGAAAACTTAGAGCGAGAGACCAAAGCCCCCGTCTGAGCCGCAGCGACTTAGAGCGAGAAGCCGCGAAGCATCCGTCCAACCCCTACAAACCCAGAGCGAGAGCCGGAGCCTCCGTCCAGTCCGCAGTCTTGAATGCTTCATCCCGAGCGTTTGCCCGAGGTTCGCATTGACCTTATCTGTCAACTACTAAGTTCGGCGCATCAGCTCAGCCGACGCTACAAGGAGAGAGAACCATGAGCGAGGGGCATGACTCCCTCGTCCGATCCCCAGTCCGAGCACCGTCTTCCGGAGCATCCGCCCTAAGCTTCGCCAGGAGCTTCGGCTAACTTAGGTGCTTTGGTTAAGTTACACCGCACAGGCCGGGGCTTAGATCGAGAGGTCTCGCAATCACCGTCCAATCCCAGCTCTATGCAGTGCCATCATAACCTCCGCCCGATACTTTCCACTGACAGATATATATGCTCAGCTTTTGCTCGAGCCCACCATCTGGAACGGCGCGAACCGTTCCAGATGGTTTCAGTCCTCGGCCCCCTTCCACCGGGCCCCTAGCACCTGCATCCGCACGCAGTTCGGTAGCTGCACCCTTAGAAATCCAGGTGTGCCTCTAGACCGAGGTCCGAGCCGTGCGTTGTGTTTCGGTTTCCGGCTTCCGTGAGCCATGGACCACCGAGGGTTCTAGCGAAACCCTGTTCCGCACCATACGCTGCTTCCTGCCTCTACCGTTCGGCACCGAAGTGTTACTAGGTAGTTACATGTCACAGCCGGGTGACCGATGTGGTGCGGGTCTCCCCTCACAGGTAGTAAGTAGCACCACCCCCCTATCTGCGAAGTACAGCCCGTAGTCTATAGATGCAGGTACGGTACATTTGCATTTAGCCGTACCCGGGATTTTTATTACAGCCCACAAGAAAGTTCAAGCATTCTCCTTTTTAATTAGCGCAAAGGTCCCATTTCTACATGTTCCATGACACAATTACTCTCATCATCTGGGAGTAGGACTCTCACAGTCTCGCCTGTGACCCAGGCTTCGTTTACGCCCCTAGCCTCGTGGAGGCAGCAAAATCCCATGGGACTAAGCAGCAGTATCCAGGTGGTCTCCTCCAGTGCTGTAAACAACACATGTCGGTCACCTGGTGCTACATCCCGTTGGGTAGGGACAGTGAATAGGGACTTTTTTTCTTTTATTCTAACGTTTTAGAGCTTGTCATCTGAAAATTTAAGACAAGCCGTGTGTATTAATTGACCCTAACCGATGTTTAACGTGCTTTGGCCGTGTCTGGGGTTTTTATTTCAGGCGACATTATAATTTGAATTAGAGCCGCTATACTTGCGGCCACGTCCCCAATGCTCCACCCGGAGGTACTACATTGGGTTTAAACGCGAAAATAATCGTGCTTCTGATTAATTCTGACTTCATAGTTAATCCACCCTAAATAAAAAACTAAATAAAAATCTAACAAACCTAAAAATCTAACAAACCTAAAAATCTAACAAACCTAACAAGCTCTAACAATCTAACAAACATAAAAATCTGACCAACTGAAACAAAACTAAAAACAGGGTTGTAAATAATGGTATCCCAAGCGCTGACTTTGGAGTGTACCCGATCAACAAGACACAAGCAAAAATAAGAGGGGGAGGGATCCGTAATACCGGATAGCAGACGCCGGCTCTGCTTACCAGTGCGACCTGAAGGGTCGTCTTAAAACTATCCAAATCTAGCTAACTAATTTAAATCCATCCCTAGCTTTCCCTATCATTCCCTAACTGATTTATATTATGATTACAATCTTCACTATTCTACTATTCCTTCCCAAATATATACTGCAACCAATATGGCGACAGAACGTCAAACAAAATAAATATGCCACAAAATGCTACAATGCATGCTAATAAATAAATATAAAGTGTAAATATAAAATATAAATAAATATATAAATATTTATATAATATTATTATTTATATAATATAATATATTTATCAGGTGCACTCGCACAAGCATTATGTCGGCTAGCGCCATTACACACAAAACGTGCTTGTTAAATTATTTCAAAAACTACTAATTAATGTAAATCAAAGCTTGTGCGAGTACAGCCGCCACAATTTAAGTCTTACCTCCATGATAAAATTCTCCAGCATCCGAATATCTGGTCGTCTGCTTACATCTAACTGTAACTTACTTCTAAGGGTAAGATGGGGTGCACTGCTAAAGTCCTGGTGGGTATGCACTAAATGTTCGGGGGGGGGGGGCACAATCACTATCACTATCATGCGCGGTTTCACTCTATTTTATTATCTTTGTATTTCAGGCGACAGCGCGGAGACCTTGTGCGTTCCGAAGAACTCACCCCTTCTACGGTCTGTTCTGTGACCCAGACTTCGTTGTCGTCCCTTGCCACGAGGAGGCAGCACTTGCCACTAATTTGATTTAATGATATTGTCCCCAGTTTTATTTGTTTTGTGTTTTGCGTTGTTTGTGTGTGTTTTTATGATTTTTTCGACCCTTCCCTCAGATCACGACCGTCGGCAGCCGGAAATCGCGATCTTTGGTCCAGGCCGAATGAGAAATGTATTTGCTACGTTTGTGTATTTGCTACTTTGTTTATGGGCTAGTGTACTCATCACCCTTGCGGGCGGGAGCACACTGGTTGATGTATTTGCTACGAGTTGAATATGTTGTATGTGTGTTTTTGACCTTTCCCTCAGATCACGACGGTCGGCAGCCGGAAATCGCGATCCTCGGTACGGGCCAAAAGGAGATGTTTTGTGAGTTAGGTGCCAGTGTTGTGTAAAATTTTGTGTGCTATTCCCGATTCGGTGTTCAGTCCCGCGACCGTCGGCAGCCGGAAATCGCAAGACTCAACACCGAACCGGAGACGTGTGTGTTTGGAGTTTTCCATAGAGGTCCTTTACGGGACATATGAATCACTCCAGTGTGTGTTGTTACATGCCTGCAACATTGGATATGTGTTATGTTTGTGTTGTGATGTTTCCCCGACCCGTCTCCCAGAACCGCGACCATCGGCAGCCGGAAATCGCAATTCTGAGCGGCGGGCCAGGGAATGTGTAGGTGGCACTCATGGATCATCTTACGATGAACCACGAGCCCACCTTTGTGGTGTATTTGCTACAATTTTATGATGTTTGTGTTGTGTGTGTTTTGTTTTGTGTCGGTCTACCCTGAGACCCGCAACCATCGGCAGCCGGAAATTGCGAGTCCCAGTATCGACCTTGTGTTGGTGTCTCCCAAAGAGGTCCTATGCAGGACATTTGGGAGCCACCGTGTGTATTTGCTACAGGCATGTTTTGTGTAAAATGTTTTGTGTTTTTTGTGTGTGAGTTGGCACTTTCGCTCGTGTTGTGTGTTTTGTTTGTGGGCAAGTCCACAAAGTTTTTTGACAACCACAGGCCCAATGGACCTGTGGCTGCCACCAATACTGAGTATTTGCTACGTGTTATAATTTTGTGACACTCACTATCGTGAGTGCCACATGTATTCTGTATTTGCTACGTCTTGCTTTTTCTGCCGAGTGTAGTGTGTGATGTGTGTTGGGTTGATATCATTTCTTGCCTTCTAAAAGGTTAGAATTTGTTTTGTTTTCTATTTGCTACTTTTCATGCTTGATTAATTATTTCTAATTCTACTTCTACATCTAATTTACATGTTTTCTACTTGTTATTATTTACTATTTAAATCTACTTCTACATTTCATGCTTAAACTTACATTTTTATTGGCTCTTTCTGTTTTGCAACTTAGTCTCTACTACAAATTTTATGTACATACATTTCTTCTGTATTTGGTCTTCATTTTGTGTTTCCTATAAGTAATATAACATTATTATTTACATACATTATTCTTATATTAGGTTAGGTTAATACATTTGTTTATTTGTTGTTTGCCACATTTGATTAATTTGTTTCATTTTATAATATAATTAATGTTAATTGTTAGTTTATTTCTTATTCTACTAACAAGTTAGTCCTTCACCAGTGTTAATTTACCTACGTCGACACACTAACGAATTAGTGTGTCTATTGTCTTTAGTCTTTCACTATTCACTATTATTGAGTCTTTATTAGGTGTGAGGTTCATCAGGATTAAATCCTGGAATCCTGGTATAACGTGGGTTTTCTTTTGCAAATTTTATTCATTTGCCCCCTCGGTATACTTTCTGTGTATGGTCTTCGTTGCTTTATTTGTAATGGAATTGAAATAGGAAAAAATATTTTTATTTCCTAACATATCCTTAATTGGAATGTTGCGGAGTATTTCTCGTTCGGTCTTGAGTTCATGTTCTAATTCTGAACAATGGAATACTGTATACTCCGGCGTACCTATATCGCCACAGGAGCATACATCGGTTTCATCTAGGTGAAATCTCTTCTTATAAGTTTGATATGGTCCATGACCCGTAAGGAAATGGATCATTCCCTGTGTTGGTGTTAAGTATTTTTTTCTTAGTTACTGCCTTATGCTAGGCATAAGGGAGTAAGTTCTTTGTCCAGTCGTTGATATATCCCATCTATTCTGCCACTCATCTAAAGCTTTTTCTTTAATCTGTTTCTTATCAGTTATGTCTAGTTCTGTATTTAGGATTTGTTTGACTTTTAGTAACTCGTTTTTCTTGAACCAGTAAATGGCCGCAAGTTCCTGACTTTTATATCGAGTGGCATTGTTGCCAATACCACATATAAAGCATCGTGCGACGTGGTTCGATATGCACCAGTCAACCTTAGTAGCAGTCCTCTTTGTGTTCGATTTATTCTCTGGGCTGGTTTTACTAGTTGTAGCCTATGCGCCCACGCGCTTCCCGCGTGTGCGATCATTGCTACTAGTACATTATTAAGATAAATTCTTATGTTACATAGCGGTATATTGTAATGTCTAGCCGCTAATGTAGCTATACTTTGCATTAGCCTGGTTGTATTTCCACTTATGATTTGTGTATGTTTTTCGAAGTTTAGGGATTCATCGAAAGTAATCCCTAAATACTTGAATGATGTAGTTCTTTTAATCAGTTGGTTTTCTAGTTTCATACTGGGACCGCGCTCTTTATCGAGCTTCCCCTTCACCAGTAAGTATTTTGTTTTGCTTGGTTCTACTTTTAACTTGTTTTCTTTACACCAATTGTTTATCTTATCTAGGATATTTGATGCTTTGTTCTGCAGTTGTAGCCTGGAGTCTCCCTCCACCAAGCAAAGGATGTCGTCGGCATATGCAATGACCGACAAAACATCCTCGCTCGACTTCGAGATTCTCCAGTAGGTCTTCTATTACAATATCCCAAAATATGGGACCGCAGACTGACCCTTGCGGGCAGCCTTTGGTCACACACTTTGTCATCTTGCATTTCCCTTCTAAAGTTATGTACCTGTCCATGCAATAATTTCTAATAAGGTGGTATAATTGCGATGGACAGTGCATGTCTAGGAGTCTTAAAAACAGAGAGGGCCACCAAAGGTTGTTAAATGCCCCCTCTATGTCTATTGTTATCATTATTACATATTTTCGTTCAGACAACTCTATGTTTCTAATAGTTTCGTTTATAGCGTCTTCAGTCGACCTACCCGGTCTAAAACCGAATTGACGCTCGTTCATTCCTCTAATTGATCTATGTTCTTGTAGCCTTCTACATATTATCCTTTCGAAGGTTTTACCAAGTACGTTTAGGAGACTTATTGGTCTATATTTATTAGCTTGGTTTTGTTCAGTGTTGTTAGTCTTTGGTATAACAATTAGCCTTGAATGTTTCCATATTGTTGGAAACTTGCATTGTTTTATGCATTCATTTAGAAAACTCGTCAAGATTGGCACTAATTTTGGATTTAGCGCTTTCAGGACCTTGGATGGTATGCCATCAGGTCCTGGAGCTTTCTTATTATTGTTACTTTTAACACTTTCTAGTACTTCTTCTTCTGTTACTTGCGATAGATCTTGATCGGTTCGGTTCCATGCTTTATTTCCAATTGTGTTATGTTCTATTACAATTCGTCTTTTTTGATTATGGGTGTCATTTTCGCCTTCTCTTATATCGTCTGGCTGTAGTACTTGCAGAAGTAACTCTGCAGTTTCCAGCCAGTCTTTAGTTTCTGTTCCATCACTTTTTAAAAGTGTGCTATATGTGGTCGGCGGTTTTATTTTTCCATTGATTATTTTATATGGAACTCCCCATGGGTCGAATTGCAGATGACGTTCTACAAATGCGTCCCATGTTTTTTGTTTCATCCCTGCTAGTTTTGTTTGATAAAGTTCTTTTTGGAGTCTATAACCCTCCAGGTTATAGACTCTTTCATCGTGTGTTTTTGAATTTTGATAAAGTTTTCGCTTTCTCCGTGTTTTTTCTTTAAGTTAGTTAATTCTTGTGTCCATTGGATTTTTGGAATATTTGTTGATGTTGATTGTAATGTATTCTCCCAATTTGCATTTGCAAATATATATCTGGTCTTTGTATCAGTCTTTTCAATGTACGGTTTTCTGATTTTAAAAGTGATCATATTATGGTCACTTATGGTAATGGCATCATGGACCTGCCATTCCTGAATGTATTGATAAGCTTCACCATTTGCTAATGTTACATCGATGTTATTTTCTGCACCCACTCGATTCTTATAAGTGGGTGGGTTATTGGGAAGATTCATGATTTCAAGTTGTAATTCATTTATAAGATCTTCTACCTTCCCTCCTCTTTCGTCTATAGTGTCGCTAAACCATAATGTTGATTTGCCGTTCACATCGGCTAAAATCAACACCGGTCTGCGGTTGTATGTTTGTATTATCTTTCTTAGGTTTGTCAAGTATGGTTCCGGATCTAGTCGGAACTGAAAATAGCAGTTAGCCATTATCCAGCTCCCCAGATCCTTTGTGGTTACTTCGACACAAACGCAATGTTCGTTTGTGTACTTACTAATAGTTGTAACAGTGATTATCGGATTAAGTATAATTGTTGTTGTCATAGGGTTTTCCCCTTTATTAATTTGTCTCGCCCTAATTGGCATTCCTGGTATTTTATTATTCTTTACATATGGTTCTTATATATGTATTATGTCGATATTAAATTCTTCGGAGATGTTTCTTATCTCTTGCATGGCCGTTCTGCTTCTCATTCCGTTTATTTGACATATATTTAAACTTAACTCAGCAATTATATATCTTTCTGTAGCAATCTGGCCATCGTTTGGTGTGGTCTATTACCATCCGGCCATGCATCATAGAAAAGTTCTTGAAAATCTCGTCGTAACCGAGAGTTTCATTTCGCCGTTCAAATATTTTTGTTAATAGTACGTGCAGTTGTTCTGCCTCTGTTGGTAGTCCATTTGATTTTAACGTAATTCTGTCAACTGCTTCAGGCGTCGGGAATAAGATAGAGTCCCCACTTTCGTGGTTACCTCTTATCATCACTCTCAACGCCGTAGTGAGCAGTTTAGATTCCTCTAATCTTGCTAACTGCATTCCATTTTCTATATTGTCGTAAATTGTTTTAATCATCTGTGCATGTGGATTTAGGAGTTGTGGTTCAACAGTTTCGTGTTGAATGACCTCAACTTCTTTTATCATAAACACTTTGGCTAGTTGTTCTGATAGCTCGGTAATTTTTAGTGTTTCGTTCTGTATCGGACGAACTTTGCTTTGTTTGGTTCGAACGAATTTCTGAGTTCTTTCAATTATTGTTAAATTTCGCGCTGTTTGTGTTTCAATGTCTATATGTAATTTTCTGTTTGAATGTTTTGGTCTGTCTTTTCTTTGGCGTTTGCAATAAGTTTCTGTCTATATTTCTGTGCTCTGTCCTGGTTTCGTTTAATCTTTGATGGTGTGTTGTACGTTTTGGGCTTGGCCCCGCTTGAGGCCTCGCCCTGTTCGTTACGTGTTTGATCGTGAGTTAGTATATGTTCTATGTTTTCTAAAGTTTTAGTAGTCGTAGTCTATCTTTTGTATGAGTCTCTCCATCAGCAATTTATGTGTAGGGCAGTCCTTTTTATTGGTATTGCACTTCTTGTTTCTTCTGCTACATGGTGTACATGTAGCAGGCTGTTCTCTTTTTGGGCAAATTCCTTTATTATGATTTGTTTCCTCGACTCCGCAGTGGCTGCATGAGTCGGCCTTCTTTAGGCAATATTTTGTAATGTGTCCCAAGTCCTGACACCTCAGGCATCGGGGCACAACTAGGTAGTCTTTTACCGCGATGCTTCTAAATTCTAGGTATATTTTGCCTGTGCTCGTCAATAAGTGTCTGATTTTACCGTTAACTGTTGCTACGTGATGTACTATTGCTTTATCTTTAATTTAAAGTTTTTATCAAATTCCTCCCATTCTAATTTATCTTCCAAGTTTTGGTTATAAATAAACCATTTTATATTTTCCTCTTTGAGATAAGTTGGTATATCGTACATGATTACAAGTGGAAGCTTTTTTCGTGGCCTCTCACATCTTAGTATTTCATTTACCTTTTTGTGGTGTAGGATTTTGTTTGCTTCTGCTTCGTTCTCAGTATCTATTATAAGTGCCTTACTTGTCGTTCTCATGTTTTTTATTCGTATCTTGTCTGTGACCGGATTAATTGTCTTTGTGAATGTTTCTTGTATCTGTTTAACATTTTCGCCTTGTCTTGATGTGATAAATATTGTGTTTGTTTTATTGCTTAAAGCTTTAGTGATTGCGTCTGTCTTTTGTGGTTGTTGTTTTGTGCTAGTAATTTGAGCGTATGTTTGCTGTGGTGTTTGTATTGTTTGATGTTTTGCCTTTTCTAATTTCATTTTTGTTTCAAGTAATTCGTGTTCTAGATCCTTAATCTTTCTTTGGAGATACTTGTGTTCTCCGACTAGTTCTGACTGGGCAAATGCCCATTGTGTTAGCTTTGACCTCAGGTCTTTCTTGGCATGCACCTTCAGCCTACTTGTGAGATCTAGTTCATGATCTATGAATTGTAAGACCTGCAAATACAACGTATGAGCATTCTTTTCCAGGTCTAGGTCTGGGCTTAAGTCCTCCCTCGCTCCCTTTCTAATCTTTTGTTCTGTGATTTCTGGTTCTACAATCTCTGATGTGGGTGTCCTCGGGACACTTGGGTATTTGAACACCCTTGCTGATGCTGGCGTTTGTTCACTCACTACTTCACCTATGTCCATGTCGGTTACAGTACCCGGAAGATCTAACTTCAGGGACCTCTCACTGTGCTGCGAACCCTTCCGGCTGCCCGGTGGGGAATGCTGCACTTTTCCTTTTCCGCTAGATAGTTGGCTTCGGAAAGCCATGGCACTAACTAGTGGAATCGACTGTCTATGCACTTGGATAACTAGTTCTCACTGTTCCCCCCGCACTTTCACTTTCACTTTGCACTAAAGTTTGTGTCCTGTAACTCTCGAGCTTGCGCCCTACCTTTGGCCGCTGGGGGTTTTTAAACTAACCCTTACGGGCAGTCCCCCAGTCGTTTTCCAGCCACACCACTTGGAGGCGGTAAGTGGTGGTGCCACGTGTCTCTATTAACACAGCTCGACCTGTAATTGCTTGGCTTATCGCTTTATCTATTTATCTACGCTGACTTCATGGTCGCTCGTCCAGATGCGTTGCTACGACTCACTCTGGGGCACATGGCCAGTGAATAGGGACAAAATTGGAGGGTCGGATTGCTCCTTCCCCCCACCCACGCCCACCCACCTTTCGGCATCGGGCCCAACTCCCACCTACCACCACCCAACAAAACCACCACCAAAAAGAACCCATCCCAACACCACCTGCCAAATTAGCGGAGAAAGTAGGGCCCACTACTTCAGGACTCCTTCCTCTCAGTTCTTTCCCTTTTCTACATCCCCATTCCCTCTAACCTATCTCTCCTACCCATCCTACTTTTTTTTTCTCTATTCTCCTCTATACCTTTCCTCATCTTCCCTTACTATACCCCTAGCCAACTCTTCCACCATCTCCCACTCCTTTGTCCCCATATTAACTAACATGAGAGGGAAGTCTCTGCCAACTCTCCTCCACCTTTCCAGAAACCTCTCCCTTGCCTCTACCCTCCATTCCTCCCCACAGTTATATAGAATATGTCTCATGCTTTCAATTCCACCTCCACATGTACACCACCCCCTTCTGCCCTAATCCTAAATCGTTGAAAATACTCCCCGTGGTTACCATGTCCGGTCAACATCTGCGTCAACTCGTATCCACAGGGAGTCCCTTCCCTCCCCACCTCCGGCATTAGCTCATGAGCCCTACGGCCTACTGTTTCCTCATCCCATACCTCTTGCCATACGTTATCCTCTCTTTCCTTTTTCCAAATTTTTAGCTTACCCTTCGATATCCTCCCAATGTTTTCTCCCCCTTCCATTTCCCGCCACTCTTTTGCCACTCTGTCCGCCCTCTTTAGCCCATCTAACTCTTTCTTATCTCCCCATTGCACCACAATCCTTTCCCCTCTCATCAATCGCTGTTCGATCTCCTGCTGAACTTGAACCGCCCACAGTTCTTTGCTGGCAGGGTTTCGTATCCCCCTTATCCCTTCCTTCGAGGCCGTTATGATTACGGTACCTCCCATTCCTCCTCCCGCCCTCCTCAAACCTTCAAGGATTGCCCTAATCTCCACTTGCCCACAATCCATTTCCCCTATTAATGTTCCCCCCACTCCCTCCATTCTCCACCTTGTTTTGTTACCACCCCAATCCCCCCTTGCCTCGCTCCCCGTCCTCCTTAAATGACCCGTCCGTATAAATTCACATACTATCGTCCCCCAATTCCCCTTCCATTCCTACTACGCCCGAAATCCCTGCCCTTCTAGCTGGGTGTGGCCTAAAACCCACCAGCTCCCTCTTCCTCTCCCTTATTCTTTCCTCTTCTATAAACCCTTCATATTCTATTTTGGCCACCACTTCCAGCGGAACACACCCAGATACCAAATTCAATGCGGGGTTTGGTGCGGTTTTATATGCTTTAACCACCCCCCGCAGGAATTGTCTCTCGAGTGCCCTTAACCTTTTCCGTATTGGGAGCCGATAAGCCCCCTCCCCCACACTTCGGCTCCGTACTTCAACATTGGCCTTATTGCTCCTTTATAAATTAAATTTAATATCTTTGCCTTGTCTCCCCATTTCCTTCTTCCTACGAACGCCATTCTGCTTGCCACTTCCATTACTTTTCCCCCCAATGTCCTAACATTCTCCACCCACAACATTCTTCCATCTATAACTATCCCCAGATATTTTATACTATTGCCCACTTTTTTAATTTCCCCTTCCATTCTTACTCTCGGCTCTCTTGTCTCCTTCCTTCCACTCGTCACATGCATAAACTCTGTCTTTCTTACATTGTACTCAAGTTCACATCCTTTTACCCATTCCTTACATTCCATCCACACCCTATCTCATTTGCTCTCAATATCTTTCAATGAACTCCCACCCACTATCACCACCTGATCATCTGCATACGCCCGAATCACACACCCATTCATCCTCAGTCCATTAATTTTTTTAAACCATTCTTCCATAAGGACTATCCACAATACCGGCCCAAGGCTCGAACCCTGTGGACAACCCCTATCCGTTTCGTACACCTTTCCCTCCACTTTCACTCTTCTTCCACTCAAAAAACTCTCAACCACTTTCACCATTTCCCATTCAAACCCATTCCCCACCATGGCCTCTCTCACGCTTTCCCTCCCCGCCGAATTAAATGCGTTCGCAATATCTAGTGTCGCTACCAGTACATGCCTATATTCGTTTTTTAGTTGCTTAATATTATCTACTAAACTACTGATAGCGTCCACCGTCCCCCTTCCTTCTCTGAAGCCAAACTGATTCTTATTAAACTTACCCTCCCTTTCCATATAATGTCCTACGCTACCTGCTATCACTCTGTCAAAAATTTTCCCTAGGACTGGCAACAGCGTTATTGGCCTATAACCCCCTACCTTTTCTAACCATTTAACCTTTCCCTTTTTCCATACCTCCGGAAAAACCCCTTCCCTTAAGCAATCATTCAATAGCTTGCACCATAACTCCCCTTTCTCCTACCTAATTATTCCTACCGCCTCATACGTAACCCCATCCTCTCCAGGTGCAGTTCCCTTTCGAGCTTTCCTAATACACCCATTAATCTCCCTTATTGTGATTTTTTCAACCCTCCCTTTTATTTCCCGACTTTCCCAATTTTGCCACCTCTCTTCCCTCTCGACCCTTGTATTTTGTCCCTCATATTCTCCTCTTTTCGGAAAATACCTACCCATCAAATAGTCCCACTTCTCCTCCTCATTCTTAGTATACGTCCCATCCTCCTTTTTCACATTCGTCGCCATTTTCTTTTCCTTACTACCCTTCACCCATTGATACGCTCCCCTCCACGGGTCCCCTTCCATTTTTTCTATACTTCTACTCATTTCCCTATCCTTAGCTTCCTTTATCATAACCTTATATTGCCTTCTCAAATCCCTATATTCCCTGATCTTACTCTCCCTCTCTACTACCTCCCGTTCCTCCTGATACTTTTTTCTACTCTTCCTAACCTCCCTCCTCCTTTCCTCTAATCCCTGATTCCACCACCCTTCATTTCCCTGTACTATCCATTTCCCAGCCCTTTTATACAGTCCCTCACACTCTTTTTGCAGCTCCTCGGTTCGATGCTGCGCGTTCCCTCCTCCGTCTTTAATATGTTTTCTAATATCCACCCTAAATTTCTCCCAATCCACCCATCTAACTCTCAATGCATTCTCTTGTGACCCCACATTTGTTTGTAGTCCTATCAAACCCTTTACCCCTATCTCAAAAGTGATGGCCCTATGGTCGCTTAACCATTCTTCCCCTTCCCTTACTTCTCTATTTTCTATGTTTAGGTTCCTGACCAATGTATGGTCTACCCAGCTCTCTCACTGTTGCGAACGTTGGCGGGTCCCCTGTCCTATTTCCTACCGTGAAGCCTCTTTCCACTACCCAACTATATATTTCTTCCCCCTCACTTTCTCCCTTAATCCCCCCATGACTGGTGAGAAGCATTAAAATCCCCCCTATAACCCATCCCCCATATCTCAATTCCTCCCTCACTGCCCTTTTCTGTGCCCATTCCAAAAATCTACTCTCCCTTCCCCCCTTCGGGTTCATCATAAACATTCACTACCCTCAACTGTTCTCCCCTCCCTACTCCCTCCCACTGTACCATAACAATATTGTTTGTGGACATATCGATTCTCACTTGTCCCCCTTTTACCCCATCTTTCACCACAGTTATTGCTTTAGCACTCTTGCTTGCCTTATAGGCACTATACCCCCATGGGGGTGCATAATGCCCATAAGGCTCCTGCACTAAGGCCACGTCTATATTTTCCTTCCCCATGATGTAATTCAAAACCTCCCCTGCAGCCCTCCCCCTTCCCATATTAAATTGTATAAATCGAAGTTTCGTTTTATGTCCCGCCATTTTAATTATATAAAGTTCTATTCCTAGACTGCTCCATTTTACGCCTATAAACCGGACAGCCCACGTGCCTGGCCGTATGACCCTCCCCCTCTTGACCCGCTCTTTCACAATTCACGCACCTCACCTCTCTCTTTTCACAATCTTGCCCCCTATGTCCCTCCCCACACCTGTAGCAAACATCGGTCTCCTTACAATACTTGGCGACGTGCCCAAACCTACAACATTTGAAACACATGGCCAAGTGAAGATACTCCTCCGCATAGACCAACTGGTGGTCTATGCTCACCCTTCCCCTCTTTACGATTTTCCTAAATATTTCCGGTGTCGCCCTCATCACCACATTCTCTTTCCAGGGATTTCTGCACCTCAGCCTACTAACAATCTTTACCTTGGTGCAAAAATCCCCTTCCTCCTCTCCCCACAAATCTCCATTTTGGACAAACAAATCTTTAATGATGTTTTCGTCCGTACATCCCGATCCCACCCCACTGAGCAATATCGACGGCTCCCTCATCCTCTTTCTCTCTACCTCAATTCCCTCTATTTCCCTCATTTTTCCTGCACTTTGTTCCTATGCAATTCGTCTCTTGTCTGTATGATCAACCTTCCCTCTCTCATAACTCTAACAAATTGCGGCGCCCCCATATCTTTCGCGGTAACCCTACTACTTAGTTCTTTCAATAGACCTCCCGCGTCCTTCCCCTTCATACTAACTATCAGATCATTGTGTTCTCTCTCTGGTGGCGTCTTCCAACCTTCACTTGCAATAACCCTTCGTCCTTCCCTACTCAACTGTACACCTAATCTTGCCCCACTTTCCACCTTCTTTTGTTGCGCCACTTGAGCATAGGATCCCCCTGACCCCTTCTTGTCTTTCTCACTTTTTCTACCCCCCTCCATGTCCGACTCGTACCTTTCCGACTCTGACGTGTTACTTTTGCTCCTGCCCCTTCTGCCTTTGAAGCCTCACCCCCTCTCTAACCTTTCTCTCTCCAAAACTTCCCCTTTTCTTTTCCCCCTTTTCTCCCTCTCTAATCTATCACTGTCCAGATTCTCCCCCCACTTTTTATTTTCTAATTTTTCTACTAAACTTTCGTGGCTAATTTTTAACTCCCTGTTGTCCCTTGCTAACCTATCAAACTTTTTTCTCAAATTCTTCAATTCCCCCTTTTTTCTATCCACTTCCATTTTCAACTCCTCCCTTTCTTTTTTCCTATCCTCCCTGCCCAATACCTCATCAATTTTTCTATTTTCCCATTTTCCTCTTTGTTCCAATCCTAATTTAACACTACCCCCTTCTGCTTCCTTTCTCATTTCGATTATGGTTTGTTCTAACGTGTTGTTTCTCAATATAAAGTTGACTAACGACGTTTTTAATTCAGACACTATTTTTAATATCCCCACCTGGTCCACTCTGTTAAATTGTATTTTACCGTTTATCTCTTTTGTAGCATTAGCCACAATCCTGTCTAATTTTCCCACAATTTCTCTAGCTGCTTCCTCTACTGACTTTTCACTTTCTTGCCCCTCTACCTTGTTACCCTTTTTTATCAGGCTATGCTCTGCCTTCTCCTCCCCTCTCTCCTCCATAAATACTTCCGGGTATTCGATTTCCTCGCCTTGCCCCCTTCTAGAAAACTGTGACGTTTCCCCATCCTCCCTTCTCCTTTTATATTTTATCTGTTTATCTTTTAGTCGTTTTTCATTTTCTTCCCTCACTATTTTTGTCTCTTCCGACTCATTTGGATCGGCTTCTAAAACCCCTGGACTAGACCCCGTTCTCGCTCGTTTAGTCACATTTATGTCCATGGACCCTTGTGGTGGTGTCCTGGACAGGCTACTTTTACTTGGCGGCCCTGTCAAGTTCACCGAAACTTCCATAAGTTTCTCCCAGTCGTAATTTCCGTCCCTGATTTTCCAGCTTTTCTTTGTGGCCACTTCTCTGTTTGCTATGTTTTCCCCTTTCGTCCCCACTCCCCTCCATATTAATTAAGTCCTCGTCCCTTTTCATCCCTTTTCCCTGGGCTCTTCACCGCCCGCACCGCAAAACTAAACTCTGTTTGTATATAGTTCTAAACTTTATAACCCAACAATATTTACAACAACGCCCTTCTTTCCTATATACTGTCTGCCCTTAATGGGCCTTTCCCTGAGCTTCTGTACTGCACCAACAATTTTTGTCTTCAAATGTATATTAGACTAAAAATTTAGAGTACAACAATCTATACAAAGTCGCGCTTTACTGATAAATGTCAATCTAATACAGTATGTTGCTTCTTATGTTTCGATAAGTACTATAAACGACAATAAACACTCTCGTAAAGCGCTCCTTTAAACCTTAATAGCTCCCTTATTTACGGTCCGATTTGCATAAAACTAATACCAAAGTACTCCCCTTACGAAGCACTACCACCCTATATTTTTTTAAAATCTCTCTAACTCTATAAATCTTTTACACAATACGGCACGTGCCTGTTATCTACAGATAAACAATTTATTTAAGCGCACCTATTGTGCCCTGTAACTTCTCTATTTTTCACCCGATTGACATCCAACAAACGGCAATCGCTTGCTTTTATTATCCCCTACAAATGTGTCTTTTTAAAAGTTTTCTATGATTTACCCTTCAAAGTCCCGTGTCGCACCAAAATAGCCACTTAAACTACTATATTACGAAAATGAAAAGTCACTGTCTCAAAACAAAAACAAAATGAAAAACGTAACACACCGATATAAAAGTACAATACCGCCGTATCCACCCCCAAAAACTCCGAAAAACAACAAATCGCCAAAACAATATACACAAATACGTCCGCTATCTCCGAAAATTCACTTGCAAGTGAATAGGAACAGTAGGAATCTCGTATTTTAGCACAAACGCCACATCTTCTTTTGCCCTGGACTTTCGAGCACCTAACCAGACCCACGGTGATATCCGCCATGTATCCGCGCTCGTCTAATTGGCGTCCCTAGTCTAATCCCGCGAGAACTCGTGTAGGGACAAAATTGGAGGGTCGGATTGCTCATTCCCCCCCACCCACGCCCACCCACCTTTCGGCATCGGGCCCAACTCCCACCGACCACCACCCAACAAAACCACCACCAAAAAGAACCCATCCCAACACCACCTGCCAAATTAGCGGAGAAAGAAGGGCCCACTACTTCAGGACTCCTTCCTCCCAGTTCATTCCTCTTTCTACTTCTCCATTCCCTCTAAACTATCTCTCCTAATCCTCCTACTCTTTTCTCTATTCTCCTCTATACCTTTCCTCATCTTCCCTTACTATACCCCTAGCCAACTCTTCCACCATCTCCCACTCCTTTGTCCCCATATTAACTAGCACGAGAGGGAAGTCTCTGCCAACTCTCCTCCACCTTTCCAGAAACCTCTCTCTTGCCTCTACCTTCCATTCCTCCACGCAGTTATAAAGGATATGTCTCGTCTTCTATACCGCCTCCACATGTACACCCCTCCCTCTGCCCGAATGCTAAAGCGTTGAAAATACTCCCCGTGGTTACCATGTCCGGTCAACATCTGCGTCAACTCGTATCCACAAGGAGTCCCTCCCCTCCCCACCTCCGGCATTAGTTCATGAGCCCACCTGCCTACTGTTTCCTCATCCCATACCTCTTGCCATATGTTATCCTCTCTTTCCTTTTTCCAATTTTTTAGCTTGCCATTCGAAATTCTCCCAATATTTTCTCCCCCTTCAATGTCCCGCCACTCTGTCCGCCCTCTTTAGACCCTCTACCTCTTTCTTATCTCCCCATTGCATCACAATCCTTTCCCCTCTCATCAATCGCTGTTCGATCTCCCGCTGAACTTGAACTGCCCACAGTTCTTTACTGGCAGGGTTTCGCATCCCCCTTATCCTTTCCTTGGAGTCCGTTACGAGTACGGTACCTCCACTCCTTCTCCTCCCGCTCTCCTCAAACCTTCAAATATTGCCCTAATCTCCACTTGCCCGCTATCCATTTCCCCTATTAATGTTCCCCCCACTCCCTCCATTCTCCACCTTGGTGTATTACCACCCCAAGCCCCCCCTTGCCTCGCCCCCGTCCTCCTTAAAAGACCCGTCCGTATAAATCCACATACCATCGTCCCCCAGTTCCAGTTCCACTCCTACTACGCCCGAAATCCCTGCCCTTCTAGCTGAGTGTGGCCTAAAACCCACCAGCCCCTTTCATTTCTTACTCTCGGCTCTCTTGTTTCCTTCCTTCCACTCGTCACATGCATAAACTCTGTCTTTCTTACATTATACTCAAGCTCACATCCTTTTGCCCATTCCTTACATTCCGTCCACACCCTATCCCATTTGCTCTCAATATCTTTCAATGAACTCCCACCCACTATCACCACCTGATCATCTAAATATGCCTGAATCACACACCCGTTCATCCTTAGTCCATTAAGTTTTTAAACCATCCTTCCATAAGGACTATCCACAATACCGGCCCAAGGCTCTAACCCTGTGGAAAACCCCTCTCCGTTTCGTACACCTTTCCCTCCACTTTCACTCTTCTTCCACTCAAAAAACTCTCGACCACTTTCACCATTTCCCATTTAAACCCATTCTCCACCATGGCCTCTCTCACGCTTTCCCTCCCCGCCGAATTAAATGCATTCGCGATATCCAGTGTCGCTACCAGTACATGCCTGTATTCGTTTTTCAGTGGTTTAATATTATCTATTAAACTACTGATAGCGTCCACCGTACCCCTTCCTTCTCTGAAGCCAAACTGATTCTCATTGAACTTACCCTCCCTTTCCATATGATGTCCTACCCTACCCGCTATCACTCTGTCAAATATTTTCCCCAGGACTGGCAACAACGTTATTGGTCTATAACCCCCTGCCTTTTGCAACCATTTAACCTTTCCCTTTTTCCATACCTCCGGAAAAACCCCTTCCCTTAAGCAATCATTTAATAGCTTGCGCCATAGCTCCCCTTTCTCCTCCCTAATTATCCCTAATGCCTCATACGTAACCCTATCCTCTCCAGGTGCGGTTCCCTTTCGAGCTTTCCTAATACACCCATTAATCTCCCCTATTGTGATTTTCCCAACCTTCCCTTTTATTTCCCGACCTTCCCAATTTTGCCACCTCTCTTGCCTCTCGACACTTGTATTTTGTTCCTCATATTCTCGTCTTCTCGGGAAGTACTAACCCATCAAGTATCGGAGGGACAGTGGAAATCCCGTATTTTCGCACAAACGCAACACCTTCTTTAGCTCGAGACCTTCTAGCACCAAACCAGACCCACGGCAAGATCCGCCAAGTATCCACGTCCGCCTAATTGCCGTCGCGGACAATTTTCGCGAGAGTTCGATTAGGAACTTATTTATTTATTTTTTTTTTTATTTATCTAACCTTTCGGTAGCCTATCCTCTGATAGTTTATGACAGGCCGTACCGCATTTACCCTAACTGTTGATGTTAAACGTGCTTTGGCCGTGCCTGGGATTTTTATTACAGGCGACAGCGCGGAGACCTTGTGAAGAAAAATTTGGTGTTGTATGTGTATTTGAGTATGTTGATTCCCCGACCTTTCCCTCCGATCGCGACCATCGGCAGCCGGAAATCGCGATCTTTGGTACGGGCCGGGTAGTACGTATTTGCTACATATGTTTTTGGTGTTGTATGCTTTGCTGTGTACTCAAGCATTTGTTTGAGTACACGGGTGACGTATTTGCTAAGTTACAATACCCCTGTTGAAGTTTTTTGTGTTTTATCTCCCCCCAAGAGCCCTGAACCGCGACCGTCGGCAGCCGGAAATCGCGGAACTTGACCCCCGAGGGAGGACGTATGTGTTGAGATGAACTCATAGCGGTCCTTTGCGGGACATATGAACGCCTCTCGTGTGTGATTTTACATGCTTGTTCCAATGATTTGTGTAAAGTTTGTGTTGTGATGTTTCCCCGACTCGTCCCCCAGAACCGCGACCGTCGGCAGCCGGAAATCGCAATTCTGAGTGGCGAGTCAGGGAGTGTGTGGGTGGCACTTACAATCCCCTTTCGAGGAGAGCAAGCCCACCCAAAATGGTGTATTTGCTACAATATTTGATGTTTGTGTTATGTGTGTTTTGTGGTGTTGGTCTCCCCCCGTGATCCGAAACCATCGGCAGCCGGAAATCGCGGATCACGGTATTGACCTGTGTTAGTGGCGCACATAGAGGTCCCATGCAGGACATATGTGCGCCACCGTTGGTGTATTTGCTACAAGCATGTTTTGTGTATATTTGTGGTGTTGGTGTTTGGGTATTGTTACCTGTGTTGTGTAAAATTGTCAGTGGGCAAGTCCACTGTGTTTGTGACACCTACAAGTCCTCGAACCTGCAGATGCCCCAGAAAGGAGTATTTGCTACATGAATTTGTTTGAATTTGGTGTATTTGCTACATGTACTTGCTACATATTGCCACTTGTGTAATTGTGAATGGTGTTTTTCAAATATCATTTACCCGCTCTTACCAAAATGTTAGATATTGTTGTTACTTCAATTTCTACTTCTAATTACATTAGCATGTTTATATTGCTTTATGTTTACATTATGACATGCTTTTAATTACTTATTACTTAATAATTGTTGGTGTTTACTTATTTTTGCTACTTATTACTATGACATTTCTATATACATACATGTCTTCTTGTTTTTATTTTTTCTTCGTTTCCTGAAAAAGATAAATTTCCAATTGTATATACATACATTTAATTCTTAGATCTAGTTAGGTTAATACGGTTTATGTTTCTTAATAGTTTGCCTCTTACTTACTTACAAATTTTGTTTTTAAATATTAATTGTTAGTATTAATCTTATTCTACTAATTAGTTTCCCTTCACCGTTTGTTAATTCCCAACCTACGTCAACATACATATAGTATGTTTATTGTCTTTTCACTTGTGTCTATGTTTCACTGATTGAGTGGGTTCATCAGGACTTATCCTGGAATCCCGTCTCTTCTAACGTGGTTAATTTGTTGTTTTATCTTTAATCATTTGCCCCCTCGGTGAATTTCTTGTGTATCATCTTTGTAGTTTTGTTTGTCAATTTGTTAAGGTAGAGAAAGATGAACTTATTCCCTATCATATCTTGAACTGTGATGTTCTTTAATATGTCCCGTTCAGTTTTTAGTTCACTTTCAAGCTCTATGCATTCAAACACTGTGTGCTCTGGTGAACCTAGTTCACCACATGAGCAAATATCTGTAGCACTTAAATTGAACCTTTTTCGGTATGTCTGGTATGGGCCGCGCACCGTTAGATAATGTATTAGACCTTGTGAAGGTGTAAAATATTTTAGTCTTAGTCTCTCTCTTATACGTGGTATAAGAGAGTATGTTCTTCGACCATTTGTTGTATTGTTCCACCTCTCTTGCCATTCGTCTATTATAAGTTCTTTAATTTGTCTCTTCTCGGTAATTACTAAATTAGTGTTGAGAATTTTTTGCACATTGTCGTTGTTTTCCATTCTCAACTAATATTTGGCTGCTAATTCTCTTACTTTTAGATCTAGTGATGGTTTAACCAAAAGTAATCTGTGTGCCCATGCACTTGCGGCATGGGTAATCATTGTCACAAGTACACTGTTCAGGTAGAAACGAATATTACATAATGGAATATTATAATGTCTTGTTGCAAGAGTAGCAACACTCTGCATTATTTTTGTAGTATTATTACATACATTATAAGTTCAGTAAAATTAAGATTTTCGTCTAATGTAACTCCTAAATATTTAAAGGACGTTATTCTTTTGATTTGAGGATTCTCAAATCTGATGGATCTTTCTATATCCAGTTTGCCTTTCGCAAACATGTATTTTGTTTTGTTGGTCTCTATTCTGAGTTTATTATCTGTGCACCATGTATTAATTTCTCTCATAACGTTTCTTGCTTTGTCTTGTAGATTGTTCCGTGAGTTTCCTTCCACCAAACACAGGATGTCGTCTGCGTAAGCAATTACGGATAAGACATCCTGAGTGGCTTCCAGATTCCCAAGCAGCTCCTCTATTGTTAGGTCCCAAAAAGCCGGTCCGCAAACTGAACCTTGCGGGCAGCCCTTGGTAACCCGTTTCGTTATTTTCACTGTACCTTCTAATGAAATGTATCTGTCCATACAATAATTACGTAGTAGATGGTATAATTGCATAGGACAGTCTAAATCTAGCAATCGTGTGAATAGAGAGGGCCACCATAAGTTATTGAAGGCCCCCTCTATATCCGCCGTTATCATTATTACATATTTTTTGTCTGAATTTTGCACTGATTCGATTGCTTTGTTAACTGCGTCTTCAGTGGATCTTCCTGGCCTAAAGCCGTATTGATTTTCATTCAGACCCACTATGCTTCTATGTTCCTGAAGCCTATTACATATAAGCCTTTCAAAAGTTTTTCCCAATAAGTTTAATAAACTTATTGGCCTGTATTTACTTGGGTCATTTGATTCTTTTGTGTTATTTTTTGGAATTACTATCAGTTTTGAGTGTTTCCAGCTGTTCGGAAACTTGCTCTGATATAAACACTCGTTATATAGATGTGTCAAAATAGGTGTAATTTTTTGACTTAATGCTTTAAGTACTTCGGCCGGTATTCCATCCGGCCCTGGTGTCTCTTTATTCTTATTTTTTTCTATACATTCTAAAACCTCTTCTTCTTAAATTCAGGTATTTCTTCGCCTTCTCTGTTCCACGGTTTATTTCCGACATTATTATGTCTTATCATTATATTTCTTTTCTCCATCTGCCTGTTATTTTCGTGTTCTAAGATATCGTCTGGTTGGAGAGTCCGCAAAAGTACATTTGCGGATTCCTCCCAGTTCGTTGTTTCACTACCGTCATGTTTTACAACAGTTGAGTATATTGTTGGCGGTTTTATTTTCCCTTTGACGATTTTATAAGGGATACCCCATGGGTCGATTTGAAGGTGCCTTTCGACAAATACGTCCCATGTTCTCTTTTTCATTTCCATGATTTTGTCTTGGTATTCTATTTTTGCACTTCTGTATCTTTCTAAATTATATACTCTTTCATTATGTGTTTTTGAGTTCTGATAAATTTTACGCTTTTTCCTTGTATCTGCTTTTAATTATTGCAGTTCTTGTATCCACTGGACCTTTCTGATCTCGTTTGATACTTGTTGACGAGGAATTGTGTTCCTCATCACTTTTTGTATCATGTTAGTTAACTTCTTAGTATACTCGTTTACGTTTTCGTTCCTATTTATAGGTTCAGGAGGTTTACATTCTTGGAATGTCTTGTTCCAGTCTGCTTTTAAAAGATTATATTTCATTTTCTTTAGCGTTCCTCTGATATTTAGTTTTTGGATGTCAAACGTGATCATATTATGATCACTATTGTTATTGCATCGTGTACAGTCCAGTTTTGGATGAAATGAAAAGCTTCACTGTTAGTTAATGTTACGTCAATATTTGTCTCGACTCCCGTACGATTTGAATACGTGGTAGGATTGTTCGGTTGGTTCAGTACTTCGAGCTGTAACTCGTTTATTAAATCTTCGATCTTTTGTCCCCCTCATCGACCTCCCTATTGTGCCATAGGGAGGATTTCCCATTGATATCGGCTGCTATGAGCACTGGTTTATTTGGATAAGTGCATAAGATTGATCTTATGTTATTGATATATGGTTCAGGATCCAGTCTGAACTGAAAATAGCTATTTGCCACTATCCAGCTCCCCAGATCCTGATCGTTAATTTCAATGCAGACACAGTGCTCATTGGTGAATTTATGTATTTTTGTTACTGTTATTGATGGATTAAGAATCACCGTCGTCGTCCAAGGGTGATCTCCGGTGTTTATTTGCCGCCCTAACGGGCATCTCGGGTATTTTCCCGTGTTTGATATATGGTTCTTGAATATTAATAACATCTAATTCTAGATCTTCTGAGACTTTTCGAATTTCTTGCATTGCCGTATGGCTCCGCATTCCATTGATCTGTCCCAGCTTAACTAATCTATTAGCCATTGTATGTTTTAACATGGCAATCCGGCCACTTTCTTGTATGGTCCATTACCATACGGCCATGTGTCATAACGAATTGTCTATATATTTCTTCGTAATCTAATTTTTCATGTCTTCTTTCGAAGACTTTTTGTAACAGATAATTTAGATGTTCGGGTTCGGTTGGAAGTCCATTACATTTCAATGCTATTTTGTCCACCACTTCGGGCGTTGAAAATAATATTGATCTGCCTTTTTCGTGTCCCTCTCTGATTATTACTCTTAAAGCAGTTGTTAACATTTTTGGCTCCTCTATTCGGGCCAACTGCATCCTATTCTCGATTTTATCGTATATGTTCTTGATCATTTGTGCATGATCGTTTAATGGTTCTGGTTCTGCTTCTATGATTTCTTCTGTCTTTCTTACGAGGAACAGCTCTGAAAGCTGTTCTGTTAGCTCTATTACTTTCGGTTCTTCATCGATAATTGGCAAAATTCTGTTTCTCTTTATTTTGAATATACGTTTCGTACGTTGTATAATTGTGAGTCTATTTGTCGTTTGTATTTCGACATTTGTCTGTGCTTCGTCAGTTTGAATCTCTTGATTCATTGTATGTGTTGTCTTTGCAATTTTTGTCGGTATTTTTCAGCTCTAAGTTGGTTTCGTTTGATTCTAGATGGCGTGTTAGTGTTTTTGGGCTTGGCTCCAAGTGAAGCCGCGCCCAGTGTAGTATCGTAATGTCCGTCTTTATTCGTTTGATCGATTATTTATACTAGTTTAGTATCCATAATCGATCTTCTGTATCAGTCTTTCCATTAGAATCTTATGGGTTGGACAGTCTTTTTTGTTCGTCGCGCATTTTTTGTTGCGCTTACAACATGGAATACATGTTGCAACTTGATCTTTTTTCGGGCAAGATGCCCTGTTATGGTTTGCCTCTACGGCCCCACAGTGACTGCAGGAGTCCGATTTTTGTGTGCAATATTTTGTAACGTGGCCCAGGTCCTGACATCTCAAACATCTGGGTACCACAGGGTAATCTTTGACGGATACGCTTCTAAACTCTAAGTAAACTTTACCTAGGTTTATCAGCAGTTGTCTAATTTTCCCACTTACTGCCGCCACATGGTGAACCGTGGCTTTTTCCTTGGGACCAGTTTTAAAATTTAACTTAAAGTTGTTGTCGAACTCGTCCCATTCAATTTTTTCTTCTAAGTTTTGATTATATATTAATTCTTTAATGTCTTCTTCTTGTAGATAGGTTGGAATGCCATATAAAATTAATAACGGAAGTTTTTTCCGCGGTTTCTCGCATCTTAAAACCTCGTTAAGTTTTTGGTGATTTAATATTTTGTTTGCCTCGTTGTCGTTCTCTAAGTCCACTATTAATGCATTGCTAGTTGTTCTCATATTCTTTACTTTAACTTTGTCCGTAATTGGATTTATAGTTTTTGTGAATGTGTCCTGTATCTGTCGTACTGTTTCTCCCTTTTTTGATGTTATGAATAGTGCGCTACTTTTGTTTATCAATGCTTTGCTTATTACATCGGTTTTCTGTGGAAGTACTTTCGTACTTGCAGCGTGTGCGTAAGTCATCGTAGTTGTTGTCTATTTTGTTTGTAATTCTTTAGTTTGTATCTTTACTTTTAGTTTTATATTTTCTTCCAATAATCTTTCATTCCCTTTTTTAATGTATTTATGCTCCCCTTTTAACTCAGCTATTGCGTATACCCATTGATTTACCCTCTTTCTTAGTTCTTTTCTTTCTGATACTTTTAATCTATTTGTGGTGTCAAATTCGTGATCTACGTATAGATAGTATCAACTCTTGGTACATTTCGTCTACTATATCTTCAATATTTGTTTTTTGGCTACTCTTATCTGATTCTTTCTTATCTGACATTTCTGGGCTATTTCTTGGTCTTTTGGTTCTTGCTCCACTCTTTTCCTCTATACTAGGCGTTACACTCTTTCGTGATGTCCTTTCACTAAATCCTTTTTCACAAGCGGATGACTCCGAGGAGTAATCCGCGTCCATCGGGTCAGCCCTCGGGGCGCTCCGCGTAAGCGGAGGCGACCTCTGGACGTTACCCTGCATGGTACGATAGATAGTAGTTTATAGGGATGAAAATCCGGTTCTGCTCACTGTCACTGCACTCGGATTAACAAGTCTCACCGTCCTTTCCCGTTCACTTTCACTTTGTCTTTCTCACTTCTTGGCAGGTGTTTGCCACCCTACCTTCAGCCTCTGGGGGTTTTTAAACTAACCCTTTCGGGCAGTCCCCCAGTCGTTCACCAGCCACACCAACTAGGAGGCGGTAGGTTGGTGCCACGTGTCTCTTTGTACACAGCTCTTTGAGCTCGACCAGTTTTTAATTGCTACTTCGCACTATTCGATTTTTATTACTTGGACCGCATGGTCGCTCGTCCTGATGCGTTTTCGGCGACTTACTCAGGGGCACATGGCCACTCGTCACATGCATAAACTCTGTCTTTCTTACATTATACTCAAGCTCACATCCTTTTGCCCATTCCTTACATTCCGTCCACACCCTATCCCATTTGCTCTCAATATCTTTCAATGAACTCCCATCCACTATCACCACCTGATCATCTGCATATGCCTGAATCACACACCCGTTCATCCTTAGTCCATTAATTTTTTAAACCATCCTTCCATAAGGACTATCCACAATACCGGCCCAAGGCTCGAACCCTGTGGACAACCCCTCTCCGTTTCGTACACCTTTCCCTCCACTTTCACTCTTCTTCCACTCAAAAAACTCTCGACCACTTTCACCATTTCCCATTTAAACCCATTCTCCACCATGGCCTCTCTCACGCTTTCCCTCCCCGCCGAATTAAATGCATTCGCGATATCCAGTGTCGCTACCAGTACATGCCTGTATTCGTTTTTCAGTTGCTTAATATTATCTATTAAACTACTGATAGCGTCCACCGTCCCCCTTCCTTCTCTGAAGCCAAACTGATTCTCATTGAACTTACCCTCCCTTTCCATATGATGTCCTACCCTACCCGCTATCACTCTGTCAAATATTTTCCCCAGGACTGGCAACAACGTTATTGGTCTATAACCCCCTGCCTATTCCAACCATTTAATCTTTCCCTTATTCCATACCTCCGGAAAAACCCCTTCCCTTAAGCAATCATTTAATAGCTTGCGCCATAGCTCCCCTTTCTCCTCCCTAATTATCCCTAACGCCTCATACGTAACCCCATCCTCTCCAGGTGCGGTTCCCTTTCGAGCTTTCCTAATACACCCATTAATCTCCCCTATTGTGATTTTCTCAACCTTCCCTTTTATTTCCCGACCTTCCCAATTTTGCCACCTCTCTTGCCTCTCGACCCTTGTATTTTGTTCCTCATATTCTCGTCTTCTCGGGAAGTACCTACCCATCAAGTATCGGAGGGACATTTTTTTTTTTATTTGTTCTAACGTTTTAGTAACCTACCTTCTGAAAAATTTATGGTAGGTTTGATTGTATTACCCTAACCGATGTTATGTGTGCTTTAGCCGTGTCTAGGATTTTTATTTCAGGCAACAGCGCGGAGACCTTGTGTGTTCCGAAGAACTCACCCCTTCTCCGGTCTGTCCTGTGACCCAGGCTTCGTTTCCGTCCCTGGCCTCGAGGAGGCAGCACTTTCCCACTTTTTAAAAAAATAAAAAGAAAAAATTCGATGATATTTGTCCCCAGTTAAATGCGTTAGTGTTTGTATGTGTATTTGCATTTGTTAGTTTTGTCCGACCTTTCCCTCGGATCGCGACCGTCGGCAGCCGGAAATCGCGATCTTTGGTACGGGTCGGATGAGAAAAGTATTTGCTACGTTTGTTTGTGTATTTGCTACTCTTGTTTAGTTGATTTGTTATGGTTTGTTTGGGCTCTGGAAAATGTGTGTTTTGTTTTATGTGTGTGTGTAAGTGATAGTGCCTATGATAAGTTGTTTGTGTGTTATCTCCGATCAAGAGTCTTGAATCGCGACCATCGGCAGCCGGAAATCGCGAAACTCGACCCCAGACCAGAGACGTATGTTGAGGGGAGCTCATAGAGGTCCTTTGCGGGACATTTGAGCTCCTCTCGTGTGTGTTATTGCATGCCTGCAACATTGGAATTGTGTATTGTTTGTGTTATGATGTTTCCCCGGCACGTCCCCCAGAACCGCGACCGTCGGCAGCCGGAAATCGCAATTCTGAGTGGCGAGCCAGGGAGTGTGTGGGTGGCACTTGCGATCCCTCTTTCGAGGAAAAGCAAGCCCACCCAATTGGTGTATTTGCTACAATGTTATGATGTGTGTGTGATGCATGTTTTGTGGTGTTGGTCTCCCCCCGTGATCCGAAACCATCGGCAGCCGGAAATCGCGGATCACGGTATTGACCTGTGTTAGTAACACCTATAGAGGTCCTATGCAGGACATATAGGTGTCACCGTGCGTGTATTTGCTACAGGCATGTTTTTGTGTAAATTGTTGTGTTGGTTGTTGGCACTGTTACCTATGTTGTGTTTTGTGTTAGTGGGCAAGACCACTAATTTGTGGCATTCACGAGTCATAGAACCCGCAAATGCCAGAATATGGAGTATTTGCTACGTTGTTTTGTTGGTGACACCCACTTGCGTGGGTGCCACGTAATTTGTATTTGCTACATTCTTGCTACTATTGCCACTGTGTGTGAGTGAGTTGTGATTTTGGTTCGAATATCATCTCTTAAAATTGTTGTTACCAAAAGGTTAGATCTATTCTACTTTCTACTTCTATTACTACTACTATTATTTTGCATGCTTCTCTAATTTATTATTATTCTACTTATTGCTATTCTAATTTACTACGGTTTCTACTCTACTTGCTACTATTCTTATTCTATTTGCATGCTTCTACTTCTACTTCTTACTTTGACATGCAGGTGGCTATACTTACATGTCCTATTTTTTCTAATATTCAATATGTTTTTGTTGTTACTTAAATTTATTCACAGTTTTATTTACATACATTTTTTCTTCTCCCTCTCATCTCTTTGTTTCTTAAACTATTGCCAATTTATATACATACATTTTTAATGTATATGTATTACGTCTAAGGTTAGATTAATACAATATGATTTGTTTAATTGTTTGCCTCTTTGGATTTTTACTTTTACAATTTTTTGTTTGTTAGTGTTAGTGTTACTTTCTTACTCTACTATTAGTTACCATCACCTGTTAATTAATTTAACCTACGTCAACATACATTGTATGTAAATAGTCTTTTTCACTGAGTGTCTTTTTTCACTATTTCAATATTAGGTGCATCAGGATAATTCCTGGTATCCCATATCAACGTGGGTACTGTAATTGGCGTTCTTCTTTTGCCCCCTCTATGTATTTTTTGTGTATAATTTTCGTGGTTTTGTTGGTAATTTTGTTAAGATATGGGAAGATATTTCTATCCCATATCATGTCTTCAATTGGAATATATCTTAAAGTGTCTCTTTCCGTTTTGAGTTCATCCTCAAGTTCTTGACATTTAAAGACTGTATGCTCAGGTGAACCTAGTTCACCACAAGAGCATACGTCTGTTTCAGATAGTTTGAACCTTTTCCTATAGGTCTGATAAGGACCGTGTCCTGTTAAATAGTGCACAAGTCCTTGTGTCGGTATAATATGTTTAGATTTTAATCTTGCTCTTATACTCGGTATAAGAGAATACGTTCGTCTGCCGTTGTTTGTACTATCCCATCTGTCTTGCCATTCTTGTAATAAGTGATCTTTTATTTGTTTGTTACTGATTATCTCTTCGTTGGTGTTCAGTATTTGTTTGACTTTGGTATTGTCTCCATTCTTTAACCAATATTTCGCAGCGAGTTCACGCACTTTAAGATCCAGTGGTGCTATTCCTAGTACCACATAGAGTGCGTCATGCGATGTTGTTCTGTATGCGCCTGTTAACCTCAGCAACAGTCCCCTTTGTGTCGTATTTATTCTTTGTGTGGGTTTTACGAGTAGTAATCGGTGTGCCCATGCACTTGCGGCATGGGCAATCATTGACACAAGTACACTGTTCAAATAAATTCGAACATTGCACAAGAGTATATTGTAGTGTCTCGCCGCTAGTGTGGCGACACTTTGTATTACTTTATTGGTGTTACAACTTATGATCTGTGTGTGGTCACTAAAGTTTAAATTTTCATCCAGTGTGACCCCAAGATATTTGAAAGATGTTGTACGTTTTATCACATGGTCCTCTACAATTAAAGATCTTTCTCTGTGATTAGTGGGGGTTAAGGAGATGATATAAATTGATAAAGATATGCTAATTACAGGGAAGGACCAATTGCTTTTTTCAAGCAATAACGATAGCAGTGGAGCGGTTATGTAATAACTACAACTACACCAAACTACTTAATAAAGGGTATAAATACCTTTTATCCTGTGCCGCTGGGGGCAATAAACATTCACACACAAAGAGCTTCCGACGGACCACCAGTAACACGCTCGACCGGGTGATGGTGTCGCTTTCAAAAGCTCTCACACGATCGTCTTCTGCAAGGGTTCGGATGCGACTCACTTTATGCACTGTTCGCTGCCGGTATAAAATGTTTCACTAAACTGTAGGGTGAACGCACTGATGGTATTTATTGTCACAAATACCGAATTGTTCGATGACGACGTAACATACCGCCCACCAAATTCATAGAATTTTGAAAAGGAGGGAAGTAGGTTGGGTGAAGGAAATCACATGGGATTTGACCTTGCTAGGAAAACAGGTAACGAAAGATAGGGTGGTACACTACAGCGAGCGATATTACCAACTATGCAAAAATAGAAAATATATATGTAAATAAGCAAATATGTAAAAATAATATACTACTATACATGTAAGAAATGTGTATATACATCTAAACATAAAAATAAAATTAAAATACCGGTAGCGGCGCTAGTTTGACCAAAGGTCGTTTTAGTGTGCCATGTGCCGTTTTGATCTGGGTCATACGTGCTGCCGGTAGGTCTCCCATAGGAGGAGTTACCAGGACCGGTTTGGTACGAAAACATCTATGACATAATGATAAATAATTTCTGATTGAATTTTTAATAGAAAGAATCCAAAAATTCTGTTGTATAAGATACGCTGTGGTATTAACACCGGGATGGTAATACCTTTCATGAGTTGACCGAATGATAAGTTCGGTTAATCGGTGCCGCTGGGGCAATAACGCAGGAAACTTTTCGAAATAGGAAAGCGAAGAATGTGTCAAGCGCCCACCTACTCTTAAGATATTTTGTGGATCAACAAATGGAGAAAGTTTTCGCAAGCTTTTAGGTAACTTACGGTTTGCCTTGATCGAAGCTATTTCCTTTGAAAATGTAACATTTTGTACATGCCGAACGATAATCATGAGAGCATTGTGTAATTCAATGTCTGTTAAGGGACCCGTAAGACGTTGAGCCATGGGTTTAGAAAATCTATAAATGTAAGCCACGATGCCTTGGATTTTATACAACGATGAAAAACGACTTAGTAAAGTGTCAATGGCTTTTGGATCTGTTTGAGCGACAAATGTTAGGATCTTCTTTTCCGTAGTTACCTCAGCAATTGAGGTTGACAATGTTGGTTGAGGCGGCCACGAGTCACTAGGGTAGTGAAGCCATTCAGGCCCCGCCCACCATAGCGAACATGAGATAACCGCGCTTGGCATTAATCCCCGAGATGCAGGATCAACCGGATTATGCGAAGATTTAATATAAAACCATCGGCTAGGTGCAATGATTTCTTGAATGTGGCTAACACGGTTTGCCACAAAAGTTTTCCAACGAAAAGGTGAAGAACGTATCCAAGTGAGAGCGACCGTAGAATCACTCCACGCTGAAACATCGGAGATGTCAATCAAGCCTTGATAGGACCGAATGGTAAAAGAAAGTAAATCGGTTAATAAAACGGCGGCACATAATTCCAAACGTGGAATTGAAATGCGCTTAATTGAAGCTACCTTTGTTTTAGCGGCTACAAATTGTACAGTTATTTCTCCAGTAGTTTGATTTATGAACTGAAAATACACTACCGCTGCATACCCTACCTCGCTAGCATCGCAAAACCCATGCAAATGACAAGTAAAAGGATCCGAAGGGGGTAAACAACGTGGTAAATTTAATGACGATAATAACGGCAACTCTTCTTGGTATTGCTGCCATTGAGACGAAATGTCTGCTGGTGGGATGTCATCCCAATTTAAACCTAACATCCACAGATGCTGGATTAGGCGTTTTGCAAAAAGTGTTAGTGGGGCTAAAAATCCTAATGGATCATATATTCTGGCAACTTGTGAAAGTATGTTGCGCTTTGTACATATTGGGTTTAATGGTTTAACCCGAAATGAGAAAATATCTTCTGTAGGTGACCATTGAAGACCTAATATTTTATTGATTCGTCAGAATCTAAATCGAGAGAAGTATATTGGCAAAAATCTGACGGAATGCCTTCCAAAATAGAAACTGAATTAGAACTCCATTTTCGAAGTTCAAAACCAGCCAAAAGTAAAAGTCGGATAAGTTGATCTTTAATTTCGCGGGCCGATTGTATAGAATCTCCACCGGCGACGAAATCATCAATATATAGATTTGACCGTATAGCCTCAGCGGCTAACGGAAACCTTTGCCTTCGTCAATGGCTAATTGCTGAAGAGTCTTTAATGCTAGATAAGGCGATGACTTAATACCATAGGTCACTGTATTAAGCTGATAAGTCTGAATGGGTTCTTCTGCGGAGAACCGCCAAACAATTAATTGAAACTTTCGATGTTTTCGGTAACCAAAATTTGTCGATACATTTGGCGAACATCACAAGTAAAAACGAAACGATGAGAGCGAAATTTAAGTAAGATTGACGAAATGTCATTTTGGAGACTAGGTCCAGCCAATTGAGTGTCATTAAGTGACACGTTGTTTTTAGCCTTTGCAGAGGCGTCAAAACCACACGAATTTTAGAAGTATGACCTTCCTCTTTAAATACAGGGTGATGGGGTAAAAATAATTATCGTTCCCAACGGGCGGAGAATCGAGTAATGCCATATGACCCGCATCAAGATAGTCCTGCATGAAATTGTTGCATTGGGCGCGTAACTCCGGTTGAGCATGCAATTTGCGCTCCAACGAAAATAGTCTTTTTTTAGCCATCTCAAAGCAATTATCAAAAACGGGCAAAGTATCGTTGAACGGTAACGCAACAATAAAACGACCGCTAGGGTCACGAGAAAACGTGTTTTCAAAAATCAGATCTGCCTTTTCTTCTTCTGGAGAAGTATAAGGCTTGGATGGCAACTCTTCTATCTCCCAAAACCGCCTTAGGGTCTGGTCGATAGGACCTTCTACAGAAGTAAAAAATGCTTGGACAGTATCAGACTGCAAGCTTTTTGTGGGACCAATGATAGTCCAACCAAAAATTGTGTTTATGGCGGCAGGCTGAAGAAACTTGCCATGTATAACACCGCCATTGATGATGAACGGATAAACATCTGCTCCAAGGAGCATGTCAATAGTTCCTGGAGAGTTCCAGGTCGGGTCTGCAAAGTGCAGGCCGCATAAGTGTTCCCAATTATTAGGAACTTCAACGCTAGGTAATTTGCCAGATATTGACGAAAGCACAAAGGTTGTGACTTCTAGAGATTTTTCAGAGTCTAACATAGAGCGAATGGTGCAGCTGACGGCACCCCTATTGACTGCTGAAGTTGTCTGTCCAAGTCCATAGATCGGAACTTGAGAACG
Source organism: Platerodrilus igneus (assembly GCA_036346225.1). NCBI lineage: Eukaryota > Metazoa > Arthropoda > Insecta > Coleoptera > Lycidae > Platerodrilus > Platerodrilus igneus. Next base: position 235,774 of record JARFIW010001678.1, read on the forward strand.
TATGCGTGGAAGCCAAAGTTTGCTCACGCAATCGTCTCGAATAAAGCTCGCTTGGGAGCCAGGGTCTAAGAGTACCCTGATCGGTTTGTATCTACCAGAACGATCTTGAACTTCCACAACAGCAGTGGAGAGTAAGACAGTAACCCCAAAATTTGAATTCGTCTGTGAAGACAAAACATTTGCCGGAATAGGAGGCTGACTGCGTCCTATTGGCATTTTATGCATAGGTGTAGCGATCGGTTCAGCTGAACGGCTAGAAGCAGGTTGCGGTTCAAAATGTAGCAAGGTATGATGCGGCTTGGCGCAAGTTCGACAGGAATTATAAGATTTGCATTGCATGGACGCATGGTCTGTTCGTAAGCAATTTAAACAAAGGCGTAAGCGTTTGACAATGTCGAAACGTTCCGTCGGAGTTTTCTTTAGAAACGATTGACATCTATAAATTAAGTGATTGCCCTTGCAAGAAGGACAATGGTGCGAAAATGAATTCTTTGAGTCACTGGAGCTACTTGGTGTGTCCAGTGAAACTACGTTAGAAGAAACTCTTGGTTTAAATTGAAACGCTGAGGATTTCTTAGGCACTGATGTGTGAGATGTATGGACAGTCGTCGAATAAGAAACAGGTGCGGTTGAAGAAAAGGTTTCCAACGCTGCACATTGTTGGGTTAAAAAATATCTCAAATCCTCGAAATTAGGTATTTGCTTCGGATCCGATTGGAGTTCGAAGCGTTTTCTAGTGAACGGATCGAGTTTTTCTAAAAGCAAATCGACTAGAATAAAGTTCCAATGTTCAGTGGGAAACTTTAAGTTAGTTAGAACAGCAAGGTTCTCTGAAAACAATCAATAAGTGCCCTAAGTTTCTTAGGGTCTTCTGATTTTAAAGGTGGAAAGTCTTTCATTGCTTTCCAATGCAAAGTTGCCAATAAACGCGGGTTGCTAAATCGCTCACGCAAGGCGTTATAGGAAATAATAAAATTATCCCCCGAAATGGGTACAGATTTAACGATTCTTAAAGACTCCCCGCTACAACAATTAATAAGGTGATTTAATTTTTCGATATTGGTGAGTGACGCGTTATTATAGACCAGACTGTCAAATAAATCGATAAAGGATGCGAATTCCGTTGTCTCATTATTAAAACTTGGGAGTTTTAACGGTACCAATTTTGATCCCGAGTTGCTTGGAGCATTTTCGATGATTTGTGGTGCTTTCATTTCTTGCATCGTTTCGAGATGCAGCAGTATGCAAAAATAAGCGGAATCTACTTCCTTCCGTAAAGCGTTGTAAGTTAATGATTCTACCTCGTCACATGAAGCTAAGACAGCAATTAAAATTTTGTTGAAATTTGTATAAAGGTCAGTTACTCCCCTTGTTTGAATAAGGAACAACGTTTTTAAACTTGGGTCACTTTGTATAGTGTTACAAAGCTCAAACATTTCTATAATACGTGTTTTCAGTAATTCTAGTTCTACTACATGTGCCTTCTTTGGAGCAATAGTGACTGTTATTTGAAAGATCTACAATATAAAAATGCTGTAAAACCGCAAAGTTCAAATGTGGGCTGAGAAATATTAAAATATTATGATTTGTTCAAAGCACGAAAAGGTAAGACAGCGTATAAACCAATAAATCACGTTTTATGACCATTAGCCTGCAATGTGGGCTTAAAACGAGACGTCGAAAACAAGGGTTTGTCAAACAAAGCGTGAAGATAAGATGTACCGTTTACGGTTACGGTCGGCCTTTACATCAAAAGCTCACAGAAACATGTGGTTTTAACATATTTGCCGAAAGATGCAACTTTACAACTTTATTCCTCTGCAGATGTTCAATATTTTACCGCAAACCGACTGAAAAGGGTTGCATGTGATAGAAAACGTACAATAGCTTTTAAATACAAAGCAAATCCTTTCCTTTTTATTTAAGAAGTATAAGGCGACTATAATTTTCAGGTTGCTGTGTGCTTTATACCGCTAAAATAAATTTAAAACTGAAAACTAACAAATTTTATATTAAGGATTTGTTTGTAATTAAAACGCTTGCTGGTTTCAATTACGGCGAAATCGCTTAATCTAAAGACAGTATAAATAATATTTACACATTTTAACCCGCTACATATGGAGCTTGAACACAAATTTAAAGCTAAATCATTAATTAATTAAAAAGCTCGCTGGAATGCAAAATAATATTTAATTTAGGACATGCGTATACCATAAGACTGGTGAATTCGGATCGACTTTAGGACCAATGATTAATGGAATTTAAGGAGATGATATAAATTGATAAAGATATGCTAATTACAGGGAAGGACCAATTGCTTTTTTCAAGCAATAACGATAGCAGTGGAGCGGTTATGTAATAACTACAACTACACCAAACTACTTAATAAAGGGGGCAATAAACATTCACACACAAAGAGCTTCCGACGGACAACCAGTAACACGCTCGACCGGGTGATGGTGTCGCTTTCAAAAGCTCTCACACGATCGTCTTCTGCAAGGGTTCGGATGCGACTCACTTTATGCACTGTTCGCTGCCGGTATAAAATGTTTCACTAAACTGTAGGGTGAACGCACTGATGGTATTTATTGTCACAAATACCGAATTGTTCGATGACGACGTAACACTCTGTGTAGTTTGCCCTTGGCAAACATGTATCGTGTCTTTGTTGGTTCTATTCTTAATTTGTTGTTTTTGCACCATTCATTTATGGTGTCCATGACTTTCTTGACTTTGTTTTGAAGTTGATTTCTAGAGTCTCCTTCCACCAAACACAGAATGTCGTCCGCATATGCAATTACGGACAAAACATCCTGGGAGGTTTCCAGATTCTCAAGAAGTTCTTCAATTGTGATATCCCAGAAAACGGGTCCGCAGACCGATCCTTGCGGACAGTCTTTGGTTACCCGTTTTGTTATTTTTTGATTTCCCTCAATTGTGACGTACCTATTCATACAATAGTTTCTTAAAGTATGATATAGCTGCATTGGACAGTTTAAGTCCAACAGTCTTGTAAAGAGAGAGGGCCACCATAAGTTATTAAAGGCCCCCTCAATGTCCACAGTTATCATAATTACGTATTTCTTATTTGAACTGTGTGTGATTTGTAGTGCTCTATTAATCGCGTCTTCTGTAGACCTGCCTGGTCTAAAACCAAATTGATTTTCGTTTACTCCTACTATACTCCTATGTTCTTGGATTTGTCGCATAGTAGTCTTTCGAAGGTCTTACCCATTATATTTAACAGACTTATTGGTCTGTATTTGTTCGGGTTCTCAAGTTCTTTCGTGCTATTTTTCGGAATAACGATAAGTTTCGAATGTTTCCAGATTGTTGGAAACTTGCTTTGTCTGAGACATTCATTATAAAGCTTCGTTAATAAAGGTGTTATTTTTGGGCTTAGTGCTTTCAGGACCTCGGCGGGAATACCGTCGGGTCCTGGAGCTTTTCTATTTTTGTTTTTCACAATACTATTTGTTACATCCTCCGCTGTGAACGGAGGAAGTTCCTCTTCGTTTCTGTTCCACGGCCTGTTACCTCTGTCGTTATGCCGTATCATTATTTCCCTTTTCATATTTTGAACATTATTTTCGTTGTTATGGTCATCGTCTGGTTGGAGAACTTGCAAAAGTAAATTTGCAGTCTCCTCCCATGTGATTGTTTCGAGACCATCTGTTTTTATTAGTGTAGAATACGTGGTGGGTGGTTTTATTTTCCCTTTAATGATTTTATAGGGGATTCCCCACGGATCTAACTGTAAATGTCTTTCGACAAATACATCCCACGTTTTCTGTCTCATTTCTTGGAGTTTTTGTTGATATTCTACTTTTATTTTTCTATATATCTCTAAGTTATAAATTCTTTCATCGTGAGTTTTTGATGCTTGATATATCTTACGTTTCCGTCTAGATTCTTTCTTTAGATTTTGCAGTTCATTAGTCCATTGGACCTTTCGAATCTTGTTTTGCATTCTCTGTTTCGGAATAGTTTTCCTCATTACGTCTTTAACGGATTTAGTCAATTTCTTTGCGTATTCGTGCACATTCTCCTGTCGTCTAATCGGATTGGGTGGATTAAACTCATTTAAAGTCTTTTCCCAATCTACTTTCGTGAGATTATACTTTATATTGACTATCACATCTTGTATTACTGGTTTCCTGATGTTGAAGGTGATCAGGTTATGATCGCTTATAGTTAACGAATCAAGAACCTCCCAGTCATGTATGTAGTGATATGCTTCACTATTTGCTAGTGAAACATCTATGTTTGTTTCTACTCCGGCTCGATTTGAGTATGTTGGGGGATTATTTGGGCGGTTTAGGATCTCCAATTGGAGTTCGTTGATGAAATCCTCCACCTTGTCCCCTCTTTCATCGCCCTCCTTGTTATACCACAAGGAGGATTTCCCATTAATATCCGCTAATACAAGCACTGGTTTGTCCGCGTAGGTATTGAGTATTGCTTTCAGATTGTCTATGTATGGTTCTGGATCCAGTCGGAACTGGAAATAGCTGTTAGCCATTATCCAGCTCCCCAGATCCTTGGTGTTTATTTCCATACATACACAGTGCTCGTTTGTATACTTTTGTATTAGGGTTGATGTTATCATGGTGTTAAAGATCACCGTAGTTGTCATTGGTGTCTCACCTTTGCATAGTTGTCTAGCCCTTACGGGCATCCCCGGAATCTTTACATACTTTAAGTATGGTTCTTGAATGTTTATTATGTCTATTCCTAGTTCTTCCGATACCTTTCGGATCTCGTGCATTGCCGTGTGACTTCGCATACCATTAATTTGACCAATTTTTACATTGAATTCAGCCATTAAAGGTTTTTACAAAACATTCTGGCCACTTTTTGGTATGGTCAAGAGCCATACGGCCATGCATCATCACAAACTGTTTGTAAATTTCATCGTAATCTAAGGTTTCTTTTCGTCTCTCGAAAACCTTGTTTAATAGATATTTTAGATGGTCAACATCGGTTGGTAATCCATTACTTTTTAGTGTTATTCTGTCCACCACGTCGGGTGTCGAGAACAACACAGATTTACCTTTCTCGTGGCTTTCCCTTATTATGATACGTAGTGCAGTGGTAAGCATCTTTCCCTCCTCTATTCTCGCCAGCTGCATTCTATCTTCTATCTTATCATATATATCTCTCTTATCGTTCTTGCATGTTCGTTTAATTCTACTCGCGGTTCTATTTCTTCTTCTTCGTCTACCTCTTTTATTGTGAATAATTCTGATAATTTTTGGGTAAGTTCTATTACCTGTGTATCCTCTTCGAGGATTGGTAACACTCTATTCTTCTTAAATTTAAAGAATTTTCTGGTTCTCTGTAGGATGGTTAGATTTTGCGTCGTTTGAATTTTGACGCTTGTGAATACTTTGTCAGTTTGGCATTCTTGATTGTTTGTATGTGTTGTGTTCGTCAAAATTTTTCTGTCGGTATCGTTCCGCTCTAGTTCGATTTCGTTTAACTCTTGATGGCGTGTTAGTGTTTTTGGGCGTAGCTCCAAGTGAAGCTTCGCCCAGTCTCGTATCGTAGTGTTCGTCTGTAGTGTTGTGATCGACTATTTCTATCTTATTAGTAGCCATAGTCGATTTTTTGAATAAGTCTTTCCATCAAGAGTTTTTGAGTTGGACAGTCTATACGATTAGTTGCACATTTCTTATTCCGCCTACAACATGGAATACATGTTGGTGGCTGTTCTTTTTTAGGGCAATTTGCCCGGTTATGGTTTGCCTCTTCAACTCCGCAGTGACTGCAAGAGTCTGATTTTTTAGGACAGTATTTTGTTACATGTCCTAGATCCTGACATCTCAGACATCTAGGAACTACTAGAAAGTCTTTCACAGCTATACTTCGAAATTCGAGGTATATCTTGCCAAGTGTTATTAAAATATGTCTAACTTTGCCACTTACCGCGGCCACATGGTGTACCGTGGCTTTATCTCTTGGACATGTCCTAAAACTTAATTTAAAGTTGTTGTTAAAGTCATCCCAGTCGATTTTTTCCTCAAGATTCTGATTGAATATTAAACTTTTTATTTCCTCCTCTTTCAAATATGATGGTATGTCGTACATAATTAATAATGGTAATTTTTTTCTTGGTTTTTCACAACGTAATACTTCATTTAATTTTGCGTGATTTAAAATCTTATTTGCCTCAATATCATTCTCTGTATCTATAATTAACGCGTTACTCGTAGTTCGCATGTTTCTAATTTTGACTTTGTCTGTCGCTGGATTTAGTGTTTTCGTGAATGTGTCTTGAATTTGTTTTACTGTTTCACCTTTTTTCGAAGTTATAAATAATGTACTGCTCTGATTACTCAGAGCCTTACTTATTGCGTCTGTTTTCTGAGGTATTTTGGTACCTACAGCGGTGGCGTATGTCATTGTCGTCGTTGTTTGTTGTGTTTGTTGTTCTTTTGTCTTTAGTTCTACCTTAAGTCTTACGTTCTCGTCTTGTAATCGTTCGTTCTCTTTTTTAATGTATTTGTGTTCACCTTTTAGTTCTGCAATTGTATATGCCCACTTGCTCACTCTACGTCTTAGTTCCTTTCGTTCTGATACTTTGATTCTGTTGGTAGTGTCAAATTCATGGTCTACATACGTTATCAATTCATTATACAACTGTTCTACAATGTCCTCTATATTTGTATTTCCACTAATATTTTGGCTGCTTTCTATTTCTTTGTCCGGTGTATGCGGACTGTTTCTTGGTCTCTTTGCACGTTTGGTGCTTTTTTCTTCATATTTAGGCGTATCAGTTTTGGCTAATGTCCTTTCACTCGCACTATGTCCTTTCTCACACACGGACGACTCCGAAGAGTAGTCCGTCTCCATGGGGGGGTCAGCCCGCGGGGCACTCCGCGTTGGCGGAGGTGTCCTTTGGACTCCACCCGACATGGCCCGATAGATAGTAGATTCGGGTGAGGTTATCCGGTTCTGCAACTGTCTGTTATAAACTCACTTGGATCCTCAAGATCCCACTTGTCCGTTCCCACAAATTGTTTACACACTCTACTGTCACTCACTTCCTGGCGTTGTTTGCCACCCTACCTTTTGCCGCTGGGGGTGTTTAAACTAACCCTTACGGGCAGTCCCCCAGTCGTTTGCCAGCCACACCACTTGGAGGCGGTAGGTTGTGGTGCCACGTGTCTCTTTGACACCTCTCTCTCGAGCTCGACCTGTAATTTGCTTGCTTGTCGCACTATTCAATTATTTTTCACTCTGACCGCATGGTCGCTCGTCCAGATGCGTACACACGACTTATACTGGGGCACATGGCCGGAGGGACATTTTTTTTTTTTTATTCCTCTAACGTTTTGGTAAACCTACCTTCTAAAAATTATGGTAGGTCGTTCGTATTACTCTAACCCGATGTTAAATAGTGCTTTGGCCGTATCTGGGATTTTTATTACAGGCGGCAGCGCGGAGACCTTGTGCGTTCCTAGGAACTCACCCCTTCTCCGGTCTGCCCTGGGACCCAGACTTCGTTGTCGTCCCTGGCCACGAGGAGGCAGCACTTTCCCACTTATTCGACGATATACCCAGATGTTGTTGTTTGAAGTGTTTAATGTGTACCCAGATGTTATTGTTTGAAGCGTTTAATGAAATTGTTTGTATGTGTGTTTTCTCAACTTTTCCCTTAGATCGAGACCGTCGGCAGCCGGAAATCCCGATCTTCGGTACGAGCCGAGACTTTTTGTGAGTGTGTTTGTATGTGTGTGATATCTCAACTTTTCCCTTAGATCGAGACCGTCGGCAGCCGGAAATCCCGATCCTTGGTACGAGCTGAGATTGACGTATTTGCTACATGTTGATTAAATTCATGGATTTGTTGTGGTGTAGTGTGTAAAGATGTGTTTCCCGTCCGGTTTCCCGAAGTGCGACCATCGGCAGCCGGAAATCGCGGCTCCGAGTCGCCGGACAGGAATTGTGTGATGACACACACATACCTCCGAGGAGATAGGCGTGTGCCACCAATGTGTATTTGCTACGTTGTTTGTGTTGTGTTGGTAAGTGTTGTGTTAGTCCCTTCCCTCGGGTGCGACCATCGGCAGCCGGAAATCGCGACCCTCGGTATTGACTACGTGTTGATGACTCTCATGGGTCCCTTTCAGGACTCATAAGGCCATCGTTTTGTGTATGCCATGAATTTGATCTTTTGTTGTGTTTGTGTGTGTTATTTGTTTAAGTAGCACCGAAGTGCTTTGGTGCACTCGTAGTGGTCCTAAGGACATGCGAGTGCACCGGTGTTGTGTATTTGCTACGTTGGTGTTTGTGTGTTTGAATGTGTGTATGTGTTTTGTGTTGTGTGTTGAGTGTGTTTTGTATTTTTATTATTATTTTTCTCTGTGACACCTGCACGCATTGCGTGCAGGTGCCACTTTTTGTATTTGCTACATTGTGTTTTATAAGTGTACTTGTTATATCGTCTTTTTCTCTCTCTTACCAAAAGGTTAGATGTTCCTCTAATCTACTTTATCTCTACTTCTACTTCTACTTTACATGCATTTATTCTTGGAATTGACTTCAAAAACAAATTTTTAACTTTTGCTTAATCAACATGCTTTGGAAAGCTTCAAAACTATTGATTATTTATACTTAAATTTTGCTATAAATTTACCTACATGCATACTTAATCGGCTCTAATTAACCATGCTTATGATTTACTACATTAACTATTTACAAACATTTCATGCTTATGATACTTAATTTACTGACACTTTATTTACATACAATTTATTATTATTCTACAGGTTAGATTATTACGATTGCTAGTTTATAGTTTGCCACTTGATTGTTAGATAATTTATTAATGTTAGTCGTTAGTGTTATCCTTACTCTACTAAATTAGTCCATCACCTTTTGTTATTTCTAACCTACGTCAACATACTGATAAACAGTATGTTTATTGTCTATTCACTTAATTTAATCACTTATGTGTCTTTTGGTCATCAGGAATGTAATTCCTGGAAATTTGAAAAATGTCTTTATTACGCGGGTTGTTCTTCTTCGCACTATTATACATTTGCCCCCTCTATGTATCGTTTATGTATTATTGTTGTTACCTTATTAGTAATAAGGTTTAAGTAAGGAAAGATATTTTTGTTGTTTAACATATCTGATATATGAATATCTTTAAGTATGTTTCTTTCTATTCTTAGTTCGTTTTCTAATTCTGAACAATGAAATATTATATGCTCTGGTGACCCAATTTCACCACACGAGCATAAGTCTGTTTCTTCCAACTTGAAACGCTTCTTGTAGCTGTTATAGGGTCCATGTCCAGTCAAAAAATGAATCAAACCTTGGGATGGTGTAAAATACTTATTCTTCAATCTTTCCCTTATGCAAGGCATAAGGGAATATGTTCTTCTGCCTGTTTCTGCGGTGTCCCACCTCTCTTGCCAGATGTTTAAAATCATTTCTTTGATTTGACTCTTATCTGTTATTTCTTGGTCTGTTTCTAAAATCTTTTTGAGTTTTTGTAACTCTTTTCTTTTTAGCCAATAATTGGCTGCTACTTGTCTTATCTTTAGATCTAATGGCATAGTTCCTAAGATAACATATAAAGCTTCATGTGATGTTGTACGGTAAGCTCCTGTTAGTCAGAGTAATAAACCTCTTTGTGTACTGTTTGCTCTTTGAGCTGGTTTAACTAGGTTGAGTCTATGTGCCCATGCACTCGCAGCATGTGCGACCATGGCCACAAGCACACTATTTAAGTAAATTCTTATGTTACTTAATGGTATTTTGTAGTGCCTTGCGGCTAGTGTCGCAAGGCCCTGCATTACTTTAGTTGTTCCGCCACATATCTTCTGTATATGTTCATCGAAGTTTAGAGCTTCGTCTATGGTTATTCCGAGATACTTGAGATGCCTTGTTCTTTTAATTGGCCTGTTATTTAATAAGGGTTGGTTCTCGGTTTAGTTTTCCCTTGGTGATTATGTATCTTGTTTTATTTGGTTCTATCCTAAGTTTGTTTTGGATACACCATTTGTTGATTTTTTCTAGTACAATATTTGCTTTGGTTTGGAGGTGAATTCTGGAGTAACCCTCCACCAAACACAGGATGTCGTCCGCATACGCGATGACAGACAAAACATCCTGCGAGGTTTCGAGCAACTCCAGTAATTCATCTATTACGATGTCCCAGAACGCGGGACCGCAGACCGATCCTTGCGGACAGCCCTTGGTCACACGCTTTGTCACACCACAATTCCCCTCTATTGTTACATATCTGTCCATACAGTAACTTCTGAAAATGTGATAGAGCTGTGATGGACAGTCTATATCGAGCAGTTTCATGAAAAGTGAGGGCCACCATAGGTTGTCAAAGGCTCCCTCAATATCTATTGAAATCATTGCAACATATTTACTTTCAGATGTTAGTACATTTTCAATTGCCTCGTTTATGGCGTCTTCGGTTGACCTTCCTGGTCTGAAACCGAATTGTCGTTCATTCCAGCCCCTTATTTGACGATGTTCCTGAAGCCTCTTGCATAGGATTCTCTCAAACGTTTTCCCCATTACGTTTAAGAGACTTATGGGTCTGTATTTTTTGGGACTGTTGATGTCTTGTAGTTTGTTTTTAGGTATTACTATTAATTTTGACTGTTTCCAGATGGACGGATATTTACATTGTTGTAAACATTCGTTATACAAATTAACAAGTACTGGCACTAATTTGGGGCTTAGTGCCTTTAGTACTTCCGCCGGTATTCCATCTGGTCCTGGTGCTTTTTTCGGTTTGTTCTTATCTATACTCTCTTGGACCTCTTCCTCAGTAATCGGAAGCATGTCTGGGTCCTCTCTGTTCCATGGGCGATTCCCAATTGTATTATACTCTGTGATCTTGTTTCTTATTTGTTTATGTGTGTTACTTTCTCCTTCCTGGACATCGTCCGGAAGGAGCGTATCGAGTATAGCTTGAGCAGTTTCCTGCCAGTTTGTTGTTACTGTTCCATTGTTTTTTAGCAGTGTGGAATAAGTGGTAGGTGGTGTTAGTTTCCCTTTAACCACTTTATAGGGTATTCCCCACGGGTCTACTTGTAAGTGCCTCTCTACAAATATATCCCACGTTTTTTTCTTCATCTCTGCTAATTTTATTTGGTATCGTTCTTTTACCTCTAAGTACAATCCTAGATTGTACGTTCTTTCATTGTATGTTTTGGATCTTTGATAGATCTTCCGTCTTTTTCGTGTCTCTAGTCTTAATGTCTGTTACTCCCTTGTCCATTGGACTTTACGTATAGTTGTGTCGACATTCTTTCGAGGAATAGTTTTCCTCATTGTATCTGATGATGTATCTGATGATACATTCTGGTGGTTTAAATTGACTTAATGTTTTATCCCAATCGGCTTTTAATAGGTTATATTTGGAGGTAGGTTTATTTTCTTCAGATCTTGGTATTTTAACGTTAAAGGTTATCATGTTATGGTCACTAACTGTCAGCCCATCGTGTACCCTCCACTCATGTACATACGGGTATGCTATTCCGTTTGACAGCGTAACATCAATGTTGGTTTCCACCCCTGCTCGATTTGTGTACGTCGGGGGGTTGTTTGCGCCGTTTAATATTTCCAGTTGCAGTTCGTTGATCAGATCCTCTACTTTTTCACCTCTTGCATCTGGTTCTTTACTGAACCATAAAGTAGATTTTCCGTTTACGTCTGCTAATATTAATATCGGCATGTTTACGTACGCTTGCACTATATTCTTTAAATTAGTAATATATTCATCCGGATCTAGTCGAAATTGGAAATAGCAATTAGCTAATATCCAACTTCCCAGATCCTTGGTATGTATTTCTGTGCATACACAATGTTCGTTTGTGAATTTATTTATTTCAGTTATTGTCATCGTTGGGTTAAAGAACACTGTCGTCGTCATCGGGTGTTCTCTTTTATTAATTTGTCTTGCCCTAATAGGCATCGTTGGTATTTTGTTATTTCTAATGTACGGTTCTTGGATCGCAATTATGTCAATATTTAGGTCTTCAATGACCTTTCTGATTTCGTGCATTACAGTTTTGCTCCTCATACCGTTTATCTGACCAAATCGTATTATCGTCTCAGCCATTGAAGGTTTTGACAAAACATTCTGGCCATTTCTTCCTGTGGTCTAACACTATTCTGCCATGCATCATCGCAAACTGCGTGTAGATGTCGTTATATTCAAGAATTTCGTCTCGTCTTTCGTAATATTGTCTTAACAGTTCATCCAGTCGTTTACCATCTGTTGGTATCCCATTGCTTTTTAAGGCAATTCTATCCACCGCTTCTGGAGTGGTGAATAGTATTGTTTTGCCGTTTTCATGGTAATTCCTAATCATCAGTCTTAATGCGGTTGTGAGTAGTTTTGGCTCCTCGAGCCTTGCTAGTTGCATTCTGTTATCTATGTTTTCATACATTTCTTTTATCGCCGCTGTGTGTTCATCTAGTACAGTAGGTTCGGCACCAATTTCTTGTTGCTGTACCTCTGTTTCTTTAACCATGAATAGTTGTGAGAGTTCCTCAGTTATTTCGGAAATTGAAATTGTATTGCTTGTACTTGGTGATATTCTATTTCGTTTAATTTTTAGGATTTTTCTTGTGCGTTGCAGTATCGTCAATCGTTGTGTAGTTTGTGTTTCTGTATCGTTAAAAATTTTATCAGTTTGTATATTTTTGTCGCTCGTGCGTTTTGTTTCGTCTTTTTTTGTTGCTAATTTTTCTCTGTACTTTTCAGCTCGTAGCTGGTTTCTTCTTGTACGTGATGGTGATATGTTGTATATTTTCGGTTTGGCTCCATACGGAGTCGTACCCGTGCTTTGTTCGTGGTGTTCATTTGTTTGTATATGATTTTCAATCTGTATTATGGGTTTAGATTCCATAACCGATTTTCTGTATAAGTCTGTCCATTAGTAATTTTTGTGTCGGGCAGTCTTTTTTGTTCGTGCTACACTTTTTGTTTCTCCTACAGCATGGAATACATACTGCAGGTTGCTCTTTTTTAGGACAATTCGCCCTATTGTGGTTGGCCTCCTCGATTCCGCAGTGACTGTAAGAATCGATCTTTTTGGGACAAAATTTGGTGATGTGTCCAAGGTCCTGACAGCGCAGGCACCGGGGCACCACCAAATAAATAGTCTTTTATAGAGATACTCCTAAATTCGAGATAAATTTTTCCTAAGTTTATTAATGCTAATCTTACTTTGCCACTTACCGTAGCTACATGATGTACTGTAGCTTTGTCTTTTGGGCCTGTTTTAAAGCTTAGGCGGAAATTTTTATCAAATTCCTCCCAAGCCATAGTTTCCTCTAAGTTTTGATTGTAGATGTATCTTTTTATGTCGTCCTCTTTCAGGTATGTTGGTATATCGTACAGTATTATTAATGGTTGTCTTTTTCGTGGCTTTTCGCATCGTAGTGTTTCGTTTAATTTAGTGTGGTTTAATAATTTGTTTGCCTCGTATTCATTATCTATGTCCACTACCAGCGCGTTGCTAGTAGTTCGCATATTCTTTATTCTTATTTTATCTATGCTAGGGTTTAAAGTTTTAGTAAACGTTTCCTGTATTTGTCTTACTGTCTCACCTTTCCTAGATGTTATAAATACTGTGCTGCCCTCGTTGACCAGCGCCTTACTTATAACATCCGTCTTCTGTGATGTAGTTGTCTTTGTGCTCGTACTCGCAACATGGGCGTATGTCATTGTCGTGGATTTGCTTTGTAGTTCTTTTGCCTGTAATTCTAATTTCAACTTTATATTCTCTTCGTTTAATCTTTCGTTTTCTCTTTTCACATACTTATGTTCTCCCTTCAGTTCTGCAATTGTAAATACCCATTTGTTCACCCTCTTTCTTAATTCTTTTCTTTCGGATACTTTAAGTCTGTTGGTCGTGTCGAATTCGTGATCTACATATTGTAAAAGTTCGTGGTACATGTTCTCTACTATATCTTCAATACTGTGTTTATCGCTACTCTTTTCTGATGTTTCTTTTTCTATTTCGGGTGTTTGTGGGCTACTTCTTGGTCTTTTAACTCTTTTCTCCTCTCTAGGCGTTGCACTTAACAATGTCCTTTCACTCTGTCCACACGCAGAAGACTCCGAAGAGTAATCTGCTTCCATGGGGTCGGCCCTAGTACCCCTCCGCGTTGGCGGAGGTGTACGTTGGGTCCCACCCGACATGGCTCCGATAGATAGCGGTTCGGGATTGAGAATCCGAGTTCTGCACTGTCTGTTCACTGCACTAGGATCACTGATCCGTCTGTCCCTTCCCACACTTTAGTTTTTACAATCTTTCGCTTTCACTCACTTCCTGGCGATGTTTGCCACCCTACCTTCAGCCGCTGGGGGTGTTTAAACCAACCCTTGCGGGCAGTCCCCCAGTCGTTACCCAGCCACACCACTTGGAGGCGGTAGGTTTGTGGTGCCACGTGTCTCTTTAACACCTGCTCTTTCGAGCTCGACCTGTATTTTGATTGCTTCTCGCACTATTCAATTATATTCACGCTGACCGCATGGTCGCTCGTCCAGATGCGTTGCTACGACTCACTCTGGGGCACATGGCCGGCCGGAGGGACAGTGGGAATCCCGTATTTTCGCACAAACGCAACACCTTCTTTAGCTCGAGACCTTCTAGCACCAAACCAGACCCACGGCGAGATCCGCCATGTATCCACGTCCGCCTAATTGCCGTTGCGGACAATTTTCGCGAGAGTTCGATTAGGGACTTTTTCTTTTATTTGTCTAACGTTTTGGAGGTCTGCCATCTGAAATTTAAGGCAGACCGTGTGTATACCCCTAACCTGATCTTAAACGTGCTTTGGCCGTGCCTGTGATTTTTATTACAGGCGACAGCGCGGAGACCTTGTGTGTTCCGAGGAACTCGCCCCTTCTCCGGTCTGCCCTGTGACCCAGGCTTCGTTGACATCCCTTGCCACGTGGAGGCAGCACTTTCCCACTTACTGATGATATTTGTTATTTGGTGTGTTTGGTGTGTTTGTTTAAGATGTTTTGATATGTTTGTTGTTTTTGTGATGTTTCCCAACCCTTCCCTCAGATCGCGACCATCGGCAGCCGGAAATCGCGATCCTTGGTCCAGGCCAGGAAACGTGAAAAAAAAAATTGAAAAATGAAATTTGAAGTGTACTCAACCCTATCGCTAGTTGAGCACACTTTGTATGTATTTGCTACGTGTTGAAAATGAAAATGAAATTTGAAGCGTACTCTATCCTATCGCTGATTGAGCACACTTGTATGTATTTGCTGCGTGTGTGTGTGTGTGTGTGTGTGTGCTTAACCCTATCGCTAGTTAAGGCACGTGGTTTTGCCCCTTGTTTATTTGTGTGTGTATGTTTTGTTTTATATGTGTTTGGTGTTTTTTGCTCTTTACTTTTGTGTAGTAAAGAGCACATGTCGACGTATTTGCTACAAGCTTTGTGTGTTTTTGTGTGTGGTGTTTGTTTGTGAATGACAGTGCCCATGTTTTGTTTTGTGTTTTATCCCTCATCAAGAGCCCCGAACCGCGACCGTCGGCAGCCGGAAATCGCGGAGCTTGACACCCGACAGGGGACGTGTGTGTTGAGAGGCGATCATACTCCTTACAAAGTTACACACATACCTTCTAGCGAGCATACCGCGACCGTACCACTACTCGCTTTTAATGTTACACCATACTTTCTATCTTGTTTAGCTCATCTTTCGAGATAAATGTACTTTGTTTGGTATCAATTAATATTAGAATTTTCTCAGCTACCCAAATCTCTTTAAATTTTTCACATAGCACCATCCCCCATGGAGCTACCCCAATTTTAAGATTTCTTACCTGTAGCGACTTTTGAGCGTCCTTATAAATTTTTTTATACATGCGATACATTAAATTAGCTTAGAATTTTACGCAGAATTCGAACCTGCAAACAGATTTAAAATAGGACCACGCCCTGCAAAGTTATACCCCTTTAAAGTCCGGAACCTCTAAATTTTTGCTCGTATATATTTAACTCCATTTTTAAAACCTTTTTCGCTACCCAAGACATATGCTTTAACCAATACAAAGAAATAAGTACACAAAATTTTTATAATTTATTTTATCCAATTTACAGTTTAATAAACTAATCATTCCAATGTAATGTGTTTTAAATATGTAAATGGGAAGGTCGACTTTTGGTGTAGTCATCGCTCTGAATTACATGTGAAAGCTGCATATAATTTCTTTTTAAAAGTATATATCTTCTCCAAACAAATGCGGTTATTAGAATAGGAAAGTACGCTAAATGCAAGTCAATTAATAGCAATTTAATATTGCTTACTGACCTACCTTAATTAGGTTGCTGTACTATTAGGAATGATGTGCTTTTTTGTTGTCCTCGCCCGATAAACTGATTTTATTAATAAGCTGTGTATAAAGTTGGTGTTTACATGGTTTCGTTTAAGACCTTGTACATATTTTCCGGATTACTAGAAGACGTTATGATTTAAAATAGGACCACGCCCTGTATATAATTTCTTTTCTTGGACTTTCTATTAATTATGTTTGTGTATTAGAAATTGATGAATAATTGCAGGATACAAATTTTAAATAAACACTTTACTAAGGGAACACCGAACTTGTTGTATACAGAATACTTACTAATAAAGCAATTTAATTTTAAATAATTTCTACACCATATTTTTCTAAAATGGCATGCTTGAATATTTTCTTTGGAACCAATCGAAGATTGCAGAAGACACTCGAAGAGTACACAAACGCGGTCACTAAACCACAATTAATAATCGCCTTTATAGGTTTAACATTTCTACCATTACCCAATGACTTTAATTTCTTATTGGAGAGAATCCTTATTCTCCCACGCACTGCTGCGTAGTTGCATGCCTACCCCTTTTGGGATATATGCTCGTTATAGGTTGTAGCACCCGCGGTTTTACTTAACTACACTTTGTGAGATCCCTTTAATCTTTTTAATCGTATCCTTCTCGCGTGCAATACAGTAGGACTTAGCCTTACTACCAACAAATTATAATACTAGACCCACATTAAAGTTGTTTTTGAATTTCTCTACAATTTTTTGTTAACATGCGGTATATTGTGTTTATTATTTGCGGGGTACACCACTTTAAACCTAAAAATAAAAACAGGATAGTTTAATACGTCTATTAATAATTTATGGTAATGTTGGCGATACAAATATGTAAAAACAAACTTTATCAAGAAAATATAATATTTTTAATAGAATACATACATGTATTGATAACATCTATAAACCGCTGTGGTAACCAGAGTCTGGCGAATCTGGGATAGCCAAATCTCTAAACATTTGCGCAAGCGATTGCCTCCGTCGTATTTCCACATACTTTTTTTATATCACCAACAAATTTTTCGTAAAATTCTGGAAAGTTTCTACACCTTAACTCAGCCATTTTAAAACAGATCAATTCTCGCAAATTTAATAGCTTGATGCACTCGTACGCAGGTAGCACAATAACATTCCCATCTTTCGTAATCTCCATATTATATAAATTCTCTTTTTCAAAATTGTTCAACAGCCATATACTTCTATTAAAGGCTGTGCTCAGCTGCAATTTGAAATCTTGATCCAATTGTATGTCAACAACATCGTTTCCAGTAGTCAAACCATTTAATCTGACTTGTTTTGAGTCTTGAGCAAATTGGCGAATTTGAAATTCCACTTGAAAAGTACACAATTTCTTCCAATCGAAGTAAGAGAATGTTATCGTAGAATCAGCACACATACCACTACAGCAAATAACTTGGATGGCAGGTTGAAGACCACCATATAAATCAAAACCAACTTCTAATATATGGTGGTGATAATTTGAAGGAAATTCGCCTAACCTATAGGTTGACTTACCAACTAGTTGGTTGATATTTAATTGTGGTACTCGCACATCACTTGTAACGTCAACACAAGAAAAATCCATCTTTAATTTATAATTTTAATCAAACTCGACGATACTTTGACGACTAATGCACTGGAACATGGCTCTCGCCTTTTATGCCGATGGTCGAGCGTGCGCAGCTCCTTATTATATTAGTTGGCGTTATATGCAAGTCTTGACTGGAAAAGTGACGCGTATAATTGTTTTATAGTGGGTTTTACCTGTATGTATTTAACCACCAACACCATTTTAGAATTATTAAACAAAATTACTCTTAGCAGTATTTTTAATATACCGTCGTGTAAGATTTCAATTATTGTGTTTTCCTCAGGTTCTCAAATCCCTCGGAATTTTTTTCAAATCGAATGACCCCTTACTGATTTGCAGATTAACCCTTTGCAAGCACCGTATATAATTCACCTTTAATCTATTTCTAAACCGTATCGCTCTGTCTTTTGAGATAAACCCCTGGTGTAACCTATAAAATTAGTATAGAATTTTCCTGGGAAATTGAAATTAATTATCACGTCTTTTAAAATTAGTTCCAACAAAGACCTGTATATATTGTATTAATATTCAAAAACCTATTAGCAAAACACCTTTGCATTTTTATTTAGATTTAGCTCGATAATAGAGTTAAACTCCAAAAATATTTATTAGTGGCTAGAATTGTTAAAATTTTCAATTAGTGAATCCACATACAAATGATTAAACCAAAAGGTATAATGCATATATTAATTCTGCACGGTGAGCTAGAAAGTGGTTCGATAATCTATTTTAAATGTAGTTCAACATAAGACGTATATTCTAAATAAATTTAGCGAAATGTATTATCATTAACCTTGCATTGTTTGTCGATGACGTCTGACTATTAATTTAATAAAAGCACTTTCCACAATTCTAGTTAATATACGGGAATACACATTCTATAATTTGATTTAAATTGGGTTAATGTAAGGACAAATTATACTTATACTTTCTCTATGTACATAAATACGAGGGAAAGTTCATTTTAAGTTTATTTTTGTAAAACGTAAAGTCGTTTATAGTGTAATTAATAGTAATACTGAATTTTCAGTCTTTGGTTTAAAATTTCGTGTGAGGACTATCGACAACGAAGAGTAAGTCTTAGTTTAAATTTTGCAAACGCAGAAGAAATTAATATTCACATGTATAATTCAAAACTGTTAATCAATAATTTTTTCTAGAATGAACATCTTAAGTATTGCGTGCAGTCTGTGCGAAAATGTTTTTACTGGATGTGATGCCATAAAAAAACACAACGGAAGGCACATCGAGATGGATTATTTCCAGGAGGAACTAAAAATTACAGCCAATGAGTGGGAACAAATTAAGGATTTGGAAAACCAATCGACCGCAGCGCATAAAGAACGTATAAACGCCACAATTCAGTTAGAACGAACCAAGTTGCTATTTGAAAAACCATACACCATAACAAAATCTTCTTCCAAAATCATAATTGTACGCCTGAACCCGTTCGACGATTACAAAATAATTTTTAGATTTGTTGACACCATTTCGCAGAGCGTACTTGATGTATCCCTCAACGTATTTAGGAAGTTTATATCAAATCTTCCACACATTATACGCACTATGGAAGTTGGAATGCAAAATCAGATATGCAAATTCGACAACTTGCGTTTTATTTAAATAAGAATTGTTTAGTGAAGATGATGACATTTGATGGGAATTATATGATATTTGCCAAAGGAACTTTAGAGCACTTTTAGGGTATCTCAGATCGTTCTCAACCATGCTAATACTTTAAAAGAACTAACGGAAAAGGGTACTCCTAATATAGATCTGTTTCTGTTAGATGTCGCAATGGAAAGATATAATAGGAATGATGTTCTACAGAATCTCGCACATGGTGTAATTAAAAGCAAATACAGTAATAGTGATTTTGGGGTCATATTATACGAATTTATAAGAACCTACCTAAGATTGTTTGAAAACAGTATTTGTAAACAAGTTGAGTATATGGAAGAATACAACAGGTTTCCATTCCACGCATTTACGAGAGATATTTAAATTTTAAGCCAAAGACTGAAAATTTTGTAACACTATTAATTACACTTTTGTTTTCTTATACGTTTCTAAATTGTTGTATTTCAACTACAGATATTAATAGATGTCAATAAAATTATGTTATAGTTTTAAATAAAACGATTCTGATTAATAATTTTGTAAAACGTTTATAACACCCTTTTAAAAAATAATACACATCTTTGTTATAATTCTTTTCATAATTACTTAGATACCCATTTCAGTTACGGGGACATTTGAAAAATTAAACAATACCAATGTATGCTTTATATTTTAAAACATAAACAAGCTAATATATACAAAAATAATTTCTAAATTCACATCATTCATTTCTTATGATAACAGTTGTGGTGGTTAAATTTTTATTTTAAAACTTACAATTTAGTATATATTCGATTTGAATATCTGCCAACAGTTTTATAAACCCCATCTCCTCGACTATTTCCATAAAATCATCCAGATCCTCGGGCATTGATAACACTGCAGTACAGTGCTGTATTGCTTCCTCGTATGACTGACACATAAGACATTTTTCTCCTTCTATCGAAAAGCGTTGCCCACATTCTGATTTTTTTACTCGTAGAGCATTGCGAAATCTTCGAATAACCTCCCCAAAGACTTTATACATATTTGTTATATTGTCTCTTTAAACCGTACAATCAACAAATAATAACTTCTACGCGAACAGTCCTTTTATATGAGCTACTCCTATTCGGATATGTACCGATTGCACCCGATTTGTGTGCACGCACGAAACAACCGGTATGGAATGTATTCTATGAACAAAATCATTACATTTCTTAAGAAAAATGCTAAGGACTTTAAAAATAATTATAACTCTTGTTAGACCTCTAGTCTCTAAATAAACGTTATTATTTTAGGTTGTGTCACTGTTTTCTAAATCAATTTCCTACATACTTTTTCCTAAACTATGCGTATCAATTGACGGTTATACTTTACTCCATAACCGACTTGTATATATTTTCGTATTCGTCTCTAGCTAACACGTCCGTATAATAAAGATGTACAGGCTCGTCGTCAACTGGTAACTTAATCTTTTTTAAAAGCTAGCCTTTGTTTTCAACTTTAACGCTTGTTGTAGGTGTGGAAATTCTTTCCGTTATTCCTTGTGACTAGGAATCGGTGATTTTGCAAGGGATCAATCAATTGTTTGTGCACCTCTTTGAATTTTTGTAGAGATGTAGCGTCCACCTTTTTGTATGCCGCAAAGTTCTTTCGTACAGAATCCTGCATAAAATGAAGCTTACAATAAAATTGTTAACGTTCGTCATCATCGGACTCTGGATGGGAACTAACTTTTTTTTTTTTGAATAATGTCAAATATTTATATACTCGTCGAAATTCTTCCTATATCGACCATTATCCAAATCAAAGACAATTAATCCAGTCACAGACAAGATACGCATAAAAAACAGAGGACGACAAGCAAAGCTTTAATAGTAGATATTGAGAATGAAACAGAGGCAAATAAAATCCTACACCATAAAAAATTAAACGAAGTATTAATATGTGAGAAGCCACGTAAAAAGCTTCCACTAGTAATAATGTGAGATACCCAAAGATTTCAAACGTAGCATCATAGTAACTATACCAAAAAAGAAAGGCGCGGATAGATGTGAAAATTTTCGAACAATAAGTCTGACAGCACACGTGTCAAAAATATTAACTAGAATTGTGCAAAGACGAATGGAAAAACGAGCTGAAGAAATACTAGGAGAAGACCAATTTGGGTTTAGGCGAAACAGGGGAACACGGGAGGCTATTTTAGCTCTGAGAGTGATAATGGAGAAAACAATAGAAAAAGGGGAAAGCATGTATATAGGGTTTGTAGATCTGGAAAAAGCATTCGACAATGTAAATTGGAAAAAAATGTTTGAAATACTCAAAAGGATTGGAATGAGTTATAGGGATAGACGAATAGTACATAGCTTATACAAAGAGCAAACAGCAGTAATACAATTAGAGCAGCAACGTAGAGAAGTAAACATTAGGAAAGGGGTGAGACAGGGATGTGCCCTATCCCCATTGATTTTTAACTTGTACATAGAAGAGGCAATGAATACTGTCAAATGCAGAAAGACATTTGGAATTACTATGCAGGGACAAAAAATTGATATGCTTAGATTTGCAGATGATATAGCGGTATTAGCATCTAGCAAGGAAGAGTTAGAAGCGGCTCTTAATGAAATGGAAACGGTTCTAACAGAGAGATACGGTATGAAAATTAACAAAACTAAAACTAAAGTTCTAGTTTGCAAAGGTGGGGAAAATAAATCAAAAACAAGAATACAAGTATTTAACACGAACTTACAAGAGGTTAAGGATTTCTGCTACCTAGGAAGCCAAATAACGCAAGATGGGAAAAGCATAAAAGATATAAAACAAAGATTAGCACAAGGTCGTGCTACATTTAACAAGAAAAAGCAACTACTGTGCTCAAAGACCACAAACATAGAAACAAGGAAAAGATTGCTTAAAACATATGTGTGGAGCACAGCACTGTACGGCTGTGAAGCCTGGACAGTAGGAGAAGCGGACAAGAAAAAGGTAGAAGCCTTTGAAATGTGGTGCTACAGGCGTATGATGAAGATATCATGGACAGACAAAGTTAAGAACGAAGAGGTACTAAAAATGGTAGGGGAAGAAAGAAATATGTGGAAAACGGTAAAAAATAGGAGAGATAGGATGATAGGCCACATACTACGGCATGAGGGAATAGTGCGGAATATTTTAGAAGCAGAGATAGGAAAAAGAAGAAGAGGCAGACCTAGATTAGACTACTGCACACAGATAGTAAAAGATGTAGGCTGTAGAGGTTTCAGGAGATGTGTAGGCTAGCCCAGAATAGAAATCAATGGAGGTACGCATCCAACCAATCCCAAGATGGATAAACTAATGACGAAAAGATAACTGTGCGTAAACATGATGATTATTATAAGTAACTACAAGAATTGGTTGGGCAATATTCTCGAATAATGTTAAGTGTGTGAAAGGATTTACTAGAAAACCATTATTTCGGCAAATGTCTAAGTGTTGGGGGATCTTGGTAGCCACAGGTTGCTTAACCTCCTTCACTGAATCTCGGTAAAATAGGGTATAAAATTAGAAAACAATAGAAAGGGAACGAGCTCAATACACATACTCCCTGAAAAGAAGAAAAGAACAAAAAGAAGAAAACCACCAAAAACGCAAAATCAAAGAAGCTGCTTATATAACCCTACATAAAAATAACTGCGTTGCAAACGAATCCGTGACTTTCAGTAAACAATGGATTCCATTACTAAAAGAAATAACAAAAGAAATAACAAATGAAAATCAAATGCCGACAATATCTAGGTAGCATTGCAAGTTTTTCCTGGGTTTTCCTTGCAATATTAACATGAAATACAGCCTACATACATGATTTCTATTTATACATAAAATAACTAATTACATAAAAATAAGCATATTAACAATCCTTGTAAAACAGCATTGGTATCTGACAAGTATAAATCCACAATAAGGTTACCTCAAAACCATATACAATCTCCGTTGAACAGTATTGGTATCTGACAAGTGTAAACCCGCCATAGGGTCGCCTCAGATCAATATACAATCTTCATAGAACAACATTGGTATCTGACAAGTGTAAACCCGCCATAAGGTCGCCTCAGATCCATATACAATCTTCATAGAACAACATTGGTATCTGACAAGTGTAAACCCACCATAGAGTCGCCTCAGAACCATGTTAAAATCTTCCAAAGAGGTAACTTAAATCATAATGAATTTTCCCCCTCAAAATAAATATTAAAAAAAACGACTACTTAAGCCTTTCAATAATGCAATCGCACACTTCTTTAATAACCATCCTCTCAATTGTATAAATAGAAACCTGTTAAAAAAATGTTGGCTGAAATGCAGACACAAAAACGGTAGCAGTCTTTTGAAATGCTCCAGATGTATGAGGACGATATCATGGACAGACAAAGATAATAACAAATAAGTTACAGAAATAGTATGGGAACAAGGATATCTGGGGAAAAAGAGAAATAGTAGGGCGGAATACGTTCTAAGGCATTTTTGGGGAATAGTATGTGATATATTACAAGCAGAGATAGGAAAAAAGAGGTAGATGTAGACCTAGATCAGACAGTTATAGATGCAAACTGTGCATATTTCAGGGAAATCTGTAGGTTAGTTCAGAATAGGGAACAATGATGGTACGCGTCTAACCAGTTCTAGAACTGAAGACCTAATGATGATGAGTAATAATGTACGAGATACCGACATACTTAAAAGAGAAAAACATAAAATGGTTAATTTATAACCAGAATTTAGAAGATAAATTAGAATGGGAGGAATTTGACAAAAATTTTAAACTAACTTTTAAAACAGGGCCAAAAGACAAAGCGACGGTACACCACGTAGCAACAGTTAACGGGAAAATCAGACACTTATTGACAAACACAGGCAAAATATATCTAGAATTCAGAAGTATTGCGGTAAAAGATTACTTAGTTGTGCCCCGATGCCTGAGGTGTCAGGACTTGGGACACATAACGAAATACTGTCCAAAAAAGGCCGACTCATGCAGTCACTGCGGAGTCGAGGAGGCAAGTCATAGTAAAGTCAATTGCCCGAAAAAAGACCAGCCTGCTACAGGTCCATCGGGCCTGTGGCTGTCACAAAAACATTGTGGACTTGCCCACAAACAAAATACACAACACGAGCGAAAGTGCCAATAACACACAACAAACACAAAACACCTGACACAAAACATGCCTGTAGCAAATACACAAACAGGTGGCTCCCGAATGTCCTGCTTGGAACCTCTTTGGGAGTCACCAACCCACGGTCAATACTGGGGCTCGCAATTTCCGGCTGCCGATGGTTGCGGGTCTCGGGGAGAGACCGACACAAAACAAAACACACACAACACAAACATCACAAAATTGTAGCAAATACACCACAAAGGTGGGCTCGTGGGATCTCAGGATGATCCGTGATTGCCACCTACACATTCCTTGGCCCGCCGCTCAGAATTGCGATTTCCGGCTGCCGATGGTCGCGGTTCTGAGAGACGGGTCGGGGAAACATCACAACACAAACACAACACATTTCCAATGTTGCAGGCATGTAACAACACTCACCGGAGTGATTCATATGTCCCGTAAATGACCTCTATGAAGCACTCCAAACACACACGTCTCTGGTTCGGTGTTGAGTCTTGCGATTTCCGGCTGCCGACGGTCGCGGGACTAGACACCGAATCGGGGATAACACACAAAAAATCACACAACACTGGCACCTTTCTTTTGGCCCGTACCAAGGATCACGATTTCCGGCTGCCGACGGTCGTGGTCTAAGGGAAAGGTCGAAAACACACACAACAAAATTTCACTTCGTAGCAAATACGTCAACCAGTGTGCTCCCGCCCGCAAGGGTGACGAGTACACTAACAAACACAAGTAGTAAATACAAATAAAACGTAGCAAATACATTTCTTATTCGGCCTGGACCAAAGATCGCGATATCCGGCTGCCGACGGTCGTGATCTGAGGGAACGGTTGAAAAATCATAACACACAATCACAACACACACAAACAAACACAAAACAAACACATCTGGGGACAATATCATTTAAATCAAATTAGTGGGAAGTGCTACCTCCTCGCGGCAAGGGACGACAACGATGTCTGGGTTACAGGACAGACCGGTGAAGGGGTGAGTTCTTCGGAACACACAAGGTCTCCGCGCTGTCGCCTGAAATAAAAATCCCAGACACTGCCAAAGCACGTTAAACATCAATGTCCCTACCCACTATCTAGCGAAACCACTGCCAAGGGAACGGGCTTGGAAAAATTAGCGGGGAAAGAAGACCCTGTTGAGCTTGACTCTAGTCTGGCACTGTAAGGAGACATAAGAGGTATAGCATAAGTGGGAGACGGAAACGTCGATCCTGAAATACCACTACTTTCATCGTTTCTTTACTTACTCGGTAAGGCGGAGCGCGTGCACCGTCCGCTTTGCGCGGCGGATCGCACGGCGTTCTCGAACCAAGCGCACAGAGTGGCGCTAGGTGCAGGCGCGCAGCTATCGAAAGGTGGTCGCGCGTGTGTTAGCCTAACGCCGACATATGCTCCAGCGCGATCCGATCCGAGGACACCGCCAGGCGGGAGTAACTGTGATTCACTTAATATACTCACCATAAACGAGTTTGACGAGCGAGGGTAAACGGCGGAAGTAACTGTGATTCACTTAATATACTAACCCTACACGAGTTTGGCGAGCGAGGATCAACGGCGGGAGTAACTGTGATTCACTTAATATACTCACCATAAACGAGTTTGACGAGCGAGGGTAAACGGCGGAAGTAACTGTGATTCACTTAATATACTCACTATAAACGGGTTTGGCGAGCGAGTGTAAACGGCGGGAGTAACTGTGATTCACTTAATATGCTCACCATAAACGAGTTTGGCGAGAGAGTGTAAACAATGGGAGTAACTGTGATTCACTTAATATACTAACCATACACGGGTTTGGCGAGCGAGGGTAAACGGCGGGAGTAACTGTTATTCACTTAATATACTCACCATAAACGAGTTTGACGAGCGAGGGTAAACGGCGGAAGTAACTGTGATCACTTAATATACTCACCATAAACGGGTTTGGCGAGCGAGTGTAAACGGCAGGAGTAACTGTGATTCACTTAATATACTAACCATACACGGGTTTAGCGTGGGAGGGTAAACGACGGAAGTAACTGTGATTCACTTAATATACTAACCATACACGAGTTTGACGAGCGAGGGTAAACGGCGGGAGTAACTGTGATTCACTTAATATACTCGCCATAGACGGGTTTGGCGAGCGAGGATAAACGGCGGGAGTAACTGTGATTCATTTAATATACAAACCATACACGAGTTTGACGAGCGAGGGTAAACGGCGGGAGTAACTGTGATTCACTTAATATACTCACCATAAACGAGTTTGACGAGCGAGGGTAAACGGCGGAAGTAATTGTGATTCACTTAATATACTTACCATAAACGGGTTTGGCGAGCGAGTGTAAACGGCGGGAGTAACTGTGATTTACTTAATATGCTCACCATAAACGAGTTTGGCGAGCGAGTGTAAACGGCGGGAGTAACTGTGATTCACTTATTATACTAACCATACACGGGTTTGGCGAGCGAGGGTAAACGGCGGTAGTAACTGCTATTCACTTAATATACTAGCCATACACGAGTTTGACGAGCGAGGGTAAACGGCGGGAGTAACTGTGGTTCACTTAATATGCTCACCATAAACGAGTTTGGTGAGCGAGTGTAAACGGCGGGAGTTGCTGTGATTCACTTAATATACTCACCATAAACGGGTTTGGCGAGCGAGTGTAAACGGCGGAAGAAACTGTGATTCACTTAATATACTAACCATACACGGGTTTGGCGAGCGAGGGTAAACGGCGGGAGTAACTGTTATTCACTTAATATACTAACCATACACGGGTTTAGCGAGCGAGGGTAAACGGCGGGAGTAACTGTGATTCACTTAATATACTCACCATAAACGAGTTTGACGAGCGAGGGTAAACGGCGGAAGTAACTGTGATTCACTTAATATACTCACCATAAACGAGTTTGACGAGCGAGTGTAAACAGTGGGAGTAACTGTGATTCACTTAATATACTAACCATATACGGGTTTGGCGAGCGAGGGTAAACGGCGGGAGTAACTGTGATTCACTTAATATACTAACCATACACGGGTTTAGCGAGCGAGGGTAAACGGCGGGAGTAACTGTGATTCACTTAATATACTCACCATAAACGAGTTTGACGAGCGAGGGTAACCGGCGGAAGTAACTGTGATTCACTTAATATACTAACCATACACGGGTTTAGCGAGCGAGGGTAAACGGCGGGAGTAACTGTGATTCACTTAATATACTAACCCTACACGAGTTTGGCGAGCGAGGATAAACGGCGGGAGTGACTGTGATTCACTTAATAAACTAACCATACACGAGTTTGACGAGCGAGGGGAAACGGCGGGAGTAACTGTGATTCACTTAACTCACCATAAACTCACTAGTGGAATCTATTGATCCAAGTGTAGGACGAATTAAGACAGTTGCAGAACCGGATTTCCAATCCTATACCTACTATTTATCGAACCATGCCGGGTGGGATCCGAAGGACGCCTCCGCCACCGCGGAGCGACCAGCGGACCGACCCCATGGAGGCGGACTACTCTTCGGAGTCGTCCGTGAGTGAACGTGGACTGAGTGAAAAGATACCAAAATGTGAAACGCCTAGAGAAGACACAGAAAAAGTAAGAAGTAAGAGACCTAGAAACAGTCCGCAATCTCCAGAAAAAGAACTGACTGAAATAAGCAGCCAAAAAACTAACATAGAGGACATAGTAGATCAAATGTATCAGGAACTGATACTTTATGTAGATCATGAATTTGATTTAACGAATAGAGTGAAAGTATCCGAGAGAAAAGAACTGCGAAAAAGAGTAAACAAATGGGCTTACACAATAGCAGAAATGAAGGGCGAGCATAAATATATAAAAAAAGAGAATGAAAGACTACTAGAGGAGAACGTTAAACTAAAAGTACAATTACAAACACAACAAATACAAACACAACAGACACCAACGATAACTTACGCACAAGTTGCAAGCACTAAGACAGTACCGCCAAAAACTGACGCTATTAGTAAAGCCATCAACAAACAGAGTAGCACACTTTTTATAACGTCGAGGACGGGGGAAAATGTTAGACAAATACAGGACACTTTTATGAAAACTATAAATCCAATCACTGATAAAATTAAAATCAAAAATATGAGAACTACTAGTAACACACTAATAATTGATACAGAAAACGACACAGAAGCAGAAAAACTCCTACACCATAAAAGACTTAATGAAATACTTAAATGCGAAAAACCTCGTAAAAAGCAGCCTTTAGTAATACTTTATGATGTACCTTCCTATCTAAAAGAGGAAGAAATAAAACAAGCAATATATAGCCAAAACTTAGAGGGAAAAATTGACTGGGAGGAATTCCAAGCGAATTTCAAGCTCAGTTTTAAAACCGGATCGAGGGATAAAGCTACAGTTCACCATGTAGCAAGCGTCAGTGGCAAAGTACGACATTTATTAATTTGTTTAAATAAAATTTATTTAGAATTTAGAAGTATCTCCGTAAAGATTATTTGGTGGTTCCCAGGTGCCTGCGTTGTCAGGATTTGGGACACGTCACTAAATATTGTACAAAGAAAACAGACACCTGCAGTCACTGTGGGTTAGACGAAGCAACACACAACAGGGCGAACTGCCCTAATAAAGAAAAGCCTGCAGCATGTATACCATGCTGCAAAAGGAATAAAAAATGCAGTCCAAATCGGAAGGATTGTCCAACCCATAAACTTTTAATGGACAGACTTATTCAACGAACCGACTATGGACAATAACGACACCAACGACATAAATAATCACAACCAAAACGATTGCATAGACCAGGGGGAGGCTTCATATGGGGCCAAACCCAAGTCAAACAGGACACCGTCACAAATTATTAGAGACAAATTAAGAGCCAGTAGGCATAAAGAGAAAGTAAATACCAACATTAAAAATACCACAGAACAAGCTATACAAACAGAACAGACAGTAACAGAAATGCAAGTACAAACAACACGTACCTTAACGATTGTAGAACGAACACATAGACTGCTAAAGTTGAAAAGGAACAAAGTTTTACCAACAAGAGAAGGAAAAGCGCCAATCTCCGAACTAACGGAGGAATTGGCCAACCTTTTTCTGATCAAAGAGGTGGAGGTGGAACAGATCCCTTCCGAACCTGAACCTTTAGACTCACACGTAGCGATGATAAAGGACATTTATCAAAATATAGAAAATAGGATGCAATTGGCAAGAGTAGAAGAACCGAAAATGCTCACCATTGCACTCCGACTTTTAATACGTAACAACCATGAAAATGGAAAGTCAATTTTATTTACAACACCGGAAGCAGTAGATAGAATTACGCTGAAAAGCAACGGACTTCCGACGGACAGTGTACAGTTACACGAATTGATAAAATAAGTTTTCGCAAGAAGAGAGGAAACTCTCGATTATAACGAAATTTACAGGCAATTTGTTATGATGCATGGCCGTACGGTTCTGGATCATACCAAGAAATGGCCGGAATGCTTTGTTAAGACCTTTAATGGCTAAGAACGTAATCAGAGTGGGACAAATTAATGGACAACGTGAACGTCGCCGTGAACAGACGTGCAAACGATGTAGTCCGTAATTTAACTAATTCTATTATTTAAGTTTCTTAAAATAAGTTTAGTTATGAAGTGCAAATCACAAACAAGTAACAAAGATCATCAAAAAACAACAACATAGGAAAAACAATTTTCGAAATTTTTCTGAATTTTACCACGCGAAGAAGGACTTTTGTAAGTAATTACTGAATATTCAACGTGCACTATAAATAAAGGTATGTTTTGGGGGGAGCTTTTGTTGTGAATTTTAAACGGTCTTAAACTGTTTTGGGAGGTTATTTTGTGAAGTGAGCCTGGTTTAAGTGATTCAACTACGAACCAACGCAATTTTAGTTACGGTGCATTTATTAGTAAGCTTTTCACCGGTGTTAAGTGCTAAATTAATTTTCCAGTTAAATCAGACAGAATTTTAGGTGATTTTCTGGGTACCATAGTTGTCCAAATTACACAAGGACGTTTCCGCATACTGCAATAAATTCTAAACAGGAAAAGTTTACGTTCCACTTTAAACTATCAATAACTTTCGTATTAGCTGCCACACTCATAATTATTTATAACAATAATTGTTTACAAGGAACTAACACCAAGCGCATTCCATTGAATGTCGTGATGTAATATGAATAACATTTAAACTTGAACTTAGTCTAGTGTAAGTGACACAGTTTTATTTCTTAGTAATTGCGTAGAGATCAAGGCCGTCACACTGAACATTCTGTTTTATTATTACTAATTGATTACTGTTTATTTACTTTTGTCATTTCATTTGTTTTTTAATTAAATTTAGATAACTTAATGATAGGTAAAATCACATTAGACAGCTAGAGTACAAAATACCTACAACACAACATTCCCCCAAGGTTTCACTTGGGGGTAAAACAACACCAGATCTTGACTTAAACTCACATCCTTCACTACATACCACCTCGAGTCAAATAAGCGTCGTACTAACACCCTCTGCCCACCCACCAACGACCGAAATACCACGGAGATTGATAGGAAGCCCCAGCCACAACAACCCGGAAGATATAAAACAGTCTATCTTAGAGCACCTAGAGAACCTAGGGACGGACCTTCTTAACTTTATTGACCATGAACTAGACCCAAGTAACCGCCTAAGGGTAGGTGTGCATAAAACCCTCAGAGATAAAATAATAAAATTAATATATCTACAGCCGAATTAACTGGCGAACATAAATTCATAAAACAACAAAACAATACACTACAGGACAAGATCATCGAAACTAAAGTAGAAAACAGCCATCTGAAACAACAATCAATGCTTAATCCAACCATGTCTTCAAACACGTACGCAAACGTGACAGCAATACCAACACAGACATACACCAGTGCTGTAGCACAAAAACCGAAAGCTCCAAAACAAGACGCAATTTCAAAAGCGATCTCAAACCAAAATACAACGGTGTTCATAACGTCAAAACGTGGTGAAACACCTAGACAAATTCAAGAAATTTTTTCAAAAACATTAAATCCACTGAAAGATAAAATTAAAATTAAAAACATCCGAACAACCAACAAAGCAGTAATTATAGACACTGATAACGAAATCGAGGCAAACAAAATTTTAAACCATGCAACCCTAAAACAAACTCTAAATTGCGAAAAACCACGCAAGAAAAAACCCTTAGTTATTATATATGACATACCAACGTACCTGAAAGATCAAGACGTGACAGATTTAATTTATACTCAAAACCTTGAACACCTAATTAACAGAGAGGATTTTAATAGAGACTTTCAACTTAGTTTCAAAACAGGACCGAAAAACAAACCGACTCAACATCATGTAGCGACGGTAAGTGGCAAAGTGAGGAATATATTAATAAATCTAGGGAAACTCTATATCGAATATCGCTGTGTTACAGTGAAAGACTTTTTAGTAGTACCCAAATGCCTACGATGTCTCGATCTAGGACACGTCACGAAACATTGCACACGGACCACCGATACATGTGGACACTGTGGGGAAGAAGACTCCAAGCACAAAAGGGCAGACTGCCCCAAGCACGGACAACACTCAGTTTGCATACCATGCTTAAAACGTAACAAAAAGTGCGCTTCTAACCCTAAAGATTGCCCAACCCACAAAATGTTAATGGACAGACTCATACAAAAAACCGACTATGGACAGTAAGCCTAACCAAACGAAACACAAACAACCCTCACAAATTCAAAGGGACAAAGCAAGGGCAATCACGTATCGACAACATCTTCAACAAACAATACAAGAGAACATGCACACAGACAAAATAGTGACCCACCCACAAACGGAATACGAACCTGCACTCACACACAACATTTTCACCCAAACACAAGCAACAACCAGAATGCAACATAAACACCTATTACCCCTAATGGACGACGGAAAGATCAGAATTGGTCAAATAAATGCCATGCACTGTGCAACTGTAATGAAAGAGCTTAGACAACTAGCCGAAACCTTACGATTACATGCACTTTTTATACAGGAACCTTATCTGGTACATGGGAACATTCCAAGCATGCCAGTCAGGGCAGTGGTCATTTTTGATCCCACATTAACAATCACGACAATCCAACGATACAGCGGAGAACACTGCACATGTCTGGAGGTCTCAAACGGTCGGATTGAAAAGTGGATCTTGGTAACAAGCTACTTCCAGTACAGACTGGATCCCCAGCCGTACATAAACAACATACGCAACATATTACACACTTACAATAACAAACCAATAGTTATTATGGCAGACGTAAATGGAAAATCTCCGATGTGGCACAGTTCCGTCACGGACGAACGCGGAGAACAAGTCGAAAACTATGCAGGAACAGGAACAAACATAGACGTTACACTGACAAATGGGCTGGCGTACAACTACATACAAGACTGGCAGGTATTAGAACACCAAACGGTTAGTGACCACAACCTAATCACGTTCAACATTGACATGACAACCAGGCCATTTGACACACCACAAAACTTCACCAATGTACAACGATACAAAATACGAAATGCAAATTGGAACAAACTGAGGGACACATTTGTACCCCCCACAAGATATAATATCAGATGAAAACGTTCACGAGTATACAAAACTACTCACCAACACAATTAGACGCACAATGGAGCAAGTGCTCCCGAAACAACGGAAAACACGACACACAAAGACAAGTCAATGGACAAGACGCTTACAAAACCTAAAAAAGGAAACAGCGAGCGAGAAAAAGCTACCAAAACTCCCTAACACCTGCCGAGAGAGCATACCATCTAACAAATTATCGACAATTAAAAGACATATACCAAAAAGAACTGACTGACATGAAAAGGAAATCATGGGAATTATTCGTGGAAAGACACTTACAAACTGACGCTTGGGGAATACCCTATAAAATCACTCAGCGTAAAATCAAACCACCGATGACTTATTCAACTTTAATAAAACAAGACGGTACATACACACAAGATTGGGGTGAAACGCGACACTGCTATTACAAACACTTTTGTCCTATGACAACGTTCAAGACGACACTAACGAACAACGACTCAGACGACAAGGAGTAATCGACAAAAACCACATAGATAACCGACCATGGAACAGACAAGATGACAACTTAGATCCTTTCACACAAGACGAAGTGAGATACGCACTATGTCAATCGAAGAGCAGGAAAGCACCCGGACTGGACGGAATTCTTGCGGAGATCGGCATAGCGCTACAAGATAAGTTAACACCGACGCTAACAGCACTGTACAATGAATGCATACGACAAGCTGTTTTTCCGAACATCTGCAAACAGGCGAATGTCGTGATTATCCCTAAAGGGAAAGGTAAAGACCTCAAACAACCGGGCTCTTACCGACCCATATGCCTTTTGAACACGCTAGGAAAAACGTATGAAAAACTATTATGTAAACGAATGCAGGACCACAGACAAATCACAGGAGTACATCCAAGACAGTACGGCTTTACAGAAAACAAATCAACCGAGGACGCCATAAACCAAGCAATACAAACCATCAAGCAATCACACAAAAAATACGTCCTATTAATATTAGTGGACATAGAAGGCGCATTTAATAACCTTTGGTGGCCTTCACTCTTTACAAGACTTACGACCATAAACTGTCCATCACAACTCTACCACTCTTTCAGGAGCTACTGCAGGGACAGGCACGGAGAGCATTACCAAACATATAAATAAAGGTTGCCCGCAGGGGTCCATATGCGGGTCCCTATTTTGGAATATTGTAATGGATGAACTCCTGGAAAAGCTGAACACCGTTGACGAAGTGTTGTCGACGATTGCATACGCCGACGACATCTTGCTGGTGGTTGAAGACAATTCCAGAAGGGAAATCGAACGTAAAGCTAACATCGCCCTTACCCATACACAAAGTTGGTGCAAAACCAACAAAATGACCATAACACCACAAAAAACTACATACCTTGTGATGAAGGGAACCCTGGCAAGAGACCCCACCATCAAACTAGATGGTGTAAATATAAGTAGAACACAAAACACAAAATATCTGGGCTTAACATTAGACGAAAAACAGAATTACTCTGCACAAATAAACACCGTCTGTGCAAGTGCAACTTCTGCTATGCAGAACATTGCAACGCTAGCCCAAAGGACCTATAAGATACCACTTAATTGCGTAAGGCTATATCTCAACAATGTGCTCGGTGCTATGGTATTATACGCCGCGAGCACGTGGGGACATCGCCTTAACACAATCAAACCTAGACAAAAAATTAACAGTACACAACGAAGTGTTTTACTGCGACTGACGGGGGCTTATGGGACTACCGCACATGATGCACTTCATGTACTGGTGGGAACTATGCCCTTGGACCTAGTAGTGAAACAGCGAGCTGCAATATACAATCTTACACACAATGACAACCAACAACTACAACGCATCTTAAACACAAACCAACTGCCCACGACAAAGACGGAAATAAAAAACTACATACTTGCAGAATGGCAGACAAGATGGGATCAAAGCAGAACCGGTAGAAGGGTATACGTAAATATCCCAAATATTAAAGACCGCCTAAAAGCCAAATACCTGGTGTCCAGTCGGGGATTTATTCATTACCTTACTGGCCACGGACCCTATCCAACATACAGAGAACGCATGAACTTAGTTGACAACAACATATGCACGTGCGGAGAAATAGGAACACCGGAACATATAGTATTCGAGTGTAATGACTTACAACCGTACCTCTACACACATAGACAAACATTATTAAACAAGACCCTACACCAGATGATTTGGAATGAAAACCTCTTTCCACACTTAAATGCACTCACACAAAAAACCACGGCACTCATCCACCAACGTTATCTTGACGGATAAAAGACAAACAAAACTACCCGGACAGAGACATAAAAGTACCACCTCTCCTTGGACCGAGGCTCTGCCCCGGAGACCGGAGACCGATCTCCTGGAATTCCAGGACACACAACTCTCACACACACAACTCTTTCTCTCTCTCTCTCTCTCTCACACACACACACACACACGCACACACACACAAACACACACACACACACCTAAACACGCACTTCCATTGCCTTTCAACATCTGGATTTCCGGCTGCCGATGGTCCGGACTGACAAGGCAATGTCCGTTGTGCGTTCTTCCTTGACGACTGGGATATCCGGCTGCCGATGGTCCTGGTCCTAGAGGGGGAACGTAACACGGACCAACATCACACACAACACACATACACACAACCATCCCTCACACATACACACATACACACATAACACATGATGGTTACTTTCGGTGGGGAAGCCAGGTCTGCTTAAATTTCAGGTAGACTACTGAAACGTTGGAAAAAATAAATAAAATAAATTAAAAAAAAATTAATGGAATGCGGAGCCGTACGGCAATGCAGGAAATTAGACATGTCTCTGAAAAATTAAAATTAGATCTTATTACCATTCAAGAACCATACTTAAAAAATGGTAAAATTCTAGGAATGCCTGCAAGGTCACGACAAATAAACAGTGGTGAAAATCCGATGACCACTACGATAGCACTTAACCTAGAAATGACTATAACAAAAATTGACAGATTTACCAACGAGCATTGTGTATGCATTGTGTATGCATACTAAGGATCTGGGGAGCTGGATAGTGGCGAATAGCTACTTTCATTTCCGACTGGATCCTGAACCCTATATATCTCCAATTTAAAACAAATAGTTCAAGCATATGCAAATAGAGCCATAATAATAACTGCAGACATCAATGGGAAGTCTGCATTATGGCACAATAACGAGACAGATGAAAGAGGTGAGAAAATTGAGGATTTCATAAATGAGTTGCCATTAGAAATTCTTAACAGGCCCAATAACCCTCCTACCTATAAGAACAGGGCAGGAGTGGAAACTAACATTGATATCTCGTTAGTTAATGGGGCGGCATACCATCTTATACAGGACTGGAATTTCCATGATGCAATCACAATAAGTGACCATAATCTCATTACATTTGAAATCAGAAAATCAGACTTAGGAACAAACGAATGGCGGCCTAGATATAATCTAAGGCAGGCCAAGTGGGACCAATTATTGAATGATTTTAAACCACCGAGAAATATACACCAAGGGGAAAACGTTCATGAGTACGCCAAATCCCTAACAAGGGAGATTAGGAACGCCATGAACAGAGCTATACCTAAACAGAGAAAAGAAATAACGACACACAAAGTCCAGTGGACTATGGAGATGCAGAACTTAAAACAAGACACCAGAAAGAAGCGTAAAATTTATCAAAACTCTAAAACGCATAATGAGAGAATATATAACTTGGAAGTGTATAGAAGAGCAAAAGATAAATATCAAATGAAATTAACGGACATGAAACAAAGATCATGGGAGATCTTTGTTGATAGACACTTAACAACAGACCCATGGGGCATACCTTACAAGATAGTAAGGAATAAGATCCGACCACCAACAACATATACCACTTTGCTTCAACAAAGTGGTATTGAAACGAAAGACTGGAAGGAGACTGCCGAAACACTTCTGCAGACCCTCCTACCAGACGACTGTGTGGATAACGAAACGTACGAACAGCAACGAAAAAGAAGTCTAATGATACAGCATAACGAGATTGGAAACAAACCTTGGAACAGAGAGGATCAAGACATACCTCCGTTTACGGAGGATGAGATCCTCTCTAGTATCCAAATTAGTAAAAACAAAAAAGCTCCGGGACCTGACAACATACCAGTGGAAGTGATAAAGGCGTTAGCACCAAAGCTAACGCCAGTACTAACTAGACTATACAACGAATGTATTCAACAATGTAGCTTTCCAACAATTTGGAAACAATCAAAACTTATAATCATCCCAAAAAATAGTCTAAATACAAACCAAGGAAACAAATACAGGCCAATTAGCCTGCTAAATGTATTAGGAAAAGTTTTTGAGAGGGTGTTATGCACAAGACTGAATGAACATAGAAACATAATTGGAATCAGTACACGACAATTCGGGTTTAGGCCCGGAAGGTCGACAGAGGATGCTATTAACGAAGCATTAAATAGCGTAGCCGAAGCAAAAGGGAAGCATGTTATCATGATAACCATTGACATAGAGGGGGCGTTTAATAACCTGTGGTGGCCCGCTCTATTTGTCAGGTTACTAGACATTGAATGTCCATCGCAGTTGTTTCATACTTTTAGGAACTACTGCATGGACAGATACGCCAGCATTGAAGGAAGTACCAGTATCACGAAGCGCATCATCAAGGGCTGCCCGCAAGGGTCGGTCTGCGGTCCTGTGTTTTGGGATATCTGCATAGAGGAGCTTCTGGAGACCTTGGAAACCACGCAGGACGTTTTGTCTGTCATTGCTTATGCGGACGACGTTCTGATGTTGGTGGAAGGGGACTCCAGACTCGAAGTCCAAGGGAAGGCAGATACCGCCTTACAGAAGGTACATGAATGGTGCACGAATAACAAACTGAGAGTGGAACACAGTAAGACCAAATACTTATTAATTAAAGGCAAGATGAAGAGAGATCCTTCAATTAAAATAAATGGAAACCTAATATCAAGAGTTACATCAATGAAATACCTAGGAGTCACAATTGACGAAGGACGGACATACGAGCAACACATACGTGAGACCAGTGGTAACACAATGAAGCTGATGCAAGGCATTACAAGCCTTGCTCAAAGACATTATAATATACCACTAAAAAATGTGAGAATTTATCTAAATAGTGTATTGGTAGCCATGATAGCCCATGCATCCAGTGCATGGGCCCATAGACTCATATTAGTAAAACCTAAACAACGAGTGAACAGTGCACAAAGAAGTCTCCTACTGAGACTGACGGGGGCATATCGGACCACTTCACATGATGCACTGAATGTAATCTTAGGAACCACACCGATGGACCTAAGAGTACGGGAAATAACAGCGAGTTATTGGTTGAAGAAGAACCAACAAGATAGAGTAAAACACATATTAAGCACTGAGGACGTAATAACAAGTAAAAAACAGATTAAAGATAGAATAATAGATATTTGGCAGGAGAGGTGGAATAACAGCGAAACCGGTAGAAGAACATATTCCCTTATGCCTTGCATAAGGGAAAGACTTAAAGCCAAGTATATAATACCAACGCAAGGCTTAATACATTACTTAACAGGGCATGGGTCCTATCCAAGTTACAAAAACCGGTTCAGATTAGAGGAAACCGACAGCTGTGTGTGCGGCGAAGTTAGCACACCGGAACATGTCATATTCCAGTGCAATGGCATAGAGGATGTAGAGCAGGAAAGAAACATCTTAAGAAACATCCCAATATTAGAGATGTTGAATAACAAAAATATTTTCCCCTACCTGAACAGCTAATTATGTTAGAAGTTGTTAGAAAGTGTAATGAACTTCCTACTAGACAGATCGTATTTCGCTGATGTGCATATGAATAGTTTTCTACAACGGACGTGTTAAGTGAGGTGTACGAACTTTAGTCTGTAGTTGGAATTTAATCTAATAACAAGCATTTCCATTTTTTGTATTAGAAGTGTAATAAAATTGTTTTTAAAAGCGTTTTCAAACTACCAAACTATAATTGGCGCAGTCAGATTGGATGTTTCGAGAAAATTTTATCGAAAAATTTTCGTCAGTTTCAACTGTTTACGGAACATTGAATTGCATTTTATAGAAGCATTCCCAGGGAACACTAATTGTTGGAGAGCCATTCTAGAAATCGAA
Source organism: Platerodrilus igneus (assembly GCA_036346225.1). Classification (NCBI taxonomy): domain Eukaryota; kingdom Metazoa; phylum Arthropoda; class Insecta; order Coleoptera; family Lycidae; genus Platerodrilus; species Platerodrilus igneus. The sequence goes on from JARFIW010001678.1 coordinate 275,304, forward strand.
TAAGCCATCCACAGTGGACCAACATTCAGGTGCCCAATTTATTGTCTACATCGCGTAGCAGTCCCACGAATTTCTGAAACAAAGATTATACAAAGCGAAGGATGAAAGTATTGATTGCAATCTGCATGTAAGTACATCTTGAAATTTTAATCTGTTGATTTGTGCATAAAATCTTTTATGTCAATTGAATCGTTGATTGAAAACGTAAGAAACCTCCAACTATCAGACTCTAATACAGAAATAATAATGGAACAATTTAAAGTAGAGTATTTAAAGTGCGTGCCAGATTTTGATGGCAACCCAAATGATTTAAACGAATTTATTTCTTCCGCAGAAAGTATAATAAACTCATTTGTTGATCCGACAAAACCAAACACCTTTCAAAACTTATTCATATTTAAATCTATTTTAAATAAATTAACAGGTCAGGCCAAGGTCGCTGTTAATATACAACAAGTCAGCACTTGGACAGAATTAAAAAATACTCTTCTCAGAAATTTTAGTGATCAAAGAGATGATACTTGTTTAGTTCGCGATTTGGTGTTACTAAAGCAAGGAAATGATAAGCCTTTGGTATTTTACGAAAAATGTATTCAAATTTTAAATTTGCTGTGTTCGTTTGTAATTGCAAACGAACGAAATGAAAACGTAAAAGTAGCGAAACGAGAATTTTTTACTAAGCTGGCGTTAAAGTCGTTTCTTTGTGGTTTAAAGGAACCTTTGGGTAGTAGTATTAGAGCTATGAGACCGGACACCCTTCACAGGGCTTTGGAATTTATTACAGAAGAAGATAACGTTAGATACTTTCAAAAGGACCAAGTACCGAATAACACAGGTAAACCTTGGGTAAATAATAATAAGTACGGGCAACCACCACCTAATTCTGATAAAATAAATTCCTTCGCAGCCGCTAAACATCAAACCTCGTTCAAATTTTACACCACAAAAATTTCCTACAAATGTTCAGACATTTGGAAGATCATATAATCAAACTTATCAGGGTCAAGCGTCCAGAGACGTTTTTAAGCCGAACCCAAATTTTAAACCCGCTAATCCGGCAACCCCTATGTCTACTTCGACTAGGCAAACTTTTCAAAAAACCTTTCAAAATGTACCTAAACGATTTACATCGGAAGAATTATACAATCAAGAATCAGAGGAAAGTCAACCGGTAAGCGAAACCTTGCATTATCAGGATACTACCGATTCCAATTTAGAAGAATTTGAAAGTGACGATTACGCTTGTAATCAAAATTCAAATTTTCAGGAGGTTCCGATGCGGAACGAGATTACGTAATTGATTTCAATAATCATGAAAGCAGAATAAGTAAACTTCCTTATATATACCTTCCCGAACAGGAATTATCCCTTTTAGTTGATACAGGAGCCACTTCCTCCTTTATGAATCCCGAAATAGTAACCAAATATTGGCCGGAAAACGTAAAATATGACCCAATTACAATTTCAAATTGTTTCAATAAATCAAGACAAAATTATTCCGTGGTAATTCCCAGTTCAAAAATTTTTAATGATCCTTCGAAAATGCTTAAATTTCACTTATTTAAGTTTCATAGAATTTTTAAAGGACTAATAGGTATGGATAATTTAAAGGAATTAAAGGCCAAGGTAGATTTGGAAAACAACCTCTTAATTACACCTCAAGCGAAAATTCCATTTACTTTCAGGAACCGGTTAGCGCTATAAATTCTATAGAAGTCGAACCCCTGATAGAAAAGCAAATTCAATTGAAAGTGTCAGTAGAAAACGGTGAAATTGTTATACCCTCTATAAAAACGGAACATACAGAAATACCTGAATGTTTAACAATAGCAAAGAACGGTTTAGCGTTTACAACAATTAAGAATTTTTCGGATTCTCCTGTAGCCATAAATGTATACGGACCAATCAATGTCCTTCCTTACCAAGCGAATCAATTTGAACGCTCGTGCGAATTAAATCATTATTACGCCGAGACAAAAAATTTTGATACATCTCTCATCAGAACGGATCATATGAATTCGGAAGAGAAACATGCTGTTTTAAAACTGTGTAATAAATATTCCAAGATTTTTCATATCGATGGACAAAACCTTACATTTACAAATAAAATTAAGCATTCAATACGAACCACGGATGAAACTCCAGTCTATTCTAAAACCTATCGATACCCCTTTGTTCACAAACAAGAGGTAAAACATCAAATTGACAAAATGTTAAAAGCCAAAATTATAGAACCTTCTACTTCCCCATGGGCTAGTCCTATTTGGGTAGTCCCAAAGAAACTGGACGCTTCGGGTAAACAGAAATGGCGCATAGTAGTTGACTACCGTCGCCTTAATGAAAAGACAGTCGACGATAGGTATCCTTTACCAAATGTCAATGATTTACTGGACAAGTTGGGTCGATGCCAATACTTTTCGATTTGGCCAGTAGCTTCCATCAAGTGGAATTGCACCCAATAGATGTCGAAAAAACTGCGTTAATACAGAAAATTGACATTTTAATTTTCTTAGGATGCGTATGGAATTTAAAAATTCCCCCTCATCCCCTACAACGTGTAATGAACCATGTTCTACAAGGTTTATCGGATATCTGTGAAGCCTATATGGACGATATCATTATTTGGAGTGTTTCCCTTCAGGAGCACCTCTCTAATTTAGAAATGGTGTTCAAAAGATTAGAGGAATCTAATTTTAAAATTCAATTAGATAATAGTGAAATATTGAGAAAAGAAATCACTTTCCTAGGACACGTTGTCATGACTGACGGCATAAGACCCGATCCAGAAAAAATTAGGGCTATTACAGACTTTCCTTTACCTTCGACTACTAAACAAATAAAGGGATTTTAGGTTTATTAGGGTACTATCGTAAATTTATAAAAACTTCGCTGACTTGACTAAACCCATGACAAGATGCCTTAAAAGAACGCTAAAATTGAACATACCCCGATTTTATGGAATGTTTTGAATTGTGTAAAAATGTATTAATCAATGAACCGATACTTCAATTTCCTGATTTTGAACGCCCGTTTAATATAACGACCGATGCAAGTAATGTAGCTATAGGTGCAGTATTATCACAGGGGCCAATAGGTAAAGACCTTCCAATTTCATACATGTCTCGCACACTTAATGATAGCGAGCGCAATTACAGTACTATTGAAAAGGAACTTTTGGCAATTGTTTACGCAGTAAGATATTTTAGACCATATGTGTATGGGCGTGAATTTAACATAATCACGGACCATAAACCGTTACAGTGGTTGTTCTCATTAAAAGAGCCCAACTCGAAACTTTTAAGGTGGAGACTAAAATTAGACGAATATAACTATAATATTATTTATAAGAAAGGTAAACTAAACTCCAATGCCGACGCCTTGTCACGCGTTGAAATTCATACTAAAGAAATAACTCAGAATTCGATTGTTGATAATGATCAATCCCCCGAGGAACCTGCTAACGATGAAATTTCAGATAACCAGTCTATACTTGTAAACCTTGATGAAGAAGAACACTTTAATGATTCCGAAGAAATGACGCAACACTCAAACAATGACGAAAACCTGATCCTGGAAGTACCGATTTCAGAAAAACCACTAAATTATGGTATTAATCAAATAGTAGTGACAATTGTAAATTTTTCACCTTGTTTGCCAAAAATTTCATATTATCGTGATCGACAAAGAATGCATATTCAACTATCAAAAAATAATTTTGACACTGACTTAATCGATTTTATCAAACAATTTATCGTCCCCCAAATAACGTATTATATCTATTTTAAGGACGAGGACGCGTATACGAAATTCTGTGAAGTACTAAGACGAAATTTTAATTGGCAATCTTATAAATTTATAAAATGTAACAAAATTTTAGAAGACGTTGAAGATAATCGGATCGAAGAAATTATAAACGCATACCATGCCTCCAAAACGAACCATCGTGGTATTAATGAAACCCACGAGAGAATAAAATCTAAATATTATTGGCCAAATATGAAAACTTCTATCCAAAACCTAATAAATCGTTGTAATATATGTCAGACAACTAAATATGACCGCCATCCCTTAAAAATCCCTTATAATATAACCCCTACAGCAACCAGACCTTTTGAAATGATTCATATTGATACATTTTCGGTGAAAAAAACCAGATTTCTTACAATTATTGATACGTTTTCAAAATATGCGCAGGCATACCAAATTAATGCTATTAATTCAATCGAGGTTATGCAAGGCTTAATTAAGTTTTTTTCTCATCATGGAATTCCCTCCACAATAATGTGTGATTTAGGTACTGAATTTAAAAATAATATTTTAGAAGAGTTGTTAAAATTGCATAAGATAGATGTACACTTTACCTCCTCAGGAAACCCAAGTTCAGACGGTATTATCGAACGGTTGCATTCCACCCTACTCGAACACCTAAGAATCCTAAATAAAACGCAACCTTCCCAAGACATGAAAACCCAAATGTTATATGCCATATTAGGATACAATAACTCAATCCATTCCGTGATTAAATTAAAACCAGTAGAAGTAATCAATGGTCATATATCAGACGACGACCCCTTAAACATAGATTTAGATGCTAGAATCATATCCACGTATGTAGACTCCCATAAACAAAGAACTAAATTGCTCTACGAATCCATAAACGAAAAACTAATTCGAAACAAAGACAAGGTGGCATCTAAACTAAATGAGCGGAATAAGGATGACCTTGCATTATTAGTAGGAAAAGCAATAAGATTAAAAACCCCTGTAAATATTACGGAAAGAGATAAACTCAGAGATAGATTCTCTGCTGAAACAAAAATTAGCCAACTTGATGCGGTGACTAAAACGTTGAAAACCGAGAGTCGACCAAACATTAGATATCATTTAGGGGCCTACAAAAGCCTCGTCAAACAGACCCCAGTTGTTCAAAGTTCATAGGTTCTGATTCTGAATAATGTTTCAGGATCACGCACGTAAGTGCCCAAGTAATCCTACGCAGTTTACAAACCAATCCAGGACTACTTCCAGTAAAATTAGGTACCGCAAAAATCCAGGAATACACCCACAAGTTGATACACTATTTCGATTTGGAACCTCTACTTCATGAAATGGATCGTTTGGATTCTCAAAGACAATATGTCCTTAACGTCATCTACACAAATCGTGTGCACTCTGTAGAGTTAAATAATTATATTAAAATTCTCAATGCTGCGCAAAGCATGGTAGAATCAAAAATGTACGAGATAGTCCCACGCCGAAAGAGACAAAAGAGAGGTCTAATTAATGGAGTTGGCTCAATTTTCAAAAGCATTACTGGCAATCTGGATGCCGATGACGGCGTTCATTATGACAACATTATTTCCAGTCTACAGCGTAATCAAAACAAATTAGCGGACCAAATTCGAAAGCAGAATTCTATATCTGTAGAAATAATCGAAAGGTTTAATGCATCTATCCAAAGCATAAGCCACAATGAGGCTTCTTTAAAGGCCCGCATTATGCTTATCGAGAGAGAAAATGAGGTAGTTGAAAAGGCTTTAGTGACGTCAAACGTTGTAAATCAAATAATTAAACTTTATCAAATAATTTATAGTTTACTACAAGACATCGAAAATTCTATAATTTTCGCAAAATTAAATGTGCTCCATCCGAGCATTATAAAAACCGAAGAAATGTTTATTATTTTAACAAAACTAGAGGGATTGCTTTCCCAAGGTCAATTACCTTTTAAGATCGAATACGGTAATATTTTACCTTATGAACTATTAATAAAAATTCAATGCTATATCAGCAATTATAGAATTGTATTTGTTTTAAATTTACCAATCAATCATCCTCAAGATTTTAATCTTTATCATTTATACTCGATTCCAGTCCTGTATGATAATTCTAAATTTTATACTATTTTACCTAAAACAAAATACATTGCTATTTCTGATGAGTTTTATGCACAAACAAACGAAAGATGTTCGGAGATTTCGGATAATGCTTACTATTGCAAACAACTACCCCTGATCCCAAAGGGTAGCAACTACAACAGCTGTGAAATCAATTTATTGTATAATCAAACAACCATCGGATGCCAATCCGAAGAAGTGACGGTCACCTCGCCGCAATTATTCAATATTGATGAAACTAATAAATGGATACTGATAAGTCCTGGTCGCCAGAAAATCCACGTCGAGTGTAAAACACAAAACGAGGTTAAAGATCTAATGGGTACACACTTGATTATAATTCCAAGCGATTGCCAAGATACGGTCAACAAGAAAACCGTATATTACAACGAAAATGAAGAGACCTATACAATGACGTTCTTTGAGATCGATATTGCAAAATTAGCTGTTCGAAATGAGACCTTCGCTCCTCTTCAGTTGGAAAATGTTAATTTGGATGAACTTAGGGATGCAAACAGGAAATACCTCTACAGTAACTTTCAACTGGAATCCCAATCTGAGGAGAATTACCATAATTACGTAACTTACTGTATTATTGCTATCGCCCTTGGAATTGTTTTTTTCCTATATTATAAAAAATTGTGTATACGAAGAATGTCAAAGAATAACTCAGCAAGGAAACCAGAAGATATTCCCATGAGTCAAATTTCGTCGCAGCCTGCAATTTGAAACTCGCACGGGAGGAATTATGTTAGAAGTTGTTAGAAAGTGTAATGAACTTCCTACTAGACAGATCGTATTTCGCTGATGTGCATATGAATAGTTTTCTACAACGGACGTGTTAAGTGAGGTGTACGAACTTTAGTCTGTAGTTGGAATTTAATCTAATAACAAGCATTTCCATTTTTTGTATTAGAAGTGTAATAAAAATTGTTTTTAAAAAGCGTTTTTCAAACTACCAAACTATAATTAGCTTAACGAACAAGGTCACTAAAGTTATACACAATAGATACCTTGAGGGGGCAAGAAACAATGTACAATAAAGGAAACTTACCTACGACAATTAAACAGAAAGTGAGGACTTAAAATAGACTTAAATTAAATTATAATTGGACACTTAATAATGTGAACGTGAAAGGACACTAAACATGGTACCTACGGGTACCATGTTGACGTAGGTTAAGTTTACAACTAACTAAGGTGATGGGCTAATTAATTAGTAGAATAAGTCAAGTACTAACATTTAACAACAAAATAAAATTATAATTAATCAAACACGAGGCAATTCTCAAAATGTTCATGTGTATTAACCTAACAATTAAGAAGTATACATTAACATAATGTATGTAAATATTAATGTGAAATACTATAAGTTGTCCTGGACAAGCAGTAACAGAACGTCTCTTCCAACTTGTAAGCTATATGTATGAGACAGGCGAGATACCCAAAGATTTCAAACGTAGCATCATAGTAACTATACCAAAAAAGAAAGGCACGGATAGATGTGAAAATTTTCGAACAATAAGTTTGACAGCACACGTGTCAAAAATATTAACTAGAATTGTGCAAAGACGAATGGAAAAACGAGCTGTAGAAATACTAGGAGAAGACCAATTTGGGTTTAGGCGAAACAGGGGAACACGGGAGGCTATTTTAGCTCTGAGAGTGATAATGGAGAAAACAATAGAAAAAGGGGAAAGCATGTATATAGGGTTTGTAGATCTGGAAAAAGCATTCGACAATGTAAATTGGAAGAAAATGTTTGAAATACTCAAAAAGATTGGAATGAGTTATAGGGATAGACGAATAGTACATAGCTTATACAAAGAGCAAACAGCAGTAATAGAATTAGAGCAGGAACGTAGAGAAGTAAACATTAGGAAAGGGGTGAGACAGTGATGTGCCCTATCCCCATTGATTTTTAACTTGTACATAGAAGAGGCATGAATACTGTCAAATGCAGGAAGACATTTGGAATTACTATGCAGGGACAAAAAATTGATATGCTTAGATTTGCAGATGATATAGCGGTATTAGCGTCTAGCAAGGAAGAGTTAGAAGCTGCTCTTAATGAAATGGAAACGGTTCTAACAGAGAGATACGGTATGAAAATTAACAAAACTAAAACTAAAGTTCTAGTTTGCAAAAGTGGGAAAATAAATCAAAACAAGAATACAAGTATTTAACACCAACTTACAAGAGGTTAAGGATTTCTGCTACCTAGGAAGCCAAATAACGCAAGATGGGAAAAGCACAAAGATATAAAACAAAGATTAGCATAAGGTCGTGCTACATTTAACAAGAAAAAGCAACTACTGTGCTCAAAGACCACAAACATAGAAACAAGGAAAAGATTGCTTAAAACATATGTGTGGAGCACAGCACTGTACGGCTGTGAAGCCTGGACAGTAGGAGAAGCGGACAAGAAAAAGCCTTTGAAATGTGGTGTTACAGGCGTATGATGAAGATATCATGGACAGACAAAGTTAAGAACGAAGAGGTACTCAAAATGGTAGGGGAAGAAAGAAATATGTGGAAAACGGTAAAAAATAGGAGAGATAGCATGATAGGCCACATACTACGGCATGAGGGAATAGTGCGGAATATATTAGAAGCAGAGATAGAAAGAAGGAGAAGGCCACATACTACGGCATGAGGGAATAGTGCGGAATATATTAGAAGCAGAGATAGGAAAAAAGAGAAGAAGAGGCAGACCTAGATTAGACTACTGCACACAGATAGTAAAAGATGTAGGCTGTAGAGGTTTCAGGGAGATGTGTAGGCTAGCCCAGAATAGAAATCAATGGAGGTACGCATCCAACCAATCCCAAGATGGATAAACTAATGACGAAAAGATAACTGTGCTTAAACATGATGATTATTATAAGTAACTACAAGAATTGGTTGCTTAACCTCCTTCACTGAATCTCGGTAAAATAGGGTATAAAATTAGAAAACAATAGAAAGGGAACGAGCTGAATACACATACTCCCTGAAAAGAAGAAAAGAAGAAACCACCAAAACGCAAAATCAAAGTAGCTGCTTATATAACCCTACATAAAAATAACTGAGTTGCAATCGAATCCGTGACTTTCAGTAAACAATGGATTCCATTACTAAAAGAAATAACAAATGAAAATCAAATGCCCACAATATCTAGGTAGCATTGCAAGTTTTTCCTGGGTTTTCCTTGCAATATTAACATGAAATACAACCTACATACATGATTTCTAAGCATATTAACAATCCTTGTAAAACAGCATTGGTATCTGACAAGTATAAATCCACAATAAGGTTACCTCAAAACCATATACAGTCTCCGTTGAACAGTATTGGTATCTGACAAGTGTAAACCCGCCATAGGGTCGCCTCAGATCCATATACAATCTTCATAGAACAACGTTGGTATCTGACAAGTGTAAACCCGTCTTAGGGTCGCCTCAGAACCATGTTGAAATCTACCGAAGAGGTAGCCTAAATCATAATGAATTTTCCCCCTCAAAATAAATATAAAAAAACGACTACTTAAGCCTTTCAATAATTCAATCGCACACTTCTTTAATAACCATCCTCTCAATTGTATAAATAGAAACATGTTAAAAAATGTTTTCCAATTCCAAGTTATTGAATTTATATGAAATTCACCAATAAAAATTAATCAGCTGATTTCACGTTAAGCGTATTGGCTACCTAAAGGAAACCGATCCCAGGTCGCAACACAAATTGAAGGTAATCGTTCTGTTAAACTTTAAAAAATTTTGCTTAGTATACTCAAACCAAATATTTCAAACATCGATAAAGCAAAGTCACCTTCAATTTATGTCATAAATGTCAAACTTGAAGTTTTTATTATTATTTTGACAACGATCCTAGGTCATGGATCGAAACGTAAATAAAGTTGATTTTAAAAACTATGAGTGGTGTAATTCCCAAAGAAGATTAACCTGAATACACATGCTGTGTGAGAATTTCAGGGAACTATGTAGGCTAGCTCAGAATATAAATAAGTGCAGGTACGTGTCCAACCAGTTTTGAGACGGAAAACCTAATGGCTGCGAAATACCTGCAACTAATGTTGACTGTGCGAAAAGATAAATTGGAAAATATATTAAATCGCCAAATGGTTAAGTGTTGGGGGAACTTGGCAGCCACAGACTGCTTACCTCCCTTCACAACCATTGAAGGTCGGAGAAATAGGGCATATAACTGTAAAACAATAGAAAGTGATCGAACTGCATCTAACAAGAAAGAACATCGCCTATGAGAAAAGACAACAAACATAGAATAAGAAGAAAATTGTTGAAAGCATATGTGTGGAGCACAGCACAGTATGCCTATGAAATACGGGAAGTCTGAAACGCAGACAGAAAAACGGTAGCAGTCTTTCGAAATGATGTGCTTCAGATGTATGAGGACGATAGCATGGACAGACAAAGATAATAACAAATAAGTTACAGAAATAGTAGGAGAACACGGATATCTGGGGAAAAAGAGAAATAGTAGGGCGGAATACGTTCTAAGGCATTTTTGGGGAATAGTATGTGCTATATTACAAGCAGAGATAGGAAAAAAGAGGTAGATATAGACCTAGATCAGACAGTTATAGATGCAAACTGTGCATATTTCAGGGAAATCTGTAGGTTAGTTCAGAATAGGGAACAATGATGGTACGCGTCTAACCAGTTCTAGGACTGAAGACCTAATGATGATGACTATAAGTTCACGATAGGAAATGTATGTAAATAAATCTTATACATTACAGATAAGCACAACAACAAGAGCGAACAATAAGTAAGTAAGCATGTAAATCAAATTACAATTATAATATGTAAAGTAGAAAACAAGCATGAAAGTAGAAATAATAAGTAGTAACAAAGTAAAGAGTAGCAAGTAGAAGTAGAGAATAGTAAAGCAGTAGAAAGTAGTAACAGTAGTAATAGAAAAGTAGAAATAAATGAACAAACAACATATCTATCTAACTTTTTGGAAGAATGTGAAATGATATTTGAAAACAAACATTACACACACATCACATAACACTAATATATGTGAAATATACGTAGCAAATATAAAATTGGTGGCACCCACGCGAGTGGGTGTCACCGACAAAAAGATAATGTAGCAAATACTCCTCATTTGGGCGTCTGCAGGTTCTAGGACTTGTAAACGCCAAAACTAGTGGACTTGTCCACTAGCACCAACACAACACGAGTGGCAACTACACTACACACACACACACATTAAACTAAAATAGCAAGACGTAGCAAATACACCAAAAAAGGGTGGCACCCACGCGAGTGGATGTCACCAACAAAAAGATACACGTAGCAAATACTCCACATTTGGGCATCTGCAGGTTCCAGGACTTGTAGATGCCAAAACTAGTGGACTTGTCCACTAGCACCAACACAACATGAATAGCAGTGCCAAGCACCAACAAACAAATTAACACAAAACATGCCTGTAACAAATACACACACGGTGACACTTATATGTCCCGCATGGGACCTCTATAGGTGTCACTAACACAGGTCAATACCGTGATCCGCGATTTCCGGCTGCCGATGGTTTTGGATCACGGGGGGAGACCAACACCACAAAACATGCATCACACATACATCATAATATTGTAGCAAATACACCATTTTGGGTGGGCTCGCTCTTCCTCGAAAGAGGATTTGTGAGTGCCACCCACACACTCCCTGGCTCGCCACTCAGAATTGCGATTTCCGGCTGCCGATGGTCGCGGTTCTGGGGGACGTGCCGGGAAAACATCATAACACAAGCAATACACGTTTCGAATGTTGCAGGCATGTAACAACACACACTAGAGGCGCTCATATGTCCCGCAAAGGACCTCTATGATCGCCTCTCAACACACACGTCCCCTGTCGGGTGTCAAACACCGCGATTTCCGGCTGCCAACGGTCGCGGTTCGGGGCGCTTGATGGGGGATAGAACACAAAACAAAACATGGGCACTGTCATTCACAAACAAACACCACACACAAAAACACACAAAACTTGTAGCAAATACGTCGACATGTGCTCTTTACTACACAAAAGTAAAGAGCAAAAAACAACAAACACATATAAAACAAAACATACACACACAAATAAACAAGAGGCAAAACCACGTGCCTTAACTAGCGATAGGGTTAGGCACACACACACACACGCGCAGCAAATACATACAAGTGTGTTCAATCAGCGATAGGATATAGTACGCTTCAAATTTCATTTTCATTTTCAACACGTAGCAAATACATACAAAGTGTGCTCAACTAGCGATAGGGTTGAGTACACTTCAAATTTCATTTTTCAATATTTTTTTTCACGTTTCCTGGCCTGGACCAAGGATCGCGATTTCCGGCTGCCGATGGTCGCGATCTGAGGGAAGGGTTGGGAAACATCACATAAACAACAAACATATCAAAACATCTTAAACAAACACACCAAATAACAAACATCATCAGTAAGTGGGAAAGTGCTGCCTCCACGTGGCAAGGGATGTCAACGAAGCCTGGGTCACAGGGCAGACCGGAGAAGGGGTGAGTTCCTCAGAACACACAAGGTCTCCGCGCTGTCGCCTGTAATAAAAATCCCAGGCACGGCCAAAGCACGATTAAGATCAGGTTAGGGGTATACACACGGTCTGCCTTAAATTTCAGATGGCAGACCTCCAAAACGTTAGACAAATAAAAGAAAAAGTCCCTAATCGAACTCTCGCGAAAATTGTCCGCGACGGCAATTAGGCGGTCGTGGATACATGGCGGATCTCGCCATGGGTCTGGTTTGGTGCTAGAAGGTCTCGAGCTAAAGAAGGTGTTGCGTTTGTGCGAAAATACGGGATTCCCACTGTCCCTCCGACATAACACAAACGCACAACACGCACACAGCCCAAACCAAGCCACAGGAACCAACACTGCACATAAACGGCCACACAATAAACACTACAACGCCCACACGACCCAACATCTATGCCTCCGACCCTACCAAGATATTCCAAAACATAGAGACCAATATGTGTATAACACGCCTGGAAGAAACCAGAACTCTTACAACGGCACTACGACACATCACAAGATTAGGACACCCGAATGGGAGGACAGTCACGTATAAAATAACAGAAGCAGAAGACCGAATGTACCTCAAAAGCAATGGACTACCAACCGACCACGAAGAGCTAACATACTTATTACAAATTGCCTTTAAAAGACGTCACGAACATCTAGACCTTGGGGACATCTACCGACATTATAATTTGAATTAGGGCCGCTATACTTGCGGCCACGTCCCCAATGCTCCACCCGGAGGTACTACATTGGGTTTAAACGCGAAAAATAACGTGCTTCTAATTTATACTAACTTCATATTTGATCCACCCTAAATAAAAACTAAACAAAAATCTAACAAACCTAACAAGCTCTAACAATCTAACAAACATAAAAATCTGACCAACTGAAACAAACTAAAAACAAAAACTAAAAACATGGTTGTAAATAATGGTATCCCTAGCGCTGACTTTGGAGTATACCCGATCAACAAGAATACAAGCAAAAAATAAGAGGGGGAGGGATCCGTAATACCGGATAGCAGACGCCGGTTCTACCTACCAGTGCGACCTGAAGGGTCGTCTTAAAACTATCCAAATCTAGCTAACTAATTTAAATTCATCCCTAGCTTTCCCTATCATTCCCTAACTGATTTATATTATGAGACATCTACCGACATTATAATTTGAATTAGGGCCGCTATACTTGCGGCCACGTCCCCAATGCTCCACCCGGAGGTACTACATTGGGTTTAAACGCGAAAAATAGTCGTGCTCCTAATTTATTCTTACTTCATAGTTGATTCACCCTAAATAAAAACTAAATAAAAATCTAACAAACCTAAAAATCTAACAAACCTAACAAACTCTAACAATCTAATAAACCTAAAAATCTGACAAAAACTGGAACAAAAACAAAACAAAACTAAAAACAGGGTTGTAAATAATGGTATCCCTAGCGCTGACTTTCGAGTGTACCCGATCAACAAGCAAAATGAGAGGGAGGGATCCGTAATACCGGATAGCAGACGCCGGTTCTGCTTACCAGTGCGACCTGAAGGGTCGTCTTAAAACTATCCAAATCTAGCTAACTAATTTAAATCCATCCCTAGCTTTCCCTATCGTTCCCTAACTGATTTACATTACAATCTTCGCAATTCTGCTCGTCCTTCCCAAATATATACTGCAACCAAAATGGCGACAGAACGTCAAACAAAACAAATAAGCCACATAATACATGCTATATATAAATAAATATAAAGTGTAAATATAAAATATAAATAAATATAATTATGTAAATATATAAATAAATGTTTAATAAGCGTTAAGCATATAGCAGTGCACAAAATAGCGAAAGCATCACCCTATTTATCAGGTGCACTCGCACAAGCATTATGTCGGCTAGCGCCTTTACACACCAAACGTGCTTCTTAAATTATTTCAAAAACTACTAATTAATGTAAATCAATGCTTGTGCGAGTACAGCCGCCACATTTTAAGTCTTACCTCGATAATAAAATTCTCCAGCATCCGAAGATCTGGTCGTCTGTAACTTACTTCTAAAGGTGGGACGGGGTGCACTGCTAAAGTCCTGGTGGGTATGCACTAAATGTTTTGGGGATCACAATCACTATCACTATCACTTCACTTTCAAGTCCTGGGGGGATGCGCGGTTGCACTCTGTTTTATTATCCTTGTTTACTTTATTGATTTAATTTAATGAGGGTTTATGATTTATTTGTTATTGTTTATTTGGTATTATTTATTCCCGATTTTCCGCACATAATTATGAAGATAGGCAGTGATTGTATTAATGGAGTGGGGTTTCTCGTGCATATTGGACATTTGGTATAATTATCTTTTTTTTTTTTTTTTTAATATCAGGTTTTGGTTATGCTCGTATCCTTACTCACGCCAAGTCAATCTAAAATTTTCAATCCTCCCACCAACCCCACCGAATTTTTACACGCGGTCGTCATTGATTGTCTAATCTCGCGACCCTTCCCGCGAATTCTTTTAAGGCTGTCCAGAACGCCTTCTGGTTAACCACTCCCCGACTTCCTCTAGGCTTTTTGGCCATGCCAGACCTTGGATAGCTAGTTTGCTATCAGCCAACCCTCGATTTCCCGCCTCAAGCGGGCAGTCGAAGAGCACGTGCTCTGCGCTTTCCGCGCCCTCACCGCATTCGCAGCGGTCGCTATTGGTTAGACCGAACCTTTGTAAATACGCCTTCAGGGCGCCGTGCCCTGTTATCAACTGCACCATTTTGTGATCGAGCTTAACCTCGATCTTACCTCTGGCTTCTATGCTCGGTATGAATTTGTGGGTCAACCTGCCCGTGGCAGCGTTGTTCCACCTCTCTTCCCATTGTCGAATTGATTTTCGCGCAGCTTTCTTTTGATTAAAGACCTCGGTATCGATGAATGTGATATTCGAAAGTCGCCCGTCGCGGCCTCTTTAGCTAATTCGTCAGCCCTATCGTTTCCTACGTTACCATTGTGCGACCTGACCCAACAGAACTTTAAACGTCGAAACTCTAGCGCCGTACGCGCTATCCTCCAGACGTCCGCTTGGAGATCTGTCGAGGTGTTCATGTTTGTTAAAGCCGTTAGCGCCGATTTACTATCACTGATTATATAATACTCGTCTCTGCCCGTATGGTTTATTACGTAATCGATAGCCTCTCGTATGGCTACCAATTCGCACTGGAAGATAGTGCACCAGTTCGCGAGTTTGGTTTGAAACCGAAACACCTCCTTTCCTGCTTATACACGACAAACGCCGCGCCTGCTTGCCCATCGTCCATACGTGAACCGTCCGTATAAATTCTGATACCCATCGCGTCCTCATCACCTTCGACAAACTCGATCCCTCTAATATCAGCCGGGTGCTCTAACTCAGATACAACAATCTTTCTTGCAATTTCCTATTACCAAGATTAAGATCTTCGATAATTTCGCGCCCTTTTCCTATATTTATTAATCGTCTATCTCTAATCTCCTAACGACATATTCGATAGGAGAGACCTACTGATCACCAGGACAGCCTCCGTGGAGGTGGTCCTGTACGCCCTCGCCGCTTTTACCGCGGTTATGCGTTGTACGCTCGTCAATTGACGCATCTCCCGGACTTTACAACCTTCTGCCCATACAGAAGCTGCGTACAGTATTGCCGGCTCAATTGCTCCGGCATAAACCGTCCTCAGCGATTCGCCCTGAAACCCCACTTTATTTTAGCCGCCGCCATCATTTTATTTGATATTTCGCCGCCCTTACTTTTTACGTATTGTACGTGCGCTTTCCAATTTAATTTATTGTCGATCTTGACGCCGAGGTAGGTAATACAATCTTTAAACGGATTTTCTCCCTCCTAGCTCTAACCTAGGAGGTCTCTGTCCTGGTTTCGTGCCGAAATAAAGCGCCTCTGACTTCGCCGTGTTAAATTTTAATTTTACCGCCTGCGACCATTCGTGTAATTTATTAAGCGCCTCGTTCGGTTTTGTGCGCATATCCATTAACAATCTCGATCTTACAATTAAAAGTGTGTCATCTGCAAACCCGACGATTGAGCATCCTGCGGGCAACTTGACCCTAAAGATGCTCTCATACAACAACTTCCAAAATGTGGGACCAGAACATGACCCTTGCGGGCATCCCCTTTCCACCTCACGCGACAGAACTTCACCCGGAATTTCAACCTGTGCTAATCGCCCCGAGAAATAGCTCTTGACCAAAGACATCAAGTTTCGCGGACAACCCCTACGATCTAACTCGCAAACGATTAATGGCCACCAGGCAGCATCAAATGCTCCTGAAATGTCCAAAGCAACAACGACACAGTACTCTTTGGCATCTCTTGCCTGCTTAATTTCCCCGACAACGAACTCTAACGCGTCGATAGTCGACTTGCCCTCCACGAAACCAAACTGTCGGTTATTAAAACCGCCGCTGTCTCGCACTAGGTGTTCAACACGCGTAGTCATAACGCGATCTAAAACTTTCCCCAGCACCGGTAGCAAGCTAATTGGACGATAGCTGCCCGGATCTGACGCATCCGCCTTTTTAGGTTTGGGTATAAATTTCACATTCTGGATTTTCCAGCAACGCGGAAAAACGCCCTTTCTAAACAAAGATTAAACAACCCAACAAAGACACACGGGGCTAACAGGCACGCCTGCAGAGCTGCGTCTGAAGTGATTCCATCATGCCCCGGTGCCTTCTTAGGGTTCATCCTCCTAAGAGCCCTGACGACCTCGTGAACTAGGATTGCCTTATCGGCACCTGTTCCTTGCGCCTTTGCAGCTTCCCGACGTATTAAATCGTGCGACCCTTCATCCCCTCGGGATTATCCGATGGGAAAAATTTCTCTAGTAAATATTCCGCTGTGGTTTTAAAACCTTCCGTGTATTCGCCATTTGTTTTCTTTATATTACTGAGCGCGATTTTTGTTGTTTTCCTCTAATTACGCGGTATGCGGTTCCCCAGGGTTCTTTCTCTGAGTTTTGCGTGCAGAATTCTTTAAATTTATTCGTTCGCGTTTCTTCTATTAATATTTTATATTCGCGGTAACTTTGATTATATTCTATTCTCCGTTGTTCTCTTATATCTCCCGAGGCGCGTTGATAGCGGCGCCTTAGGTTACGCGTTTCTGCCCGCTTGGTGGTTAGTTCCCGGGTCCACCAGGGTACGCTGTCTTTAAATGTTTTCTTTTCGGCATGGAATACGACGACGCGTCTACCACCGCGTCGTTTAATTTTTCGCGAGTGTTTCTACTTCGTCTGCCTCTCGGCAGTTAAATAGCTCATTTTCGAGCACAGGGATACTTTCGCCAAATTTTTGTTTAAATCGCTCCCAATTTGCTTTTTATTACAGAACCGCGGAAATACAGTTAGCTGCTCGTTTGCACTTGTTTTGGTTTCAACGTCCCATGTTATTAATTTATGATCAGAGAGCGTTTCCTCGTCCGACCTTAATTTCCAATTACAAATCGTTTCTAACATTTCGTGCGAGACTGCAGTAATATCTATAAAACTGCTGCCTCTATGCGTCTCAAACGTAGGTAAATCATTAGTGTTTATCACACTAAGATCCCATTCCGTAAAAGATCAGCAACCTGCGAGCCTCTATCGTCTTCGATAGGGCTGCCCCATAGTGGCGACTTGGCATTAAAATCTCCCCAATGACTAGATTTTTATTTCTGCCGATTTTACGAATAATATTATCTACTTCATTTATCAAGTCTTCGGTTTGAGGATTTTCCCGCCGGGAATCGACCGGCGGAGGTACCGCTATTACATAGAACGCATTTTCCCTGATTTGATTTCGGCCGTCGTTACAAACTCGTTCGATAAATTATTTAATATAATTCCGGCGCACGTTCCATTATTTATTATTATCCGCTACGCGGTCGTTCACTATTCGCGTTTAAGACGGTAACCCCTCCCAAAACCTGTTATTTTGTGGCCATACAGGTGCGGTTCCTGTATAAACCCGATGTCGATATTATTTTCGATGAATAACTTTACGAAGTTATTTGTTGCCCTCTACCTTTCCCGAGATTTAGTTGCGCGAATTTAATCTTCTTGCTTCTTATGGACTTTGTTTTATCTTCACAGTCCATAATCGATGTTTCGTGTGATTGCGTGCTTCAGACGTTGCATCGTGGGGCATCTACTCGACTTGGCGTCGTGGCGCGTATCGACCTTCGCGCCACCGCCAGTTCTGTCGTTTGCCCTAGCGCAAACCACACAGCAGGGACTGCCTTCCGGCAATTCTTGAATTCATGCCCGACCTCGGCACAGTTACCGCACCACTGTACCTTCTCCTGCACTCCATCGATCGATGGCCGTACTCGTAGCACCGGTAACACTGGGTCATCGAGAAGTGGTCCCGGCCCATACTCTTCGCCACCTGAGGTTAATAGCATCAGCTAATATACGTCTTCGAAGTGTGGGGTCACTTCGAAGACTACGTTGGCGAAGGGATCTCTAGGGCCCTTTCCGCCAAACCTGAACTTCTCTCAGGTGGTCTTCTAGCTTCAAATCGCCGAAACGGGGATTCTGGCTCGCAATCAACCGCACGAGCTCTTCAGCCTTCATCCCCGCTTCGACCCCGGAAGAACGACCCGTGGACGTTTCTTCTCGATGGTCTTCGCCACGAGTTCCTTGCAGTTCCCGCCGACCTTCAACTGCAGTTTCTTGGCGTCGTCGCGACCTGCGCACTCCACAACGACACCGCCCCGGCGCGTCCTACGAGCTCCGACAACAACAAACCCATCTCGAGCGGGATCGACCTTCTGCTTCAGGGTCGTCATCACGTCGTCCTTCTGGCCTGGCCTGGCGTCGACCCTTACAGCAAACGTAGGGGCAGATCCTGAAGCTGCAGCGGCGTAGGAGACCTTGCGCTGCACCGACGCACCCTGACTCTGGCCTCCTGAAACGACAGAATTCACCGCCGGACTTCCCCCAACAACACTTGCTCTCCTGAACCATCTAAACAAAGACGCAGCGCCCTAACCATACCTATCAGTTGGTTCGTCACGTCACGGATATCATCCACGGCGTGCCGAACCATCTTCCTATCCTCCACGACGATAGTGGCGGAGGTCGTCGGCACCTTCCCATAGACGGCAGGCGTGCGCCTTCCTCACCCTAAACTTTAAGAGTTCCAGCTCATCGAGGTCGCTAGCATTAACGCTACCGTTGCTGCTAGTCGACATCGTGCGCTGGGCTCTCGAAGTAGAGGGCAATTCTGGCGCCGCGACCACCACGGGAGGCCCCGACTCCCCAGACACGACCGCCGCAGACGCAGGCTCCTTCCCTACCTCCTGTACCTCCTCCTGAGTTTCTAACAAGAAGTCCTTTAGCACTACCTTAAGCTGTTTCCCCCCAACAGCGCCCTCCGCCGCCGACCTAGCAGACTCAGACCGATCGCCCTCTTCCTCCTGGGCAGCGGCTCCTCATCGCGGTGGACCACCATGCTGACAAAACTAGCAATAAAATGACACCTAAAACGCAGCTCAAAAACGTCCTAACCGTCACGACGCTAAAGAACGACGCTAGAAGAACGCAAAACGTTGGTCCAATAAAAATGTTTTGTTTAAAGGTGAACCGTAAACAACCTTGTATTTATTAAAACTTCAACCGCCCAATTAAATATCAAATTTTAACAAAAATACAACAAGCACTAAGCGTCAAAATAACAACTAGAATCAAATAAATTTCCTAACGCAATAAAAATATCTCGATTTAAAATGTACCGTAAAGAACGCTATTTATTTATTTTAAATTTTAAACCGCCAAATCAAATTTAAATAAACTAATTACTTCAAAATATTAAAATATCTAATTTATAAATAAGAACACTTTATTTTTAAATGTGTAATTAACAAAATAAGGTCGAGCGCAATCGGAATGTGGTAACCGGAAATGACCTTTCACTTAATCGCTTGGTAACTAGCACAACCCGTAACTGTTACACCGCTTAATTACACCAAAATCGATTTTAAAGGAACTTTTAAATACGCGTGAACTTAAATTACGGAAAATTTATATTAAAATTGTTTTAAAATTTACAGTTTTGAGTTATTTATTTGATTTAAAAGGCTTAGATTTTTGTTTTTGGTTATTATTTTATTATACGCGCACTATAAAAATTCACACACTTTTGGTTGTTTTACCCGGTTTTTACTTGATTTAGGCGGATTTTATTTTAAATTTATTATTAAAAATGCCTTTTAAGTTATTTCGAAATTGTTTTGAGTATTAGTTGAGTAGACCTTTGTTTTATTAACCCGAAATTTATTTAGTTTATTTTAAAACGCGGATTTGGTTTAAATTACAAAGAAGACGCGATTTATTTAGTTTTATTTAGTTTAAATTCTGTTTTAAAATTTTATTTTACTGCCCTGTATTTAAAATTTGATGGCACACAATTATAAAAATAAAACACAATAAAAAGCAAAGCTTCAAATAAAATAATACAACAATAAATAATATAAACCCTAGATAAAAACTTACTGTTATTGCTGAAGCGGGAGCTCGGCAAAAACACGTCCGCTCGCTTCAAGCGGCAACTAGAAAGTAGTGACATCTACCGACAGCAGGTAATGGCGCATGGCAGAAACGCATTTGACTATACCAAACAATGGCCCGAGTGCTACTTTCACACCCTACATCCCTAATGGACAGCAAAACAATTAGAATTGGTCAAATAAATGCCATGCGCAGTGCACACGTCATGCATGAAATCAGACAGCTATCCGAATCACTAAAACTAAATCTACTCTTCATTCAAGAACCATACTTAGTGCACGGCAAAATTCCCGGCATGCCGGTTCGCGCACGACAACTACATAACGGCAAAACCTCCCAAACAGCAATAGTAGTCTTTGACCCGACTATGACCATAACAACTGTACAAAAGTACAGCGGTGACCATTGTACCTGTGTAGAGGTTAGCAACCAACACATCGGGAAATGGATTCTCGCCACAAGCTATTTTCAATTCCGACACGACCCACAACCTTACGTCGACAATATCCGAAACATAGTTCTGGCATACAATAACCGACCGACAATATTGATGGCAGACGTGAACGGAAAGTCACCCATGTGGCATAGCCGTATCACGGATGAAAGAGGGGAACGAGTAGAAGACCTAATCAATGAACTACAACTAGAGGTAATGAATCAACCGGACAATCCACCTACGTATAGTAACAGAACAAGAACAGGGACCAACATCGATATAACTTTAGCAAACGCACTAGCATACCCGCACATAAAAAACTGGAAGGTCCTTGACAACCAAACACTAAGCGACCACAACATTATCACCTTTCAGATTGACGCAGTGACCAGACCGACAGGAACACAATACAGCAGGACAACTGGGATCAGATACAGCATTAGGAATGCCAACTGGCAAAGACTTACGGACTCCTTCGAACCCCCACCCGACATAAAACGCAACGAGAACGTTCACGAACACGTCAAACAACTTACTAACGCTATTACAGGGGCAATGAAACGAACACTTCCAAGACAGCAAGACAAACAACACACCAAAACAATACAATGGACACAGCGACTACAAGACCTGAAAAAACAGACCAGCCAAGCTCGCAAAAACTACCAAATGTCAATAACTCCACAAGAAAGGGAATATCAACTACACAATTACAGACGCATAAAAGACACATATCAGACGGAACTAAAAACCATGAAACAAAAAACCTTGGAGGTCTTTGTGGACAGACACCTACAAACGGACGCTTGGGGTATCCCATACAAAATTATAAAAGGAAAAATAAAACCACCAACGACTTACTCCACCCTAACAAAACAAGATGGTACAGAAACACAGGACTGGGAAGACACCGCGGCAACACTATTACAAACACTCTTACCAGACGACAACAAGCAGGACGACACGGACGAACAAAAACAGACGAGACAACGGGTAATTGAAAGAAACAACAGAGGAAACAAACCTTGGAACAGACATAAAGACGACGAGGTACAACCATTCACTGAATCGGAAGTGACAGCATCGATGATAAAAGCGAAAAACAGGAAAGCACCCGGCCCGGATGGTATCCCCTCTGAGATAACATCCGCGCTCCGTGTTAAATTGGTACCACCACTAACCAAAATATATAACGAATGCCTCCGACAAGCAGTGTTTCAGAACATCTGGAAGCAAGCAAATGTCGTAATAATACCAAAAGGCACAGGAAAGGATCCAAAGCTACCAAACTCGTACCGCCCAATATGTCTATTGAACACCTTGGGAAAGACGTACGAGCGACTATTAAGTAAAAGACTGCAAGAACACCGCAACATTCAGGGCACCCACCCACACCAGTACGGCTTCACGGCAAACAAATCAACAGAGGACGCAATCAATCGAGCCCTTCAGAATATCCAAGATACAACCGCGAAATACTCAATAATATTAATGGTTGACATAGAGGGAGCCTTTAATAATCTTTGGTGGCCCTCCCTTTTCGCACGACTCAGTACCATACAGTGCCCATCCCAACTTTATCACTCCCTCAGGAGCTACTGTAGGGACAGATACGTAACCCTGGACGGTACAACTCGAATAACAAAACATATAAACAGGGGCTGTCCACAGGGCTCGGTCCTTGGTCCACTTCTCTGGAACATTGTAATTGAGGAACTTCTGGAAAAGCTGGATACCATCAGGGAGGTTTCGACGACGATAGCATACGCCGACGATATCTTACTGTTGGTCGAAGGTAACTCCAGAAGTGAACTCGAGAACAAATCAAGCAATGCCCTGAATGAAGTCCAGAACTGGTGCAGAGCAAACAAGGTGAGTATTGCACTCAACAAAACCAAGTATATGCTTATAAAAGGAGCACTAAAGCGTGATCCCATAATTAAACTAGAAGGAGTCAACATCAGAAGATCCCCTTCATACAAATACTTAGGTATAACCCTAGACGAGAAATTAAATTTCACTGAGCATATAACAACCGTGTGCAATAATGCAACAAAGGTCATGCAAAACATCGCAATACTGGCGCAACGGCATTACAAAATCCCCCTTGCCTGTGTGAGGCTATACCTCAACAGCGTGCTCGCGGCAATGGTTTCATATGCTGCGAGCGCTTGGTGCCACCGCCTAAACATAATCAAGATAAAACAAAAACTATTGTCAACCCAAAGAGGCATAATCCTAAGAATGACAGGGGCATATAGAACAACGGCACATGACGCTCTCCATGTGCTAATCGGAACAATGCCACTCGACCTAATAACCAAGCAAAGAGCAGCAATATATCATTTAACACACAACGACCAAAATAAATTAAAACAACTTTTAAAAACCGAAAATCCCCCAACCACCAAAAAAGGGATAAAAGAAAGTATAATCGCGGAATGGCAAGCTAGATGGGACGGCAGCGATACTGGTAGAAGGTGTACGCTGTCATTCCTAACATAACACAAAGACTAACAAACAAACATCTCATACCTAGCAGAGGACTGATCCACTTCCTCACTGGCCACGGCCCGTATCCGACCTATCGGGACCGTATGCACTTAGCACAAAACGACACCTGTACATGCGGAGAGGTTGGTACGCCCGAGCACGTTGTGTTTGAGTGCGTAGACCTTACCCAGGAACTACACGGATACAGAACAATACTACAAGACATCCCTATCAACGAAATGATATGGAACGAACAAATCTTCCCATACCTAAACGCACTGACTCAAAAGACTACGCAAGTATTACACAACCGCTACCTTGAACAGGCCTCTTAAAAACGGCACGCAATCGTACATACCAAACTGAGACACCAAGGAACAACTGCTCTAGGATCCCGGGGGCTGCACCCCCGACGCCAGAGTCCGTCTTCTGGAAATTCCGAGAACAATAGCTCTCGAAGACCGAAGAAGGTACTCAAACCCGATCAAAACCTACCGACCAATTATGTCTCTAGCAATAAGGACTAACATTAGTATTAAGTTAGGCTAAGTTTTAGGATAAGTAGTAGAATAGGAACTTTTTACGCTAACACCACTGTATGAAATCAAAAAGTAACAGTAATTGAGGCAACAAAATGTCAAATTGAAGTATTTTTTCCACCCGACTGTAACCTGTACCATTCAAACATGCATAAAAGAAATTAATCTTTTGGAAAACGAACACACACAACCACACAAACACGAGCGTAAACACAAACACACACACACACACACACACAACACACGCAAAACAAATGTGCCCTTCATTAATCTGGATTTCCGGCTGCCGATGGTCCAGATCGAAGAGTACAAATTCTGCGTAATGCTTTTTCTCAAAGCCTGGGATTTCCGGCTGCCGATGGTCCTGGACAGAGAGCGAGAGCACGAAGCAGAAACAACACCAACACCACCACAACTACAAACACAAAAAGCAAACCCATACACACCAACACAACACATACAAACACAAATTGTGCCCCTCAATAATCCGGATTTCCGGCTGCCGATGGTCCGGATGAAGGGTACAAATTCTGCGGGACGCTTTCCCTCAAAGACTGGGATTTCCGGCCGCCGATGGTCCTGGTCAAGAGCGAAGGTATAACGTAGAAACAACATCAACAATAAACACAACAATTAACCAACACAATAAAACACACTAGCGCACACACATAAGCACACACAAACATCGACACTTACTCAATTACACACAACAAAGAAAAACACCCAAACACAATCCGTACAAAAATGATAGTAATCAAGCACAGGTTACAATGGGGGGGGGGGAAACAGGTCTGTCTAAAATGTCAGATGACAGACGACTAGAATGTTAGATTTAAAAATTTAAAAAAAAAAAAAAATGTCCCTCCGATACTTGATGGGTAGGTACTTCCCGAGAAGACGAGAATATGAGGAACAAAATACAAGGGTCGAGAGGCAAGAGAGGTGGCAAAATTGGGAAGATCGGGAAATAAAAGGGAAGGTTGAGAAAATCACAATAGGGGAGATTAATGGGTGTATTAGGAAAGCTCGAAAGGGAACCGCACCTGGAGAGGATGGGGTTACGTATGAGGCGTTAGGGATAATTAGGGAGGAGAAAGGGGAACTATGGCGCAAGCTATTAAATGATTGCTTAAGGGAAGGGGTTTTTCCGGAGGTATGGAAAAAGGGAAAGGTTAAATGGTTGGAAAAGGCAGGGGGTTATAGACCAATAACGTTGTTGCCAGTCCTGGGGAAAATATTTGACAGAGTGATAGCGGGTAGGGTAGGACATCATATGGAAAGGGAGGGTAAGTTCAATGAGAATCAGTTTGGCTTCAGAGAAGGAAGGGGGACGGTGGACGCTATCAGTAGTTTAATAGATAATATTAAGCAACTGAAAAACGAATACAGGCATGTACTGGTAGCGACACTGGATATCGCGAATGCATTTAATTCGGCGGGGAGGGAAAGCGTGAGAGAGGCCATGGGGAGAATGGGTTTAAATGGGAAATGGTGAAAGTGGTCGAGAGTTTTTTGAGTGGAAGAAGAGTGAAAGTGGAGGGAAAGGTGTACGAAACGGAGAGGGGTTGTCCACAGGGTTCGAGCCTTGGGCCGGTATTGTGGATAGTCCTTATGGACTAAGGATGAACGGGTGTGTGATTCAAGCATATGCAGATGATCAGGTGGTGATAGTGGGTGGGAGTCCATTGAAAGATATTGAGAGCAAATGGGATAGGGTGTGGACGAAATGTAAGGAATGGGCAAAAGGACGTGAGCTTGAGTATAATGTAAGGAAGACAGAGTTTATGCATGTGACGAGTGGAAAGAAGGAAACAAGAGAGCCGAGAGTAAGAAATGAAAGGGGCTGGTGGGTTTTAGGCCACACCCAGCTAGAAGGGCAGGGATTTCGGGCGTAGTAGGAGTGGAAGGGGAACTGGGGGACGATGGTATGTGGATTTATACGGACGGGTCTTTTAAGGTGGACGGGGGGAGGCAGGGGGGGGGCGCTTGGGGTGGTAATAAAGGTGGAGAATGGAGGGAGTGGGGGAACATTAATAGGGGAAATGGATAGCGGGCAAGTGGAGATTAGGGCAATCCTTGAAGGTTTGAGGAGAGCGGGAGGAGGAGGAGTGGGAGGTACCGTACTCGTAACGGACTCCAAGGAAGGGATAAGGGGGATACGAAACCCTGCCAGTAAAGAACTGTGGGCAGTTCAAGTTCAGCGGGAGATCGAACAGCGATTGACGAGAGGGGAAAGGATTGTGGTGCAATGGGGAGATAAGAAAGAGGTAGAGGGTCTAAAGAGGGCGGACAGAGTGGCGGGACATTGAAGGGGGAGAAAATATTGGGAGAATTTCGAATGGCAAGCTAAAAAATTGGAAAAAGGAAAGAGAGGATAACATATGGCAAGAGGTATGGGATGAGGAAACAGTAGGCAGGTGGGCTCATGAACTAATGCCGGAGGTGGGGAGGGGAGGGACTCCTTGTGGATACGAGTTGACGCAGATGTTGACCGGACATGGTAACCACGGGGAGTATTTTCAACGCTTTAGGATTCGGGCAGAGGGGGGGGGGTGTACATGTGGAGGCGGTATAGAAGACGAGACATATCCTTTATAACTGCGTGGAGGAATGGAAGGTAGAGGCAAGAGAGAGAGGTTTCTGGAAAGGTGGAGGAGAGTTGGCAGAGACTTCCCTCTCGTGCTAGTTAATATGGGGACAAAGGAGTGGGAGATGGTGGAAGAGTTGGCTAGGGGTATAGTAAGGGAAGATGAGGAAAGGTATAGAGGAGAATAGAGAAAAGAGTAGGAGGATTAGGAGAGATAGTTTAGAGGGAATGGAGAAGTAGAAAGAGGAATGAACTGGGAGGAAGGAGTCCTGAAGTAGTGGGCCCTTCTTTCTCCGCTAATTTGGCAGGTGGTGTTGGGATGGGTTCTTTTTGGTGGTGGTTTTGTTGGGTGGTGGTCGGTGGGAGTTGGGCCCGATGCCGAAAGGTGGGTGGGCGTGGGTGGGGGGGGGAATGAGCAATCCGACCCTCCAATTTTGTCCCTACACGAGTTCTCGCGGGATTAGACTAGGGACGCCAATTAGACGAGCGCGGATACATGGCGGATATCACCGTGGGTCTGGTTAGGTGCTCGAAAGTCCAGGGCAAAAGAAGATGTGGCGTTTGTGCTAAAATACGAGATTCCTACTGTTCCTATTCACTTGCAAGTGAATTTTCGGAGATAGCGGACGTATTTGTGTATATTGTTTTGGCGATTTGTTGTTTTCGGAGTTTTTGGGGTGGATACGGCGGTATTGTACTTTTATATCGGTGTGTTACGTTTTTCATTTTGTTTTTGTTTTGAGACAGTGACTTTTCATTTTCGTAATATAGTAGTTTAAGTGGCTATTTTGGTGCGACACGGGACTTTGAAGGGTAAATCATAGAAAACTTTTAAAAGACACATTTGTAGGGATAATAAAAGCAAGCGATTGCCGTTTGTTGGATGTCAATCGGGTGAAAAATAGAGAAGTTACAGGGCACAATAGGTGCGCTTAAATAAATTGTTTATCTGTAGATAACAGGCACGTGCCGTATTGTGTAAAAGATTTATAGAGTTAGAGATTTTAAAAAATATAGGGTGGTAGTGCTTCGTAAGGGAGTACTTTGGTATTAGTTTTATGCAAATCGGACCGTAAATAAGGGAGCTATTAAGGTTTAAAGGAGCGCTTTACGAGAGTGTTTATTGTCGTTTATAGTACTTATCGAAACATAAGAAGCAACATACTGTATTAGATTGACATTTATCAGTAAAGCGCGACTTTGTATAGATTGTTGTACTCTAAATTTTTAGTCTAATATACATTTGAAGACAAAAATTGTTGGTGCAGTACAGAAGCTCAGGGAAAGGCCCATTAAGGGCAGACAGTATATAGGAAAGAAGGGCGTTGTTGTAAATATTGTTGGGTTATAAAGTTTAGAACTATATACAAACAGAGTTTAGTTTTGCGGTGCGGGCGGTGAAGAGCCCAGGGAAAAGGGATGAAAAGGGACGAGGACTTAATTAATATGGAGGGGAGTGGGGACGAAAGGGGAAAACATAGCAAACAGAGAAGTGGCCACAAAGAAAAAGCTGGAAAATCAGGGACGGGAAATTACGACTGGGAGAAACTTATGGAAGTTTCGGTGAACTTGACAGGGCCGCCAAGTAAAAGTAGCCTGTCCAGGACACCACCACAAGGGTCCATGGACATAAATGTGACTAAACGAGCGAGAACGGGGTCTAGTCCAGGGGTTTTAGAAGCCGATCCAAATGAGTCGGAAGAGACAAAAATAGTGAGGGAAGAAAATGAAAAACGACTAAAAGATAAACAGATAAAATATAAAAGGAGAAGGGAGGATGGGGAAACGTCACAGTTTTCTAGAAGGGGGCAAGGCGAGGAAATCGAATACCCGGAAGTATTTATGGAGGAGAGAGGGGAGGAGAAGGCAGAGCATAGCCTGATAAAAAAGGGTAACAAGGTAGAGGGGCAAGAAAGTGAAAAGTCAGTAGAGGAAGCAGCTAGAGAAATTGTGGGAAAATTAGACAGGATTGTGGCTAATGCTACAAAAGAGATAAACGGTAAAATACAATTTAACAGAGTGGACCAGGTGGGGATATTAAAAATAGTGTCTGAATTAAAAACGTCGTTAGTCAACTTTATATTGAGAAACAACACGTTAGAACAAACCATAATCGAAATGAGAAAGGAAGCAGAAGGGGGTAGTGTTAAATTAAGATTGGAACAAAGAGGAAAATGGGAAAATAGAAAAATTGATGAGGTATTGGGCAGGGAGGATAGGAAAAAAGAAAGGGAGGAGTTGAAAATGGAAGTGGATAGAAAAAAGGGGGAATTGAAGAATTTGAGAAAAAAGTTTGATAGGTTAGCAAGGGACAACAGGGAGTTAAAAATTAGCCACGAAAGTTTAGTAGAAAAATTAGAAAATAAAAAGTGGGGGGAGAATCTGGACAGTGATAGATTAGAGAGGGAGAAAAGGGGGAAAAGAAAAGGGGAAGTTTTGGAGAGAGAAAGGTTAGAGAGGGGGTGAGGCTTCAAAGGCAGAAGGGGCAGGAGCAAAAGTAACACGTCAGAGTCGGAAAGGTACGAGTCGGACATGGAGGGGGGTAGAAAAAGTGAGAAAGACAAGAAGGGGTCAGGGGGATCCTATGAGTAGGGAAGGACGAAGGGTTATTGCAAGTGAAGGTTGGAAGACGCCACCAGAGAGAGAACACAATGATCTGATAGTTAGTATGAAGGGGAAGGACGCGGGAGGTCTATTGAAAGAACTAAGTAGTAGGGTTACCGCGAAAGATATGGGGGGGGGGCGCCGCAATTTGTTAGAGTTATGAGAGAGGGAAGGTTGATCATACAGACAAGAGACGAATTGCATAGGAACAAAG
Source organism: Platerodrilus igneus (assembly GCA_036346225.1). Taxonomy (NCBI): domain Eukaryota; kingdom Metazoa; phylum Arthropoda; class Insecta; order Coleoptera; family Lycidae; genus Platerodrilus; species Platerodrilus igneus. Next base: position 305,159 of record JARFIW010001678.1, read on the forward strand.
TGCAGGAAAAATGAGGGAAATAGAGGGAATTGAGGTAGAGAGAAAGAGGATGAGGGAGCCGTCGATATTGCTCAGTGGGGTGGGATCGGGATGTACGGACGAAAACATCATTAAAGATTTGTTTGTCCAAAATGGAGATTTGTGGGGAGAGGAGGAAGGGGATTTTTGCACCAAGGTAAAGATTGTTAGTAGGCTGAGGTGCAGAAATCCCTGGAAAGAGAATGTGGTGATGAGGGCGACACCGGAAATATTTAGGAAAATCGTAAAGAGGGGAAGGGTGAGCATAGACCACCAGTTGGTCTATGCGGAGGAGTATCTTCACTTGGCCATGTGTTTCAAATGTTGTAGGTTTGGGCACGTCGCCAAGTATTGTAAGGAGACCGATGTTTGTTTTGTTTGTTTTGTTAGGGTGGAGTAAGTCGTTGGTGGTTTAATTTTTCCTTTTATAATTTTGTATGGGATACCCCAAGCGTCCGTTTGTAGGTGTCTGTCCACAAAGACCTCCAAGGTTTTTTGTTTCATGGTTTTTAGTTCCGTCTGATATGTGTCTTTTATGCGTCTGTAATTGTGTAGTTGATATTCCCTTTCTTGTGGAGTTATTGACATTTGGTAGTTTTTGCGAGCTTGGCTGGTCTGTTTTTTCAGGTCTTGTAGTCGCTGTGTCCATTGTATTGTTTTGGTGTGTTGTTTGTCTTGCTGTCTTGGAAGTGTTCGTTTCATTGCCCCTGTAATAGCGTTAGTAAGTTGTTTGACGTGTTCGTGAACGTTCTCGTTGCGTTTTATGTCGGGTGGGGGTTCGAAGGAGTCCGTAAGTCTTTGCCAGTTGGCATTCCTAATGCTGTATCTGATCCCAGTTGTCCTGCTGTATTGTGTTCCTGTCGGTCTGGTCACTGCGTCAATCTGAAAGGTGATAATGCTGTGGTCGCTTAGTGTTTGGTTGTCAAGGACCTTCCAGTTTTTTATGTGCGGGTATGCTAGTGCGTTTGCTAAAGTTATATCGATGTTGGTCCCTGTTCTTGTTCTGTTACTATACGTAGGTGGATTGTCCGGTTGATTCATTACCTCTAGTTGTAGTTCATTGATTAGGTCTTCTACTCGTTCCCCTCTTTCATCCGTGATACGGCTATGCCACATGGGTGACTTTCCGTTCACGTCTGCCATCAATATTGTCGGTCGGTTATTGTATGCCAGAACTATGTTTCGGATATTGTCGACGTAAGGTTGTGGGTCGTGTCGGAATTGAAAGTAGCTTGTGGCGAGAATCCATTTCCCGATGTGTTGGTTGCTAACCTCTACACAGGTACAATGGTCACCGCTGTACTTTTGTACAGTTGTTATGGTCATAGTCGGGTCAAAGACTACTATTGCTGTTTGGGAGGTTTTGCCGTTATGTAGTTGTCGTGCGCGAACCGGCATGCCGGGAATTTTGCCGTGCACTAAGTATGGTTCTTGAATGAAGAGTAGATTTAGTTTTAGTGATTCGGATAGCTGTCTGATTTCATGCATGACGTGTGCACTGTGCATGGCATTTATTTGACCAATTCTAATTGTTTTGCTGTCCATTAGGGATGTAGGGTGTGAAAGTAGCACTCGGGCCATTGTTTGGTATAGTCAAATGCGTTTCTGCCATGCGCCATTACCTGCTGTCGGTAGATGTCACTTTCTAGTTGCCGCTTGAAGCGAGCGGACGTGTTTCTGCCGAGCTCCCGCTTCAGCTATAACAGTAAGTGTTTATCTAGGGTTTTATTATTTATTGTTGAATTATTTTATTTGAAGCTTTGCTTTTTATTGTGTTTTATTTTTATAATTGTGTGCCATCAAAATTTAAATACAGGGCAGTAAAATAAAAATTTTAAAACAGAATTTAAACTAAATAAAAACTAAATAAATCGAGTTTTCTTTGTAATTTAACCGCGTTTTAAAATAAAATAAATAAATTACGGGCCAATAAAACAAAAATCTACTAAACTAATACTCAAAATAATTTCGGAATAACTTAAAAAGGCATTTTTAATAATAAATTTAAAATAAAAACCGCGTAAATCGAGTAAAAAACCGGGTAAAACAACCAAAAAGTGTGTGAAATTTTTATAGTGCGCGTATAATAAAATAATAACCAAAAAACAAAAATCTAAGCCTTTTTAAATCAAATAAATATCTCAAAAACTGTAAATTTTAAAACAATTTTAATATAAATTTTCCATAATTTAACTACACGCGTACTTATAAGTTCTTTTAAAATCGATTTTGGTGTAATTAAGCGGTGTAACAGTTACGGGTTGTGCTAGTTACCAAGCGATTAAGTGAAAGGTCATTTCCGGTTACCTCATTCCGATTGCGCTCGACCTTATTTTCTTAATTACACGTTTAAAAATAAAGTGTTGTTGTTTGTAAATTATATATTTTAATATTTTGAAGTAATTAGTTTATTTAAATTGATTTGGCGGTTTTAGAAATTTAAAATAAATAAATAGTGTTCTTCGCGGTACATTTTTGAATCGAATTGTGCTAGGGAATTTATTTGATTCTAGTTGTTATTTTGACGCTTGGTGCTTGTTGTATTTTTGTTAAATTTGATATTTAATTGGGCGGTTCGAAGTTTAAATAAATACAAGGTTGCTTACGGTTCACCTTTAAACAAAACATTTTTATTGGACCAGCGTTTTGCGTTCTTATAGCGTCTTTCTTTTAGCATCGTAACGGTCAAGTGGTTTTTGAGCTGCGTTTTAGGTGTCATTTTTTGTCGTTTGTTTTATCAGCATGGTGGTCCACCGCGACGAGGACCCGTTGCCCAGGAAGAAGAGGGGAGATAGGTCGGAGTCTAATAGGTCGGAGGCTGAGGGCGCTGTTGGGGGGAAACAGCTTAAGGTAATTTTAAAAGACGTTAGGTTAGGGATTCAGGAGGAGGTACAGGAGGTAGAGGCGTCTGCGTCTGCGGCGGTCGTGTCGGGGGAGTCGGGGCCCCCTGGGGTGGCTGCGGCGCCTGAATCGCCCTCAACTTCGGGAGCCCAGCGAAAGATGTCGACTAGCAGCGACGTTAGCGTTGCAGCTAGCGACCTCGATGAGCTGGACCTCCTGAGATTGAGGGTGAGGAAGGCGCACTGGGCCATCTCCGGGAGGGTGCCGACGACCTCCGCCACTATCGTCGTGGAGGACAGAAAGAAGATTCGCTACGCCCTGGATGATTTCCTCGACGCGGCGAATCAACTTATAGGCATGGTTAGGGCGCTGCGGCTTGTGGCTAGTGATTCTGGGAGAGCTAATGTTGTCGGGGGAAGTCCAGCGGTGGTTGCTTGTGTTTCAGGGCAGCAGTGTTCTGGGAACCAGGAGGTGCCGATGCAGCGGAAGGCGTCGTATGCTGCAGCTGCTGCAGGTGCGACGCCCACCTTTGCAGTTAGGGTCGACGCCAAGCCAGGGAGAAAGAAGACGTCATGTCGACCCTGAAGAAGAAGGTCGATCCCGCTCGTGATGGTTTTGTCGTAGTCGGAGCTCGTAGGACCCGTAGGGGCGGTGTGGTAGTTGAGTGCGCAGGTCGAGAAGACGCTAAGAAATTGCAGTCGAAGGTCGGCGGTCACTGCAAAGAGCTCGTAGCGAAGACGATCGAGAAGAAGCGCCCACGGGTCGTTCTTCCGGGGTCGAAGCGGGATGAAGGCGGAAGAGCTGGTGCGGTTGATCGCGTGCCAGAATCCCCGCTTCGGCGATTTGAAAATTGAAGACCACCTAAGAGAGAAGTTTAGGTTTGGCGGAAAGGGCCCTAGGGATCCTTCGTCAACGTAGTCTTCAGTGACCCCACACTTCGGAGACGCATATTAGCTGACGCTATAAACCTTAGGTGGCGAAGAGTCTGGGCCCGGGACCACTTCTCGATGACGCAGTGCTACAGGTGCTACGAGTACGGCCATAGATCGATGGAGTGCAGGGAGAAGGTACAGTGGTGCGGTAACTGTGCCGAAGTCGGTCACGAATTCAAGAATTGCCGGAGGGCAATCCTGCTGTGTGGTTTGCGCTAGGGCAAACGACAGAACTGGCGGTGGTGCGAAAGTCGATACGCGCCACGACGCCAAGTCGAGTAGATGCCCCACGATGCTGAGATTGAAGAACGCAATCACACGGAACATCGATTATGGACCGTGAAGAAAAAGAAAGATTTAAAAGAAGCAAGAAGATAAAATTCGCGCAATTAAATCTCGGGAAAGGAAAAGGGGCTACAAATAACTTCGTAAAGTTATTTAACGAAAATAATATCGACATCGGGCTTGTACAGGAACCGCACCTGTACAGCCACAAAATAACAGGTTTTGGGAAAGGGGTCACCGTTTTAAACGCAAACAGCGAACGACCGCGTAGCGGTATAATAATAAATAATGGGACGTGCGCCGGAATAATACTAAATAATTTATCCAACGAATTTTTAACAACGGTCGAAATTAAATCAGGGCTAAATACATTTTACGTGATCAGCGCGTATCTTCCGCCGGTTGATTCCCGGCGAGAAAATCCTCAAACCGAGGACTTAGTAAACCAAGTCGAAGACATTTTGCGCAAAATCGGTAGGAATAAAAATTTAATCATCGGGGGAGATTTTAATGCTAAATCGCCACTATGGGGTAGCCCTATCGAAGACGATAGGGGCTCGCAGGTAGTTGATCTTTTAACCGAGTGGGATCTTAGTGTGATAAACACTAATGATTCACCTACTTTTGAGGGGCATAGAGGCAGCAGTTTTATAGATATTACTGCAGCCTCGCACGAGATGTTAGGGAAAATTCATAATTGGGAACTTAGGTCGGACGAGGTAACGCTCTCTGAGCACAAATTAATCACGTGGGATATTGATGCCGAGGAAAGCCAAAACGAGCAACTAACTATCTTACCGCGGTTCTGCAATAAAAAAGCAAATTGGGAGCGGTTTAAAGAAAAATTTGGCGAAAGCATTCCAGCGCTCGAGAATGAGCTATTAAACTGCCGAGAGGCAGATGAAATAGAAACACTCGCGGTAAAATTAAACGACGCGGTGGTAGACGCGTCGTCGTACTCCATGCCGCCAAAGAAAGCATTTAAAGATAGCGTACCCTGGTGGACACGAGAACTAACCACTAAGCGGGCTGAAACGCGTAACCTAAGGCGCCGCTATCAACGCGCCTCGGGAGATATAAGAGAACAACGGCGACTCGAATATAATCAAAGTTACCGCGAATATAAAATATTAATAGAAGAAACGCGAACGAATAAATTTAAAGAATTTTGCACGCGAAACTCAGAGAAAGAACCATGGGGAACCGCATACCGCGTAATTAGAGGTAAACAACAAAAAATCGCGCTCGGTAATATAAAGAAAACAAATGGCGAATACACGGACGGTTTTAAAACCACGGCGGAATATTTATTAGAAAAATTCTTCCCTTCGGATAAACCCGAGGAGGATGAAGGGTCGCACGATTTAGTTCGTCGGGAAGCTGCAGATGCGAAAGGAACAGGTGCCGATAAGGCAATCCTAGTTCACGAGGTTGTCAGGGCTCTTAGGAGGATGAACCCTAAGAAGGCGCCGGGGCATGACGGAATCACCTCAGACGCAGCTCTGGAGGCGTGCCTGTTAGCCCCGTGTGTCTTTGCCGGGTTGTTTAATCTTTGTTTAGAGAGGGGCGTATTTCCGCGTTGCTGGAAAATCCAGAACGTGAAGTTTATCCCGAAACCCAAGAAGGCGGATGCGTCAGACCCGGGCAGCTATCGTCCAATTAGCTTGCTACCGGTGCTGGGGAAAGCTTTAGATCGCGTTATGACTACGCGAGTTGAGCACTTAGTACGAGACAGCGGCGGTTTTAATAAACGACAGTTCGGTTTTATGGAGGGTAAGTCGACTATCGACGCGTTGGAGTTTGTTGTCGGGGAAATTAAACAGGCAAGAGATGCCAAAGAGCACTGCGTTGTTGTTGCTTTGGACATTTCAGGAGCATTTGATGCTGCCTGGTGGCCATTAATCGTATGCGAGTTAGAACGTAGAGGTTGTCCGCGGAACTTGATGTCTTTAATCAAGAGTTATTTCTCGGGGCGACTGGCACAGGTCGAAATTCCGGGTGAAGTTTTGTCACGCGAGGTGGAAAGAGGATGCCCGCAGGGGTCATGCTCTGGTCCCACATTCTGGAAGTTGTTGTACGAAAGCATTTTTAGGGTCAAGTTGCCTGCAGGATGCTCAATCGTTGGATTTGCGGATGACACGCTTTTAATTATTAGATCGCGATTATTAATGGACATGCGAACCAAACCAAACGAGGCGCTAAATAAATTGTACGAATGGTCGCGGAAAGTAAAATTACAATTTAATACATCTAAATCGGAGGCGCTTTATTTCGGGACGAAATCGGGACAGCGACCCCCTAGACTAGAACTAGGGGGGGAGAAAATCCCGTTCAAAGAAGCCATCACGTACCTCGGCGTTAAAATAGACGATAAATTAAATTGGAAAGCGCACGTACAGTATGTAAAAAGTAAGGGCGGAGAAATATCAAATAGAATGATGGCGGCGGCGAAAATAAACTGGGGTTTCCGAGGCGAATCGCTGAGGACCGTCTATGCCGGAGTAATTGAACCGGCAATGCTGTACGCAGCATCCGTATGGGCGGAAGGTTGTAAAGTCCGGGAGATGCGTCAATTAACGAGCGTGCAACGTATAACCGCGGTAAAGGCGGCGAGGGCATACAGGACCACCTCCACGGAGGCTGTCCTGGTGATCAGTAGGACTCTCCTATCGAATATGTCGTTAGGAGATTAGAGATAGGAGACTTATAGATATAGGAAAGGGCGCGAAATTATCGAAGATATTAATCTAGGTAATAGGGACGTTGCAAGAAAGATCGTGGTATCAGAGTTGGGGCACCCGGCCGATATTAGAGGAATCGAGTTTGTCGAAGGTGATCGGGACGCAACGGGTATTAGAATTTACACGGACGGTTCACGTATGGATGACGGACAAGCAGGCGCGGCGTTTGTCGTATTTAAACAGGAAAGGGAGGTGTACCGGTTTCAAACCAAACTCGCGAACTGGAGCACTATCTTCCAGTGCGAATTGGTAGCCATACGAGAGGCTGTCGATTACGTAATAAATCACACTGGCAGAGACGATTATTATATAATCAGCGATAGTAAATCAGCGCTGACGGCATTAACTAACATGAACACCTCGACAGACCTCCAGGCGGACGTTTGGAAAATAGCGCATACAGCGCTCAAGTTTCGACGTTTAAAGTTCTGTTGGGTTAGGTCGCACGATGGTAACGCAGGAAATGATAGGGCTGACGAATTAGCTAAAGAGGCCGCGACGGGCGACTTTCGGATATCACATTCGTCGATACCGAGGTCTTTAATTAAAAGAAAGCTGCGCGAAAAATCAATTCAACAATGGGAAGAGAGGTGGAACAACGCTGCCACGGGTAGGTTGACCTACAAATTCATACCTAGCATAGAAGCTAGAGGTAAGATCGAGGTTAAGCTCGACCACAAAATGGTGCAGTTGATTACAGGGCACGGCGCCCTGAAGGCGTATTTACAAAGGTTTAGTCTAACCAACAGCGACCGCTGCGAATGCGGCGAGGGCGCGGAAAGCGCAGAGCACGTGCTCTTCGACTGCCCGCTTGAGGCGGGAAATCGGGGGTTGGCTGATAGCAAACTAGCTATCCTAGGTCTGGCATGGCCAAAGAGCCTAGAGGAAGTCGGGGAAGTGGTTAAACAGAAGGCGTTCTGGACAGCCTTAAAAGAATTCGCAGGAAGGGTCGCGAGATTAGATAATGACAATCGCGTGTAAAATTCGGTGGGGTTGGTGGGAGGATTGGAAAAATTTAAATTGACTTGGCGTGAGTAAGGATACGAGTATAGATTAACCAGAACCTGATTTTAAAAAAAAAAAAAAAAAAAAATACTTATACCCAAATGTCCAATATGCACGAGAAACCCCGCACCATTAATACAGTCACTGCCTATCTTCATAATTATGCGCGGAAAATCGGGAAATCGGAATAAAATAATAACAAATAAACAATAACAAATAAATCAGAAACCCTCATTAAATTAAAGCAATAAAATAAACAAAGATAATAAAATAAAGTGAAACCGCGCATCCCACCAGGACTTAAAAGTGAAGTGATAGTGATTGTGATCCCCCCCAAGAACATTTAGTGCATACCCACCAGGACTTTAGCAGTGCACCACATCTCCCCTTAGACGTAAGTTACAGTTAGATGTAGGCAGACGACCAGATCTTCGGATGCTGGAGAATTTTATTATCGAGGTAAGACTTAATTGTGGCGGCTGTACTCGCACAAGCATTGATTTACATTAATTAGTAGTTTTCAAAAAAAAACAAAACAAGCACGTTTGGTGTGTAAAGGCGCTAGCCGACATAATGCTTGTGCGAGTGCACCTGATAAATAAAGTGATGCTTTCGCTATTCTGTGCACTGCTATATGCTTAACGCTTAACGCTTATTAAACATTTATTTATATATTTATATAATTATATTTATTTATATTTTATATTTACACTTTATATTTATTTACTTATTAGCATTTTGTGGCATATTTATTTTGTTTGACGTTCTGCCGCCATTTTGGTTGCAGTATATATTTGGGAAGGAAGAGTAGATGTGTGAAGATTGTAATCATAATATAAATCAGTTAGGGAATGATAGGGAAAGCTAGGGATGAATTTAAATTAGTTAGCTAGATTTGGATAGTTTTAAGACGACCCTTCAGGTCGCACTGGTAAGTAGAACCGGCGTCTGCTATCCGGTATTACGGATCCCTCCCCTCTTATTTTTGCTTGTATTCTTGTTGATCGGGTATACTCCAAAGTCAGCGCTAGGGATACCATTATTTACAACCATGTTTTTAGTTTTGTTTTAGTTTGTTTCAGTTGGTCAGATTTTTATGTTTGTTAGATTGTTAGAGCTTGTTAGGTTTGATAGATTTTTATTTAGTTTTTATTTAGGGTGGATCAAATATGAAGTTAGTATAAATTAGGAGCACGACTATTTTTCGCGTTTAAACCCAATGTAGTACCTCCGGGTGGAGCATTGGGGACGTGGCCGCAAGTATAGCGGCCCTAATTCAAATTATAATGTCGGTAGATGTCACCGACTTTCTAGTTGCCGCTTGAAGCGAGCGGACGTGTTTTTGCCGAGCTCCCGCTTCAGCAATAACAAACAGTAAGTTTTTATCTAGGGTTTTATTATTTATTGTTGAATTATTTTATTTGAAGCTTTGCTTTTATTGTGTTTTATTTTTATAATTGTGTGCTATCAAATTTTAAATACAGGGCAGTAAAATAAAAATTTTAAAACAGAATTTAAACTAAATAAAAACTAAATAAATCGCGTTGTCCTTGTAATTTAAACTAAATTTGCGTTTTAAAATAAACTAAATAAATTTCGGGTTAATAAAACAAAAATATACTAAACTAATACTCAAAATAATTTCGAAATAACTTAAAGAGGCATTTTAATAATAAATTTAAAATAAAAACCGCGTAAATCGAGTAAAAACCGGGTAAAACAACCAAAAGTGTGTGAAATTTTATAGTGCGCGTATAATAAAATAATAACCAAAAACAAAAATCTAAGCCCTTTTAAATCAAATAAATATCTCAAAACTGTAAACTTTAAAACAATTTTAATATAAATTTAAGTACACGCGTACTTATAAGTGCTTTTAAAATCGATTTTGGTGTAATTAAGCGGTGTATCAGTTACGGGTTGTGCTAGTTACCAAGCGATAAAGTGAAAGGTCATTTCCGGTTACCACATTCCGATTGCGCTCGACCTTATTTTCTTAATTACACATTTAAAAATAAAGTGTTGTTATTTATAGATTAGATATTTTAATATTTTGAAGTAATTAGTTTATTTAAATTTGATTTGGCGGTTTTAAAAAATTTAAAATAAATAAATAGTGTTCTTCGCGGTACATTTTGAATCGAATTGCGTTAGGAATTTATTTGATTCTAGTTGTTGTTTTGACGCTTAGTGCTTGTTGCATTTTGTTAAAATTTAATATTTAATCGGGCGGTTCGAAGTTTAAATAAATACAAGGTTGCTTACGGGTCACCTTTAAACAAAACATTTTATTGGACCAACGTTTTGCGTTCTTCTAGCGTCGTTCTTTTAGCGTCGTAACGGTCAAGTGGTTTTGAGCTGCGTTTTAGGGGTCATCTTGTCGTTTGATTTGTCAGCATGGTGGTCCACCGCGACGAGGAGCCGTTGCCCAGGAAGAAGAGGGAGATAGGTCGAGTCTGATAGGTCGGAGGCTGAGGGCGCTGTTGGGGAAACAGCTGAAGGTAATTTTAAAAGATGTTAGGTTAGGGATTCAGGAGGAGGTAGAGGAGCCTGTGTCTGCGGCGGTCGTGTCGGAGGAGTCAGGGCCCCTGGGGTGGTTGCGGCGCCTGGTGCCCTCAACTTCGGGAGCCCAGCGAAAGATGTCGACTAGCAGCGACGTTAGCGTTGCTGCTAGCGACCTCGATGAGCTGGACCTCCTGAGATTGAGGGTGAGGAAGGCGCACTGGGCCATCTCCGGGAGGGTGCCGACGACCTCCGCCACTATCGTCGTGGAGGACAGAAAGAAGATTCGCTACGCCCTGGATGATTTCCTCGACGCGGCGAATCAACTTATAGGCATGGTTAGGGCGCTGCGGCTTGTGGCTAGTGATTCTGGGAGAGCTAATGTTGTCGGGGGAAGTCCAGCGGTGGTTGCTTGTGTTTCAGGGCAGCAGTGTTCTGGGAGCCAGGAGGTGCCGATGCAGCGGAAGGCGTCGTATGCTGCAGCTGCTGCAGGTGCGACGCCCACCTTTGCAGTTAGGGTCGACGCCAGGCCAGGGAGAAAGAAGACGTCATGTCGACCCTGAAGAAGAAGGTCGATCCCGCTCGTGATGGTTTTGTCGTAGTCGGAGCTCGTAGGACCCGTAGGGGCGGTGTGGTAGTTGAGTGCGCGGGTCGAGAAGACGCTAAGAAATTGCAGTCGAAGGTCGGCGGTCACTGCAAAGAGCTCGTGGCGAAGACGATCGAGAAGAAGCGCCCACGGGTCGTTCTTCCGGGGTCGAAGCGGGGATGAAGGCGGAAGAGCTGGTGCGGTTGATCGCGTGCCAGAATCCCGCTTCGGCGATTTGAAGATTGAAGACCACCTGAGGGAGAAATTTAGATTTGGCGGAAAGGGCCCTAGGGATCCCTTCGTCAATGTAGTCTTCAAGTGACCCCACACTTCGAGGGCGTTTATTAGCTGAAGCTATAAACCTCAGGTGGCGAAGAGTCTGGGCCCGGGACCACTTCTCGATGACCCAGTGCTACAGGTGCTACGAGTACGGCCATAGATCGATGGAGTGCAGGAGAAGGTACAGTGGTGCGGTAACTGTGCCGAAGTCGGTCACGAATTCAAGAATTGCCGGAGGGCAATCCCCTGCTGTGTGGTTTGCGCTAGGGCAAACGACAGAACTGGCGGTGGTGCGAAAGTCGATACGCGCCACGACGCCAAGTCGAGTAGATGCCCACGATGCTGAGATTGAAGAACGCAATCACACGGAACATCGATTATGGACCGTGAAGAAAAGATAGATTTAAAAGAAGCAAGAAGATAAAATTCGCGCAATTAAATCTCGGGAAAGGAAAGGGCTACAAATAACTTCGTAAAGTTATTCAGCGAAAATAATATCGACATCGGGCTTATACAGGAACCGCACCTGTATAGCCACAAAATAACAGGTTTTGGGAAGGGGGTTACCGTTTTAAACGCAAACAGCGAACGACCGCGTAGCGGGATCATAATAAATAACGGGACGTGCGCCGGAATAATTTTAAATAATTTATCAGACGATTTTATAACGACGGCTGAAATAAAAACGGGGTTAAATACGTTTTACGTGATTAGCGCGTATTTTCCACCGGTCGATTCCCGACGGAAAATCCTCAAACCGAGGACTTAATAAACCAAATCGAAGGCATTTTTCGAAAAATTGGAAGGAATAAAAAACTAATAATCGGGGGAGACTTTAATGCCAAGTCGCCACTATGGGGTAGCCCTATCGAAGACGATAGAGGCTCGCAGGTTGCCGATCTTTTGACGGAATGGGATCTTAGTGTGATAAACACTAATGATTCACCTACGTTTGAGGGGCATAGAGGCAGCAGTTTTATAGACATTACTGCAGCCTCGCACGAGATGTTAGGGAAAATTCATAATTGGGAACTTAGGTCGGACGAGGTAACGCTCTCTGAGCACAAATTGATTACGTGGGATATTGATGCCGAGAAAAGCCAAAACGAGCAACTAACTATCTTTCCGCGGTTCTGCAATAAAAAAGCAAATTGGGAGCGGTTTAAACAAAAATTCGGCGAAAGCATCCCAGCGCTCGAGAATGAGCTATTACACTGCCGAGAGGCAGGAGAAATAGAAACACTTGCGGTAAAACTAAACGACGCGGTGGTAGACGCGTCGTCGTACTCCATGCCGCCAAAGAAAGCATTTAAAGATAGCGTACCCTGGTGGACACGAGAACTAACCGCTAAGCGGGCAGAAACGCGTAACCTAAGGCGCCGCTATCAACGCGCCTCGGGAGATATAAGAGAACAACGGCGGCTCGAATATAATCAAAGTTACCGCGAATATAAAATATTAATAGAAGAAACGCGAACGAATAAATTTAAAGAATTTTGCACGCGAAACTCAGAGAAAGAACCATGGGGAACCGCATACCGCGTAATTAGAGGGAAACAACAAAAAATCGCGCTCGGTAATATAAAGAAAACAAATGGCGAATACACGGACGGCTTTAAAACCACGGCGGAATATTTATTAGAAAAATTCTTCCCATCGGATAATCCCGAGGAGGATGAAGGGTCGCACGATTTAGTTCGTCTTGAAGCTGCAGAGGCGCAAGGAACAGGTGCCGATAAGGCAATCCTAGTTCACGAGGTTGTCAGGGCTCTTAGGAGGATGAACCCTAAGAAGGCGCCGGGGCATGACGGAATCACCTCAGACGCAGCTCTGGAGGCGTGCCTGTTAGCCCCGTGTGTCTTTGCCGGGTTGTTTAATCTTTGTTTAGAGAGGGGTGTATTTCCGCGTTGCTGGAAAATCCAGAACGTAAAATTTATCCCGAAACCCAAAAAGGCGGATGCGTCAGACCCGGGCAGCTATCGTCCAATTAGCTTGCTACCGGTGCTTGGGAAAGCTTTAGATCGCGTCATGACTACGCGAGTTGAGCACTTAGTGAGAGACAGCGGCGGTTTTAACAAACGACAGTTCGGTTTTATGGAGGGTAAGTCGACTATCGACGCGTTGGAGTTTGTTGTCGGGGAAATTAAACAGGCGAGAGATGCTAAAGAGCACTGTGTTGTTGTTGCTTTGGATATTTCAGGAGCATTTGATGCTGCCTGGTGGCCATTAATCGTATGCGAGTTAGAACGTAGAGGTTGTCCGCGGAACTTGATGTCTTTAATCAAGAGTTATTTCTCGGGACGACTGGCACAGGTCGAAATTCCGGGTGAAGTTTTGTCGCGCGAGGTGGAAAGAGGATGCCCGCAGGGGTCATGCTCTGGTCCCACATTTTGGAAGTTGTTGTATGAAAGCATCTTCAGGGTCAAGTTGCCCGCAGGATGCTCAATTGTTGGATTTGCGGACGATACGCTTTTAATTATCAGATCGCGATTACTAATGGAAATGCGTACAAAACCAAACGAGGCTCTGAATAAATTACACGAATGGTCACAGAACGTAAAACTAAAATTTAACACGTCGAAGTCGGAAGCGCTTTATTTCGGTACAAAACCGGGACAGCGACCTCCTAGGCTAGAGCTAGGAGGGGAGAAAATCCCGTTCAAAGAAGCCATCACGTACCTCGGCGTTAAAATAGACGATAAATTAAATTGGAAAGCGCACGTACAGTATGTAAAAAGTAAGGGCGGAGAAATATCAAATAGAATGATGGCGGCGGCGAAAATAAACTGGGGTTTCCGAGGCGAATCGCTGAGGACCGTCTACGCCGGAGCAATTGAACCGGCAATGCTGTACGCAGCATCCGTATGGGCGGAAGGTTGTAAAGTCCGGAAGATGCGTCAATTAACGAGCGTGCAACGTATAACCGCGGTAAAGGCGGCGAGGGCATACAGGACCACCTCCACGGAGGCTGTCCTGGTGATCAGTAGGACTCTCCCTATCGAATATGTCGTTAGGGAGATTAGAGATAGGAGACTTATAGATATAGGGAAAGGGCGCGAAATTATCGAAGATATTAATCTAGGTAATAGGGACGTTGCAAGAAAGATCGTGGTATCAGAGTTGGGGCACCCGGCCGATATTAGAAGAATCGAGTTTGTCGAAGGTGATCGGGACGCAACGGGTATTAGAATTTACACGGACGGTTCACGTATGGATGACGGACAAGCAGGCGCGGCGTTTGTCGTATTTAAACAGGAAAGGGAGGTGCACCGGTTTCAAACCAAACTCGCGAACTGGAGCACTATCTTCCAGTGCGAATTGGTAGCCATACGAGAGGCTGTCGATTACGTAATAAATCACACTGGCAGAGACGATTATTATATAATCAGCGATAGTAAATCAGCGCTGACGACATTAACTAACATGAACACCTCGACAGACCTCCAGGCGGACGTTTGGAAAATAGCGCATACAGCGCTCAAGTTTCGACGTTTAAAGTTCTGTTGGGTTAGGTCGCACGATGGTAACGCAGGAAATGATAGGGCTGACGAATTAGCTAAAGAGGCCGCGACGGGCGACTTTCGGATATCACATTCGTCGATACCGAGGTCTTTAATTAAGAAAGCTGCGCGAAAATCAATTCAACAATGGGAAGAGAGGTGGAACAACGCTGCCACGGGCAGGTTGACCCACAAATTCATACCTAGCATAGAAGCTAGAGGTAAGATCGAGGTTAAGCTCGATCACAAAATGGTGCAGTTGATTACAGGGCACGGCGCCCTGAAGGCGTATTTACAAAGGTTTAGTCTAACCAACAGCGACCGCTGCGAATGCGGCGAGGGCGCGGAAAGCGCAGAGCACGTGCTCTTCGACTGCCCGCTTGAGGCGGGAAATCGGGGGTTGGCTGATAGCAAACTAGCTATCCTAGGTCTGGCATGGCCAAAGAGCCTAGAGGAAGTCGGGGAAGTGGTTAAACAGAAGGCGTTCTGGACAGCCTTAAAAGAATTCGCGGGAAGGGTCGCGAGATTAGATAATGACAATCGCGTGTAAAATTCGGTGGGGTTGGTGGGAGGATTGGAAAATAATTCTAGATTGACTTGGCGTGAGTAAGGATACGAGTTTTGATTAACCAAAACCTGATATTTAAAAAAAAAAAAAAAAAAAAAAATTTATACCCAAATGTCCAATATGCACGAGAAACCCCCGCACCATTAATACAGTCACTGCCTATCTTCATAATTATGCGCGGAAAATCGGGAAATCGGGAATAAAATAATAACAAATAAACAATAACAAATAAATCAGAAACCCTCATTAAATTAAAGCAATAAAATAAACAAAGATAATATAATAAAGTGAAACCGCGCATCCCACCAGGACTTGAAAGTGAAGTGATAGTGATTGTGATCCCCCCCAAGAACATTTAGTGCATACCCACCAGGACTTTAGCAGTGCACCACATCTCCCCTTAGACGTAAGTTACAGTTAGATGTAGGCAGACGACCAGATCTTCGGATGCTGGAGAATTTTATTATCGAGGTAAGACTTAATTGTGGCGGCTGTACTCGCACAGGCATTGATTTACATTAATTAGTAGTTTTCGAAATAATATAACAAGCACGTTTGGTGTGTAAAGGCGCTAGCCGACATAATGCTTGTGCGAGTGCACCTGATAAATAGGGTGATGCTTTCGCTATTTTGTGCACTGCTATATGCTTAACAACAACGCTTATTAAACATTTATTTATATATTTATATAATTATATTTATTTATATTTTATATTTACACTTTATATTTATTTACTTATTAGCATGTATTTTAGCATTTTGTGGCATATTTATTTTGTTTGACGTTCTGCCGCCATTTTGGTTGCAGTATATATTTGGGAAGGAAGAGTAGATGTGTGAAGATTGTAATCATAATATAAATCAGTTAGGGAATGATAGGGAAAGCTAGGGATGAATTTAAATTAGTTAGCTAGATTTGGATAGTTTTAAGACGACCCTTCAGGTCGCACTGGTAAGTAGAACCGGCGTCTGCTATCCGGTATTACGGATCCCTCCCCCTCTTATTTTTTGCTTGTATTCTTGTTGATCGGGTATACTCCAAAGTCAGCGCTAGGGATACCATTATTTACAACCATGTTTTTAGTTTTTGTTTTTAGTTTGTTTCAGTTGGTCAGGTTTTATGTTTGTTAGATTGTTAGAGCTTGTTAGGTTTGTTAGATTTTTATTTAGTTTTTATTTAGGGTGGATCAAATATGAAGTTAGTATAAATTAGAAGCACGTTTTTTTTTTTCGCGTTTAAACCCAATGTAGTACCTCCGGGTGGAGCATTGGGGACGTGGCCGCAAGTATAGCGGCCCTAATTCAAATTATAATGTCGGTAGATGTCAACGATAATAGTAATAAGCGTATACCTCCCGCCGGTCGACTTCCGCCGGGAAAACCCCCAAACCGAAGAATTAATCAATCAAATCGAGGTCGTATTTCGCAAGGTCGGTCGAGGTCGAAAGCTGATCGTTGGCGGAGATTTTAATGCTAAGTCGCCGCTGTGGGGTAGCCCACAAGAAGATGACAGGGGCTCGCAGGTCGCCGATCTTCTGACGGAGTGGGACCTCAGCGTTGTTAACAACAATGAGTCACCCACGTTTGAAGGACACAGAGGTAGTAGCTTCATCGACGTCACGGCGGTCTCACACGGGTTGTCGAGAGCAGTCGAAAATTGGGAACTAAGGTCGGACGAGGTCACGCTCTCCGAGCATAAATTAATAACATGGGACATCGACGTTGAGGCACGCGCAAACGGGCAATTATCCCTCTTTCCGCGGTTCTGTAACAAAAAGGCGAACTGGGAACAATTCAGGAAAAAATTTAGCGAAAGCATCCCCGCGCTCGAAAATGAATTAGTAAACTGCCGAGAGGCATCACAAATCGAAGCACTCGCGAAAAAACTAAACGACGCTGTGGTAGAAGCGTCGGCGCACTCCATGCCGCGTAAGAAAACCTTTAAAAACAGCGTACCCTGGTGGACGCGCGAACTAACCACCAAGAGATCGGAAACGCGAAACTTAAGGCGCCGCTACCAACGCGCCCCGGGCGAAATGCGAGAGCAAAGAAAAATTGAGTATAACCGAAGTAACCGTGAATATAAAATACTTATAGAGGAAACGCGATCGAATAAATTCAAAGAATTTTGTACACGCAACTCAGAAAAAGAACCGTGGGGAACCGCGTACCGCGTAATAAGGGGTAAACAACAAAAAATCGCGCTCGGCAACATAAGGAAATTAGATGGCGACTACACAGATGGTTTCAGAACCACGGCGGAGTATCTGTTGGAAAGGTTCTTTCCAACGGATAACTTAGAGGAGGACGAGGGGCCACACGATACGATACGTCGAGGAGCCGCAGAGGCTAGGGGAATAGGCAGCGATAAGGAAATTCGCACGCATGAGGTCGTTAGGGCTCTTAGAGGATGAACCCAAAGAGGGCGCCGGGGTCCGATGGAATCTCCTCCGACGCAGCTCTGGAGGCGTGCCTGTCGGCCCCACACGTCTTTGCCGGGTTGTTTAGACTTTGTTTGGAGAAGGGGGTTTTTCCACGTTGTTGGAAGACCCAGAACGTAAAGTTTATTCCCAAGCCAAAAAAGGGGGATACGTCAGATCCGGGCAGCTATCGCCCGATTAGTCTGCTCCCGGTAATTGGCAAAGCTTTGGATAGGGTCATGACCACAAGGATAGAGCACTCGGTTAGGGAAAGTGGGGGCTTTAGCAAGCGACAGTTTGGTTTCGTAGAGGGAAAGTCGACGATCGATGCGTTAGAATTCGTAGTAGGGCAGATCAAGGAAGCTCGGGAGGCCAAGGAGCATTGCGTTGTTGTTTTTTAATCAGGTTCTGGTTAATCTATACTCGTATCCTTACTCACGCCAAGTCAATTTAAATTTTTTTTCCAATCCTCCCACCAACCCCACCGAATTTTACACGCGATTGTCATTATCTAATCTCGCGACCCTTCCTGCGAATTCTTTTAAGGCTGTCCAGAACGCCTTCTGTTTAACCACTTCCCCGACTTCCTCTAGGCTCTTTGGCCATGCCAGACCTAGGATAGCTAGTTTGCTATCAGCCAACCCCCGATTTCCCGCCTCAAGCGGGCAGTCGAAGAGCACGTGCTCTGCGCTTTCCGCGCCCTCGCCGCATTCGCAGCGGTCGCTGTTGGTTAGACTAAACCTTTGTAAATACGCCTTCAGGGCGCCGTGCCCTGTAATCAACTGCACCATTTTGTGATCGAGCTTAACCTCGATCTTACCTCTAGCTTCTATGCTGGTATGAATTTGTGGGTCAACCTGCCCGTGGCAGCGTTGTTCCACCTCTTTCCCATTGTTGAATTGATTTTTCGCGCAGCTTTCTTTTTTAAAGACCTCGGTATCGACGAATGTGATATCCGAAAGTCGCCCGTCGCGGCCTCTTTAGCTAATTCGTCAGCCCTATCATTTCCTGCGTTACCATCGTGCGACCTAACCCAACAGAACTTTAAACGTCGAAACTTGAGCGCTGTATGCGCTATTTTCCAAACGTCCGCCTGGAGGTCTGTCGAGGTGTTCATGTTAGTTAATGCCGTCAGCGCTGATTTACTATCGCTGATTTATAATAATCGTCTCTGCCAGTGTGATTTATTACGTAATCGACAGCCTCTCGTATGGCTACCAATTCGCACTGGAAGATAGTGCTCCAGTTCGCGAGTTTGGTTTGAAACCGGTAACCTCCCTTTCCTGTTTAAATACGACAAACCCGCGCCTGCTTGTCCGTCATCCATACGTGAACCGTCCGTGTAAATTCTAATACCCGTTGCGTCCCGATCACCTTCGACAAACTCGATTCTTCTAATATCGGCCGGGTGCCCCAACTCTGATACCACGATCTTTCTTGCAACGTCCCTATTACCTAGATTAATATCTTCGATAATTTCGCGCCCTTTCCTATATCTATAAGTCTCTATCTCTAATCTCCCAACGACATATTCGATAGGAGAGTCCCTGATCACCAGGACAGCCTCCGTGGAGGTGGTCCTGTATGCCCTCGCCGCCTTTACCGCGGTTATACGTTGCACGCTCGTTAATTGACGCATCTCCCGGACTTTACAACCTTCCGCCCATACGGATGCTGCGTACAGCATTGCCGGTTCAATTGCTCCGGCATAGACGGTCCTCAGCGATTCGCCTCGGAAACCCCAGTTTATTTTCGCCGCCGCCATCATTCTATTTGATATTTCTCCGCCCTTACTTTTTACATACTGTACGTGCGCTTTCCAATTTAATTTATCGTCTATTTTAACGCCGAGGTACGTGATGGCTTCTTTGAACGGGATTTTCTCCCCTAGTTCTAGTCTGGGGTCGCTGTCCGATTTCGTCCCGAAATAAAGCGCCTCCGATTTAGATGTATTAAATTGTAATTTTACTTTCCGCGACCATTCGTACAATTTATTTAGCGCCTCGTTTGGTTTGGTTCGCATGTCCATTAATAATCGCGATCTAATAATTAAAAGCGTGTCATCCGCAAATCCAACGATTGAGCATCCTGCAGGCAACTTGACCCTAAAAATGCTTTCGTACAACAACTTCCAGAATGTGGGACCAGAGCATGACCCCTGCGGGCATCCTCTTTCCACCTCGCGTGACAAAACTTCACCCGGAATTTCGACCTGTGCCAGTCGCCCCGAGAAATAACTCTTGATTAAAGACATCAAGTTCCGCGGACAACCTCTACGTTCTAACTCGCATACGATTAATGGCCACCAGGCAGCATCAAATGCTCCTGAAATGTCCAAAGCAACCACAACGCAGTGCTCTTTGGCATCTCTTGCCTGTTTAATTTCCCCGACAACAAACTCCAACGCGTCGATAGTCGACTTACCCTCCATAAAACCGAACTGTCGTTTATTAAAACCGCCGCTGTCTCGTAAAGTGCTCAACTCGCGTAGTCATAACGCGATCTAAAGCTTTCCCCAGCACCGGTAGCAAGCTAATTGGACGATAGCTGCCCGGGTCTGACGCATCCGCCTTCTTGGGTTTCGGGATAAACTTCACGTTCTGGATTTTCCAGCAACGCGGAAATACGCCCCTCTCTAAACAAAGATTAAACAACCCGGCAAAGACACACGGGGCTAACAGGCACGCCTCCAGAGCTGCGTCTGAGGTGATTCCGTCATGCCCCGGCGCCTTCTTAGGTTCATCCTCCTAAGAGCCCTGACAACCTCGTGAACTAGGATTGCCTTATCGGCACCTGTTCCTTTCGCATCTGCAGCTTCCGACGAACTAAATCGTGCGACCCTTCATCCTCCTCGGGTTTATCCGAAGGAAGAATTTTTCTAATAAATATTCCGCCGTGGTTTTAAAACCGTCCGTGTATTCGCCATTTGTTTTCTTTATATTACCGAGCGCGATTTTTTGTTGTTTACCTCTAATTACGCGGTATGCGGTTCCCCATGGTTCTTTCTCTGAGTTTCGCGTGCAAAATTCTTTAAATTTATTCGTTCGCGTTTCTTCTATTAATATTTTATATTCGCGGTAACTTTGATTATATTCGAGTCGCCGTTGTTCTCTTATATCTCCCGAGGCGCGTTGATAGCGGCGCCTTAGGTTACGCGTTTCAGCCCGCTTAGTGGTTAGTTCTCGTGTCCACCAGGGTACGCTATCTTTAAATGCTTTCTTTGGCGGCATGGAATACGACGACGCGTCTACCACCGCGTCGTTTAATTTTACCGCGAGTGTTTCTATTTCATCTGCCTCTCGGCAGTTTAATAGCTCATTCTCGAGCGCTGGAATGCTTTCGCCAAATTTTTCTTTAAACCGCTCCCAATTTGCTTTTTTATTGCAGAACCGCGGTAAGATAGTTAGTTGCTCGTTTTGGCTTTCCTCGGCATCAATATCCCACGTGATTAATTTGTGCTCAGAGAGCGTTACCTCGTCCGACCTAAGTTCCCAATTATGAATTTTCCCTAACATCTCGTGCGAGGCTGCAGTAATATCTATAAAACCTGCCTCTATGCCCTCAAACGTAGGTGAATCATTAGTGTTTATCACACTGATCCCACTCGGTTAAAAGATCAACTACCTGCGAGCCCCTATCGTCTTCGATAGGGCTACCCCATAGTGGCGATTTAGCATTAAAATCTCCCCCGATGATTAAATTTTTATTCCTACCGATTTTGCGCAAAATGTCTTCGACTTGGTTTACTAAGTCCTCGGTTTGAGGATTTTCTCGCCGGAATCAACCGGCGGAAGATACGCGCTGATCACGTAAAATGTATTTAGCCCTGATTTAATTTCGACCGTTGTTAAAAATTCGTTGGATAAATTATTTAGTATTATTCCGGCGCACGTCCCATTATTTATTATTATACCGCTACGCGGTCGTTCGCTGTTTGCGTTTAAAACGGTGACCCCTTTCCCAAAACCTGTTATTTTGTGGCTGTACAGGTGCGGTTCCTGTACAAGCCCGATGTCGATATTATTTTCGTTAAATAACTTTACGAAGTTATTTGTAGCCCCTTTTCCTTTCCCGAGATTTAATTGCGCGATTTTTATCTTCTTGCTTCTTTTAAATCTTTCTTTTTCTTCACGGTCCATAATCGATGTTCCGTGTGATTGCGTTCTTCAATCTCAGCATCGTGGGGCATCTACTCGACTTGGCGTCGTGGCGCGTATCGACTTTCGCACCACCGCCAGTTCTGTCGTTTGCCCTAGCGCAAACCACACAGCAGGAAATTGCCCTCCGGCAATTCTTGAATTCGTGACCGACTTCGGCACAGTTACCGCACCACTGTACCTTCTCCCTGCACTCCATCGATCTATGGCCGTACTCGTAGCACCTGTAGCACTGCGTCATCGAGAAGTGGTCCCGGGCCCAGACTCTTCGCCACCTAAGGTTTATAGCGTCAGCTAATATGCGTCTCCGAAGTGTGGGGGTCACTTCGAAGACTACGTTGACGAAGGGATCCCTAGGGCCCTTTCCGCCAAACCTAAACTTCTCTCTTAGGTGGTCTTCAATTTTCAAATCGCCGAAGCGGGGATTCTGGCACGCGATCAACCGCACCAGCTCTTCCGCCTTCATCCCCGCTTCGACCCCGGAAGAACGACCCGTGGGCGCTTCTTCTCGATCGTCTTCGCTACGAGCTCTTTGCAGTGACCGCCGACCTTCGACTGCAATTTCTTAGCGTCTTCTCGACCTGCGCACTCAACTACCACACCGCCCCTACGGGTCCTACGAGCTCCGACTACGACAAAACCATCACGAGCGGGATCGACCTTCTTCTTCAGGGTCGACATGACGTCTTCTTTCTCCCCTGGCTTGGCGTCGACCCTAACTGCAAAGGTGGGCGTCGCACCTGCAGCAGCTGCAGCATACGACGCCTTCCGCTGCATCGGCACCTCCTGGTTCCCAGAACACTGCTGCCCTGAAACACAAGCAACCACCGCTGGACTTCCCCCGACAACATTAGCTCTCCCAGAATCACTAGCCACAAGCCGCAGCGCCCTAACCATGCCTATAAGTTGATTCGCCGCGTCGAGGAAATCATCCAGGGCGTAGCGAATCTTCTTTCTGTCCTCCACGACGATAGTGGCGGAGGTCGTCGGCACCCTCCCGGAGATGGCCCAGTGCGCCTTCCTCACCCTCAATCTCAGGAGGTCCAGCTCATCGAGGTCGCTAGCTGCAACGCTAACGTCGCTGCTAGTCGACATCTTCGCTGGGCTCCCGAAGTTGAGGGCGATTCAGGCGCCGCAGCCACCCCAGGGGGCCCCGACTCCCCCGACACGACCGCCGCAGACGCAGGCTCCTCTACCTCCTGTACCTCCTCCTGAATCCCTAACCTAACGTCTTTTAAAATTACCTTAAGCTGTTTCCCCCCAACAGCGCCCTCAGCCTCCGACCTATTAGACTCCGACCTATCTCCCCTCTTCTTCCTGGGCAACGGGTCCTCGTCGCGGTGGACCACCATGCTGACAAAACAAACGACAAAAAATGACACCTTAAACGCAGCTCGAAAACCACTTGACCGTTACGACGCTAAAAGAAAGACGCTAGAAGAACGCAAAACGTTGGTCCAATAAAAATGTTTTGTTTAAAGGTGAACCGTAAGCAACCTTGTATTTATTTAAACTTTGAACCGCCCAATTAAATATCAAATTTAACAAAAATACAACAAGCACCAAGCGTCAAAATAACAACTAGAATCAAATAAATTCCCTAGCGCAATTCGATTCAAAAATGTACCGCGAAGAACACTATTTATTTATTTTAAATTTCTAAAACCGCCAAATCAATTTAAATAAACTAATTACTTCAAAATATTAAAATATATAATTTACAAACAACAACACTTTATTTTTAAACGTGTAATTAAGAAAATAAGGTCGAGCGCAATCGGAATGAGGTAACCGGAAATGACCTTTCACTTAATCGCTTGGTAACTAGCACAACCCGTAACTGTTACACCGCTTAATTACACCAAAATCGATTTTAAAAGAACTTATAAGTACGCGTGTAGTTAAATTATGGAAAATTTATATTAAAATTGTTTTAAAATTTACAGTTTTGAGATATTTATTGGATTTAAAAAGGCTTAGATTTTTGTTTTTGGTTATTATTTTATTATACGCGCACTATAAAAATTTCACACACTTTTGGTTGTTTTACCCGGTTTTTACTCGATTTACGCGGTTTTATTTTAAATTTATTATTAAAATGCCTTTTAAGTTATTCCGAAATTATTTTGGGTATTAGTTTAGTAGATTTTTGTTTTATTGGCCCGTAATTTATTTATTTTATTTTAAAACGCGGTTAAATTACAAAAAAAACTCGATTTATTTAGTTTTTATTTAGTTTAAATTCTGTTTTAAAATTTTGATTTTACTGCCCTGTATTTAAATTTTGATGGCACACAATTATAAAAATAAAACACAATAAAAAGCAAAGCTTCAAATAAAATAATTCAACAATAAATAATAAAACCCTAGATAAACACTTACTGTTATAGCTGAAGCGGGAGCTCGGCAGAAACACGTCCGCTCGCTTCAAGCGGCAACTAGAAAAGTGGCCCCATAGGGACACCTTCCCTATGCCCGTCGGGAGCGGTAGGATTCGAGGTGGCAGTGGTTGAAACTTCGCATGCTGAAGTAGAGGCGTCCCTTCGGGGGCGTCTCGCCGAGGAAGCTGCGGTCAATCAGCTTGGTGTCGGTCGACCTAACCGAAAGAGGTTGGATAGTGCCTCACCCTGACCTGTGGGTGCCTAAGACCTTGCTGTCTGAAGCTTTACAGGAAGCACGGCTACGCAGGCTTGCTTGCGTGGCTGGGCGATCCGTGGTGGTAACCCCTCGCCCGAAAGGGGGCCGTGCCTGCAAAGCCTTTTAGGCAGGTCTGCACGTAAAACTACAGGACTTACTGTCCCTACCCACTGTCCCTACCCACTACGTATGAACGTACGGTGACACCTGTATGTCCTGCAGGGGATCTCTATAGGTGTCGCCTCGGGATGTAGCACCAGGTGACCGACATGTGTTGTTTACAGCACTGGAGGAGACCACCTGGATACTGCTGCTTAGTCCCATGGGACTTTGCTGCCTCCACGAGGCTGGGGACGGAAACGAAGCCTGGGTCACAGGCGAGACTGGGAAAGACCTACTCCCATATGATGAGAGTAACTGTCTCATGGAAGGTGTCGATATGGGACCGTTGCGCTAATTAAAAAGGAGAATGCTTGAACTTTCTTGTGGGCTGTAATAAAAATCCCGGGTACGGCTAAATGCAAAATGTACCTTACCTGCATCTATAGACTACGGGCTGTACTTCGCAGATAAGGGGGTGGTGCTACTTACTACCTGTGAGGGGAGACCGCACCACATCGGTCTCCCGGCTGTGACATGTAACTACCTAGTAACACTTCGGTGCCGAACGGTTGAGGCAGGAAGCAGTGTATGGTGCGGAAGAGGGCTAGAACCCTCGATGGTCCATGGCTCACGGAAGCCGGAAACCGAAACACAACGCACGGCTCGGACCTCGGTCTAGAGGCACACCTGGATTTCTAGGGGTGCAGCTACCGAACTGAGTGCGGAGGCAGGTGCTAGGGGCCCGGTGGAAAGGGGCCGAGGACTGAAACCATCTGGAACGACGCCCCGTTTCAGATGGTGGGCTCGAGCAAAAAGCTGAGCATATATATCTGTCAGTGGAAAGTATCGGGCGGAGGTTGTGATGGCACTGCATAGAACTGGGACTGGACGGTGGTTGCGAGACCTCTCGATCTAAGTCCCGGCCTGTGCGGTGTAACGCAACCAAAGCACCTAAGTTAGCCGAAGCTCCTGGCGAAGCTTAGGGCGGATGCTCCGGAAGACGGTGCTTGGACTGGGGATCGGACGAGGGTGTCATGCCCCTCGCTCACGGTTCTCTCTCCCTGTAGCGTCGGCTGAGCTGATGCACCGAACTTAGTAGTTGACAGATAAGATAAGGTCAATGCGAACCTCGGGCAGACGCTCGGGATGAAGCTTTCAGGACTGCGGACTGGACGGGGGCCCCGGCTCTCGCTCTGGGTTCGTAGGGATTGGACGGAAGCTTCGCGGCTTCTCGCTCTAAGTCCCTGCGGCTTGGACGGGGGCTTTGGTCTCTCGCACTAAGTTTTCAGTTTTGTTTGTCTGATCGGGTGGTTGTACTGGGGCAAGTAATTGACCGTCGGCGGAAATTTCAGGCGGATGCTTGGATTGCATGACTCGGGGTTGTGGACGGGACGTGGGTCACGGCCCTCGTCACCGTCTATAGCCCTGGTTGTGGCGCCGGAGCTGATGCACTCAAGTCAGTAGGTGGCACTGGTGCCACTGGACGGCCAGGACAGATGCTCGGAAGAAAGCGCATTGGCTGGGGGACTGGGCGGGAGCTTCGGCTGCACGTACCAGGTCCCTGACCCTTGTGGGGACGGCTGAGCTGAAGACTTGGACTGGAAGGTGACACCGCCAGTGAAACTTGAGGCAAAAATCCGGGAGGAGGCATGCGGGACTGCGAATCGGACGGAGGCCTTGGCTTACCGCTCTGAGTTTGCAGCTTCGTGTTGCTGACCGGGTGGATGCACTGAAACCAGTAGTTGACAATCAATGGAAACTTCAGGCGGATGCTTGGAAGACGGAACTCTGGGTTGTGGGCAGGGCGAGGGTCATAACTTCTCGCTCCCTGTCCGGGACCCTTGTTCTGACGGCTAAGTGGATGCACTCTAGCTAGTAGGTGGCTTAAGGTGGACGGCTGGAGAGGAAGCTCGGAAGGAAACGCATCGGCTGGGGAACTGGGGGGTAGCTCTGGCTGCCCTCTGGGACCTTGGCCCCTGCGCGGATGGCCGAGTGGAGACTTTGGACTAGTAGCCGGCATGTCAGTGAAGCTTGAGGCAAAAGTCCGGGAGGACGCATGTAGAACTGTGGATTGGACGGAGGTTTGGCTTCTCGCTCTAAGTCCCTGCAGACTGGACGGAGGCCTTGCCTTCTTGCTCTAAGTCCGCAGTTCTGCACTGCTGACCGGGTGGATGCACTGAAATTAGTAGTTGATGAGCGTAACATCCCACGCTCCATATGTTTTTTGCTCCGATGCAGTTGGGAATGGGCTTGTACCGCTTCGGCGGTTTAAGCCCTGATACTTCTTGTATCGATGCAGACCACACGGCTCGAGCCTTTAAAGTGCTCCACTAAACTACCCTATACCAGGCACGCAAGTGTGTGGGTCAATGGGCGTCGTGGAGTGCAACATGATGTGTGGTAAGAGGTACTCGCAAGAGTCCTCGACGGTTACTCATCAGCGTGACGGGAGAAGTCCCGTCAACATGAGCACTCACCTGGGCTGTGATCGAAACCAGCCTAGGTGAGAAGGATCGGATTTCGATCAACGAGTGGGGGTCTCTCACCCCTAGTCAGTTTTTGATCGTCCTTAAGACTTAAATATTATAGGACGCTCCCCTCAAACGATGGTTCTGTAAGTTGGGGGTCGGAGGTATGGGCCTCAGAACCCGAGTAGGGGTCTCGTTCTCCCCTAGTCAGTTTTTGACCGTCCTTAAGACTTAAATATTCAAGGACGTTCCCCTCAACGATGGTTCTAAGTTGGGGGTCGGAGGTATGGTCCTCAGAACTCGAGTAGGGGTCTCGATCTCCCCTAGTCAGTTTTTGATGAACGTCCTTGAGACTGAAATAATCAAGGACGCTCCTCTCAACGATGGTGCTAAATTGAGAGGTTGGAGGCATGGGCCTTAGAACCCGAGCAGGGGTCTTGGCTCCCCTAGTCAGTTTCTTCGAGACTCCTTAAGACTTAAATATTCAAGGATTCTCCTCCTCAACGATGGTGCTAAGTTGGGAGTTGGAGGCATGGGCCTCAGGACCCGAGTAGGGGCCTCGTTACCCCCTGGTCTGTTTTATGAAGCCCGTCAGACTTGAAACCCAAAGGACTTCCTTCTCAGTGGATGGTCTCTAGACTGAGAGGCGGGGCATGGGCCCGAGAGACGGTGTAGTACCCTTTTCAAGTTGGAGCAGGTTGCATCGCTTAAAAGGCGGACTCGCATGCGGATAGACAGAAGGCACGCCCCTTCGATGATGCCATCCTTTGTTGGCTAGAGGCTGGAGGGGCCGAGCCACCGGTGTAACTCCAAGCCTGCCCACGGTGGCCTGAACTGATGGATAGAGGGGCTAATACTACACACCCACCACCCGCGCGGTTCCGGCTGGTGGGCATATATAGGCCGTTCTGGGTGCGAACGCACCCACATTTATGGATTTAAAAGTTTTTATAAGGCAATACGATGGCACACAGCGCAAGCGTTGTTTGCATTGAGAATAATGATGGCGAGAAGGAGGAAGTAATGTTGGATGCGAAGTTAAGGCGGGAATGCAGGGTCATTCTGGATGGGGCTGATCCCCCAAGTAGAGCAGAGAGTGTGGCCAGCAGAGATGTCGGGGGCTCTGTTGACGTTGAAGTTGAAGATGCGATCGAGGGTAGCTTCCCATTGACCGAACTCGAGTCAATGGAAAGATATGCTGGCCAGATCCGGAAAGTAATTCTTGGTGACCGCAAGGTCAACAGGAAAGAAATTAGGGCAATAGAGGATTGCCTGGTGGGGATGTTGGCGAGTGCTAGGAGCATCGCTCTGAGAGAGGCTCAGTTGAAGGGAGAGATGTCGGCTAAGGACGACATGCTCTCCAGGTTGGAAGCGAGGTACGAGAGGGCCGTCCGTGACGGTGCTCAGAAGGACCTCTTGATAAAGAAGCTGGAGTCCCGCTTCGAGAGGGTCTCTGTTAGAGAGACCAGGCAGGCAGAGGTGCGGGCTGAGGGCCCGAGAAAGGAGGCTGGACCGCCCGTCCCGGCGGCCAGATCTCCTAAGCCGAAGCCCAGGCAGAGGCCTGGACCGTCTATGAGCTACGCAAGGGTAGCGGCAGTACCTGTTAGACCAGGTAGGGTGAAGGCTGGTGTCCCTTCGACCAGGGGGCAGCCGAGCGTCGGTGCCAGAGGGCGCCAAGTGGCAACGGCCCGGGTGAAGCCGCATGCGGTCTTCATCAGGGCCGAGGTGGAGGGCGTGACCTGTGATCAGGTCAAGGAAAAGGTGGAGCAGATGAGCAGGGATCTGCGCGACGTAAGGGTGGTGGCATTGAGACGCGCCAGGACGGGCGTCATCGTTGAAACCAGGAGTGCTGAGGAGCGGGACGTGCTCCGCAGCAGTGAAGCTCTCAAGCGTTCTGGCTTGTTGAGCGAAGACGTGAGGAAGCGTAGGCCAAGGGTGATGGTCTACGACGTTCCGGAAGGTTGCGCGGACGAGGAGTTCCTGGAGGAACTATACGTCCGGAACCTGGAAAAGAGCATGAGTGCGCACGAATTTCGTGGCACTGTACGGGTAGCGGGCAGGATGGGACGCCGGCAGCGAGGTCTGAAGAACCTCGAGGTCGAACTCCCGTCTCGTGCACGAGACCTGCTGCTCAGGGAGGGAAGAGTTTTTGTAGGGTTTAGATCCCTAAGAGTGAGGGCCTGGGACAGCGTACCAAGGTGTTATAAGTGCTATGCACTGAGTCATTTGCAGAAGGATTGCAAGGCTAAGGGGAACCTGTGCAAGCGCTGTGGAAGCGCGGAGCATATGATTGGGAAGTGCCCGTCGGAAAGGGTCCGATGTGGCAACTGTGCCAGGGAGGGATTGAGAGACGTCGGCCATTCGGTCACAGACGTCAGGTGCCCCATTTTTGAAAGGTTGAGAGCAAGGGCAAGGGTTCGGACTTGTAGTGATTGATCAAAGGATCAAGGTACTGCAGGTGAATTGTGGAAGAGGGTATGCTTCCATGATTGATTTAGGTGTCCAGATGAGGAAGCTGGGGGCGGGAATCGCATTGGTCCAAGAACCATATGCGGTAGGTAACTCGGTAAGAGGCCTACCGGCCGACATGAGGGTAGTGGCCTGGGAAAAAGGCACACCCAAAGCGGCCGTAATTATTGACAGAGGAAGATGGGATGCTGTCAGAGTGGACAGCTGCATCACAGAGCACGGCGCCTGTGTGGCGATACGCTCGGAGATTGGTGATTTCTTCGTAGCAGCGGTTTATTTTCAGCACGGTGGGGAAGTTGATCTTCACTTAGAGTACCTGGAGAGCGTGCTGCGAGCAACAGGAGCTTCTGCATGTCTCTTCGGATGTGATACCAATAGCGCTTCACCGCTATGGTATAGTAAGGGTTACAACCTCGGCCGAGCAGGCAGAGAGCAGACACGGCGAGGTATGATTATAGAGGAGTTTATCCTCGGCAGAGGACTCAAAGTCCTAAATGGGCCGAGCGAGACCTGCACCTTTAGTGGTGGGGCTGGCTCGAGTGACATAGATGTCACATTGCTCCACGGAGCATGGAATAATGTCCGGCTAGAATGGAGGGTCGAAGGAGACCTGAGTATCAGCGATCACAATGTCATCGAAATTGTGATCAAGGGGCAGGTCGAAAGATCTGTACCCAAGGAATGTCGATGAATTTCGAAGCTGGTCGAATGGAATACATACGACTGGTGGATTGAAAGGCAGTCATCAGAGATGCCTGAATTTGCATATGGAGAGCTCACTGCCGAAGAGCAGTGGCGACAGATGTATGAATGGTGCAAGCGTGCCAATGACGAGTGCCTGCAGAGGGTCAGAGCACGGGTCGGAAGTAAAGTCCCTTGGTGGACTGATGATCTAGAAGAGTTGAGAGCAATCACCCGGCGTACGCGCCGTATCTGGCAAAGGAAGAGGGGGAGATTCGATGACGAGACGGTTGCGGTAGCCAGGGCGAACTACCGCAACGCAATGGCACGTTATAAGCACTGTATGAGAGAGACCCGTTTAAATGGATGGCGAGAATTTGTTTCTGAGCATGGAAACGACGAGCCTTGGGGAGAGGTGTACAAGATCTGCCGTGGCAGAAAAGGCACCGAAGCCCTTGGTCAGTTGAGAGATGGTGAGCGCATCGCTACCAACTGGAGTGAATGTGCGGACTTGCTACTGGATGTCTTTTTTCCAGAGGCACCGGTCGTAGCCGATGTGCTCCCCAGGGGGCCACCGGTGGACCTTTTTGAACTGGAGGAGGTCGAGAAGGCGATCCTTAAGGGGAAACCCAAGAAGGCGCCGGGACTGGATGGCGTCTCAGCCGAAATGGTGAAGGCGATCTGGAGAGTCATCCCGAGTAGGGTTGTAAGTCTTCTGAACAAGTGTCTTACAGCTGGCACGTTTCCGAAGGCCTGGAAAGAGGCAAGAGTCGTAGTCCTACATAAAGGAGGACAAAAGCCCAGAAATGAATGTCGGTCATACAGACCGATTAGTCTACTCCCAAGTATGGACAAGACGTTGGAGAGGCTGATGGTGGCCCGATTGGAGGAGAAGGCAAGAGCGGAGAGCTCAACAAGGCAGTTTGGCTTTGTGAAGGGAAGAGGCACCGAGGATGCTATCCTCGAAGTCGTGAGATGTGTCGAGGATTCCCAGTACAAATACGTGCTGGGGATCTTCATTGACTTCACTGGGGCATTTGATAATCTCCTGTGGAGTGTCGTAATTGAGACATTGGAGGCATTAGGAGTCGAGGAAATCGACCTATGGAGGAGCTACTTCACAGACCGGCGGGTTTGCATCCGCGGGTCTTGTGAGGAGGTCTGGAGAGATGTTAAGAGAGGGTGCCCACAGGGATCGATCTGTGGCCCATCGATATGGAACATGATGATGGATACGCTTCTAAGGGAGCTAGAGGAGATAGGCTGCAGCGTTATTGCATATGCAGACGATCTGCTGATCCTAGCTGAAGGGACCAGCAGACTAGACGTTGAAAGAAAAGGAACCCGGTACATGGGGACCGTCTGTAACTGGGGTGATAGAGTCGGGGTCGGGGTCTCCCGAACCAAGACTAACTCCATGTTACTCAAGGGAAAGCTGAGCTCGTCTAAGTGCCCAGCTATAAAGACAAATGGATGGGGGGTTACGTACTCTAAGGAGGTAACCTACCTGGGTATTCAGATTAGTGAGAGGATGTGGTTCTGGACCCACATCAGATTATTGAGAGCCAAGTTAGTCAAGGCTATTGGCGGATTCCGGAGAGTTTTGAGGAAGGATTGGGGTCTTCGAGCTATGAAAACCCTTTATAAGGGTCTCTTCTTTGCGATGATCGGTTACGGCTCTAGTATCTGGTATGGATACATGAGATACGATAGAGGTGTCAAGTGGGTCAGACAGTGCGAGCGGGTTGCGATGCTCGCCTGTCTTAGGGTATGTCGTACAGTTTCAACTGACGCCATGGAAATCCTGATGGGACAATTGCCCTGGGATTTGGAAATAATTAGGCGAGGTACTCGTTTCAGGATTGAACGGGGTATCGAACTGGAGAATCTGAGTTTTATCAGTCAAGCCGAGGTGCAGCGGCTTGGACGGAAGGAGGCGGTGAAATTGTTGGAGGTTCGTTTGTCAGAAGAATGGCAGCGTAGATGGAATACGAGCACTCTGGGGCGTGTTACGTATCAATTTGTCCCAGACGTATCCAGTTTGAAAGACAAGGACTGGTTTGAACCGGGACTGGAGCTAGGGTTCTTGATCACGGGACATGGAAGTTTGAATAGCTTCCTGAACGAGAGGGGCTTATCAGACAGCTGGTGGTGTAGATGCGATCTGCAAACCCAGGAAGACTGGCGACACGTGCTATTGGACTGCCCGTTGTACGATGACGTCAGGGACTTGGACAGATTTGGAATTAGGATAGTAGACGGCAATAAAGTCTTTGATAGGGTTTTTGACCGTCAAGAACAGTTCTGCGCGATGAACGAATTCGCGAGAGAGGTGTTCCGACGTCGCAAAGCTGCGGCGGAGGAACAGATGCAAGGATGAGCCCTTTTTATCATCCGAAAGGAAGTATGCGTGAATCGAGAAAGATGGGCAGCAGTGCTACGAAAGTAGTGCTAGCCCAAGGAAAGGGAGAGGAATGTATGTCCTGAAAAAGAGGTCCCAAAGCCGCCCGCGGTGGAGGGACCAAGTACGGAAGAGTCCCTCGATCTTCACGAAGGGAATGATAGAGGTGCCAGGAAGAGAGTGAGAAGTCTGCGAGAGGCGCTCCAACACTGCAGCGCAGTTGAGGAGGCAGGCTTGAAAGAGTCCTTCGATCTTCTTGAAGGAAAGAATGAGTCGAAAGGAAGGAGCCCCAGCGTCACGAAAGTGATGTGAGTGCTGGTGTGAATGCGGGTGAACGAATGAGTACGGGCTGGAGAGCGCGAGCTCTTCAGGGGAGCGTACGATGTCACCCTAGTAATGGCACGAAGTTGGGTCTCGGGCAACCGGGGCCTGGCTGGGAGGCGGGCGTGAAGTAGATCCTTAGCGGGCCGGTCCTGATGGTGTGGTGAGGTGGGACTTGTCCTGTTCTCGCTGCACTGTTGGGTCTGTGTCCGCGACGGGTGATGTGGAACGTCCGCTGGGTCAAGTGCTGGAGGCACCGGCCCTGGAGATGGCGTGATGGCTTGGCTGGAAGGTCGAGTAGGACTGTACGTTTTGTGCAGGTCTGCTTGGCACGGAAGGTTGAGTTGGAGCGTTGTCCTCGGGGTGTCGGGTGGGATCAGTGGAGGATGCCTCGGGCGGACTGCGCCTGGTGCGTGCATGTCCCTGGCACCTAAACGCCGAACGCGGCAGGCGCCCGCCCTGTCAGCGACCCGGGGTGAGGGTGCTGGGGATCTAGTGGCGTTGGGAGTGTTCGCTCGGAGTATCCAGCGGGGATTGGACGGGGTCACTTGTGGCCTCGTTCTGTCCCGACCGCGGATCTGACGGAGACGGACCTAGGTCCGGCTCATGCTCAAGGTCCGCAAGGATAGAGGGGTGGCACAGTGAGTGGCGACACTGCGCAATCGAGCCAGAGCATGTCCTGCTCTATGGGGTGGCAAGGCCCCTGAAAGGATGGCTCACCAGGGCCTCTAAATCTGGTGCCTCGGGACGGCGGGAGCTCCATAGGGACACCTTCCCTATGCCCGTCGGGAGCGGTAGGATTCGAGGTGGCTGAAGTAGAGGCGTCCTTCGGGGGCGTCTCGCCGAGGAAGCTGCGGTCAATCAGCTTGGTGTCGGTCGACCTAACCGAAAGAGGTTGGATAGTGCCTCGCCCTGACCTGTGGGTGCCTAAGACCTTGCTGTCTGAAGCGTTACAGGAAGCACGGCTACGCAGGCTTGCTTGCGTGGCTGGACGATCCGTGGTGGTAACCCCTCGCCCGAAAGGGGGCCGTGCCTGCAAAGCCTTTTAGGCAGGTCTGCACGTAAAACTACAGGACTTACTGTCCCTACCCACTTGCAAGTGAATATTCGGAGAAAGCGGACGTATTTTTGGATATTGATTTGGCGATTTGTTGTTTTCGGAGTTTTTGGGGTGGATACGGCGGTATTGTACTTTTCGGTTTATTACGTTTGTTTTGTTTTTGAGACAGTGACTTTTTATTTTTGTAATTTATTAGTTTAAGTGGCTATTTTGGTGCGGCACGGAATTTTGAAGGGTAAGTCCTATAAAACTTTTGAAAAGACATACTTGTAGGGGTTATTAAAAGCAAGCGATTGCCGTTTGTTGGACGTAAATCGGGTGAGAAATAGAGAAGTTACAGGGCACAATAGGTGCGCTTAAATAAATTGTTATCTGTAGATAACAGGCACGCGCCGTACTGTGTAAAAGATTTATAGAGCCAGAGAGATTTTGAAAAATATAGGGTGGTAGTGCTCTGTAAGGGGAGTACTTTGGTATTAGTTTTGTGCAAATCGGACCGTAAATAAGGGAGCTATTGAGGTTTAAAATAGCGCTTTACGATAGTGTTGTTATTGTTTATATAACTTATCAAAACATAAGAAGCTACATACTGCATTAGATTAACATTAATGTGTGGTTTCGTATAGATTGTTGTATTCAAAATTTTTAGACTAATATACATTTGAAGTCAAAAATTGTTGGTGCAGTACAGAAGCTCAGGGAAAGGCCCATTAAGGGCAGAAAGTATATAGGAAAGAAGGGCGTTGTTGTAAACATTGTTGGGTTATAAAGTTTACAACTATATACAAACAGAGTTTAGTTTCGCGGTGCGGGCGGTGAAGAGCCCAGGGAAAAGTAAAAAGGGATGAAAAGGGACGAGGACTTAATTAGTATGGAGGGGAGTGGGGGCGAAAGGGGAAAACAAAGCAAACAGAGAAGTGGCAATAAAGAAAAAGCTGGAAAATCAGGGGCGGGAAATTACGACTGGGAGAAACTTATGGAAGTTTCGGTGAACCTGGCAGGGCCGCCAAGTAAAGGTAGCCTGTCCAGGACACCACCTCAAGGATCTATGGATATAAATATGACAAAACGAGCGAGGACGGGGTCTAGTCCAGGGGTTTTAGAAGCTGATCCAAATGAATCGGAAGAGACAAAAATGGTGAGGGAAGAAAATGAAAAACGAGTAAAAGAGAAACAGATAAAATATAAAAGGAGAAAGGAGGACGGGGAAACGTCACAGTTTTCTAGAAGGGGGCAAGACGAGGAAATCGAATACCCGGATGTATTTATGGAAGAGATAGGGGACGAGAAGGCAGAGCATAGCCTGACAAAAGAGGGTAACAAAGGAAAGGGGCAAAAAAGCAAAAATTTAGCAGAGGAAGCAGCTAGGGAAATTGTGGGAAAATTAGATAGGATTGTGACTCATGCTACAAAAGAGATAAACGGGAAAATACAATTTAACAGAGCGGACCAGGTGGGGATATTGAAAATAGTTTCTGAATTAAAAACATCGTTGGTTGACTTTATATTGAGAAACAACGCGTTAGAGCAAACCATCGTGAAATTGAGAAACGAAGTAGGCACAGAAAAGAAGGAGCAGGGGGAAATTAGAAAACAGGTAGATGTTGGGGGTAAGGGGGATATGAAAAAAGAAAGGGAGGAGCTAAAAAGGGAGCTGGATAGAAAAGGTGGGGAATTAGAGAATTTAAGAAAGAAGTTCGACAAGTTAGCGAGGGAGAACAGGGAAATAAAAATTAACCAGGATAGATTAGTAGAAAGGCTGGAAGACAAAAAGATAGGGGAGAATTTGTACAGAGAGAAGATTGAGAGGGAGAGAGGTCATAAGTTAAGAGTGGCGTGGCGGACAAGCATCACCTCGGAGTCAGACACCGAATGTGGAAGAAGGGGGACGGAGACAGATACAGATAAAGGTGGGAGAACTTATGCGCAAGCAATAAAACAAAATAGGGTTTTTAGTGAAGGGAGAAGTAAAATGGAACTGAGTAGAGAGGGAAGAAGGGTGATTTCGAGGGAAGGGTGGAAAACGCCCCCGGAGAAGGAAAAGAATGACATTGTTATCCGAATGAAAGGGCAAGAAGGGGGGGAGTTATTAAAAAACCTTAGCAGTAAGGTAAGCGCAAGGGATATGGGTGGAGCCCCACAATTCGTAAGAGTCATGAGGGAGGGACGTCTAATTATCCAAACGAGAGATGAGGTCCACAAAAATAAAATACAAGAAAAGATTAAGGAGATAGAGGGAATAGAGGTGGAAGCGAAAAGAATGAGAGAACCGGCGTTATTAATTAGTGGTGTGGGATCGGGATATGGTGATAAAGAGTTTGTTAAGGATTTGATAGAACAAAATAGGGATTTAGTGGGGAGAGATGGGACAGATATTGAGGGGAAATTAAAAATAATAAATAGAATAAAGTGCAGGAATCCCTGGAAAGAGAATATATTAGTTAGAGCGCCGCCAGAAATTTTTAAAAACATCGTAAAAAAAGGTAGGGTGACAATTGATCATCAAATCCTATATGCGGAGGAGTACCTAGATTTAGCCATGTGTTTCAAGTGTTGTCGGTTTGGCCACGTGGCCAAATACTGCAGCGAGGAGGAAATTTGTTATAGGTGTGGGGAAAAACATAGAGGTCAGGATTGTAGGGAAGCTCAGACCAAGTGCACAAATTGTGAGAGATCGGGACAAGATGGTAGGGGACATACAGCCAGATACGTAGGGTGCCCAGTGTACCAGAGAAAAATGGAACAGTCACGGCTACGCATAAATTACAGTTAAGATGGCGGGACACCAAATCAAAATTATTCAATTTAATATGGGGAAAGGGAGGGTAGCGGGGGAACTCCTGAATCACGTTATATTAATAGAAAACATAGACATTGCGTTGATTCAGGAGCCTTATGGGCACTATGCACCACCGGAGGGCTTTGGTGCTCATAAGGCGGGGAAAAAGGCGAAAGCCGTCACTGTGGTCAAACAAGATATAAAAGGGGAATGGTGAGAGTGGATATGACCACAGAGAACATAGTGACGGTACAGTGGGAGGGGCTAGTGGAAAGTGAGGGCCTATGGGTCGTTAATGTGTATGACGAACCTGATGGGGGGAAGAGGAAGTAGATTCTTGGAATGGGTAAAAAAGGGGGTAGTGGAGAGGGAAATAGGGAAGGGACACTGGGTTATTGGGGGGGATTTTAACGCGGCCCATCAGTCATGGGGGGGAGTAAGGGAAAATACAAGAGGGGAGGAGATATATAGTTGGGCCTTAGAGTGGGGATTTTTAATAACCAATGAGAGGGGGGGATCCACCGACTTTTGCAACTGTAAATGGCGAGAGTTGGGTGGATCTTACCATGGTTAAAAACGTAAGGGTAGAGAATAGGGAAGTTAGGGAAAATGAGGATTGGTTGAGCGACCATAGAGCAATCGCATATGGACTACGTATTGAGGAGGGAAGAGGAAGAAAAGGAGTTAGGAGGGAGTCGGGAGCGGGTGTAAGGACTAGGATAACAAATTGGGAACACTTTAGGAGATATATGAAAGGGTTGGAACTGAAGGGAGTGGGAAGCGTGCAGCAGCGGGCAGAGGAATTACAACTGGAGTGTAAAAGATTATTTAAGCAAGCTGGAAAATGGGTGGTAAGGAAAGAGGAAGGATGGTGGGATCAAGGGTTAGAAGAGATGAGACGGAAGGTGAGAAATAGTAGGAAGCGATATCAGGAGGAGAGGGAGCAGGTAGTTAGGGAAAGGAAATATAGGGAGTATAAAGGATTGAGAAGGGAATATAAAGTAATGATAAAGGAGGCGAAGGATAGGGAAATGACTAGGAATATTGAGAGAGTAGAAGGGGATCCATGGAGAGGGGCGTATCAGTGGATTAAGGGAAGGGGGGAGAAGAAATTGATAACGAATGTAGTAAAAGAGGATAGGACATACACAAAGAGTGAGGGTGAGAAGTGGGATTATTTAATTAACAAATATTTCCCGGAAAGAATAGAACAAGATGAAGAGAGAAGGGTGATAAGGAAAGCAAGATGGGAGTTATGGGATAGGGAGGAGGGAAGGGGAAACGTAGATAGGATTACGGTAGGGGAGATCAGAAATTGTATCAAAAAGTCTAGGAAAGGTACAGCCCCGGGGGAGGACGGGATAACGTATGAAGCATCGGAGATAGTTGGGCAGGAGAAAGGGGAGATGTGGAGACGGTTATTGGATGATTGCTTAAGGGAGGGAGTATTCCCCGAAGTGTGGAAAAGGGGGAAAGTTAAATGGCTAGAAAAAGAGGGAGGTTACAGGCCAATCATATTGCTGCCAGTACTAGGGAAAATTTATGACAAACTGATAGCTAAGAGGGTGGGGTATCATATGGAAAAGGGTGGGAGATTTAGTGATAATCAATTTGGTTTTAGGGAAGGTAGGGGAACAATAGACGCGATCAGTGGTCTGGTGAAGTTAATAAGGGATTTTAGAGGAAAATACAAACATGTACTGGTAGCAACGTTGGACATCTCGAACGCCTTTAATTCAGCGGGTAGGGAGTGTGTGAAAGAAGCAATGGTTGAAAATGGTTTTGAATGGGAAATGGTGAAAGTAGTGGAAAGTTTTTTGAGTGGAAGGAGCGTGACTGGGGGTGGAAGAGTGTATGAACTGGAAAGGGGCTGTCCACAGGGGTCGAGTCTTGGGCCGGTACTGTGGATAGTCCTAATGGAAGGATGGTTTAAGAGGATAAATGGGTTACAATTGAATGGATGTGGAATACAAGCGTATGCGGATGATCAAGTGGTGACTGTAGGGGGAAATTCATTGAGAGAAATAGAGAGTAAATGGGAAATGGTGTGGGCAGAATGTAAGGGATGGGCGAAAGAGTGCGAACTTGAGTATAATGTGCGAAAGTCCAAGTTTATGCATGTGTCGAGTGGAAGAAGAGAAACGAGAGAGCCGAGAGTGAAAATGGATGGAGAGAGTATGAAAGTGGGAAATAGTATCGTGTATCTGGGAGTGGTAGTAGATGTGAGACTGCAGTGGGTAGAGCATGTGAGATCATTAGGGGGTAGGGTAATGGAATTGGCGGGAAAGATGTCCTTCATAGGGAGAAGAAAATGGGGAGATAAGGCCAGGATCCTTAAGAGGATTTATGAGGGGGCAATAAGGCCCATGTTGGGCTACGGTGCCGAGGTCTGGGGAGAGGTAGCGAGCAAAGTATTAATAAAAAAGAGACTTAGGACCATAGAGAGGCAGTTCTTGAGGGGGATGGCAAGAGCTTATAGTACGGCCCCGAATTTGGCCATAAACCTAGTGGTGGGATGCGTGCCATTAGAGGTGTGGACAAAAACTAGGAATTTGGAATTCGATGAGCAATATGCAAGTAGGGTGAGGAAGGGAGATTAGTAAGCTTAAGGCCACACCCGGCCAGAAGAGCAAGAATAACCGGAGTAGTGGGCGGAGAGAGTGAAAAAGGGGATGGACGGCTCTATGTCTTCACTGACGGATCCTATAGAGAGGAAATGGGCGTATGTAAGGGTGGATACGGAGTAACGTTTGAGGAAAAAGGGGAGTGGGTGGAATGGGGAGGAACTATTAAAGGAGAAATGGATAGTGGACAGGTGGAAATGAGAGCTATCTTAGAGGGGGTATTGAGGGCCGATAGAGGGGAAAAAGAAGGGATAACCTTAATAACTGACTCAAGAGAAAGTATTAGTGTGATTAGAAACGGGAATAGCAGAGAATTGTGGGCGGTAGAGATACAAGCAGAGGTAGATAGGAGACTAGGGAGAGGGGAAAAGATAGAGATTAGATGGGGTAATAAAGAGGAGTGGGAGGGGTTAAAGAGAGCAGATAGAGTGGCGAGAGAGAGAAGGGGGAGAATATTTAGGGAAAATTTCAAAAAATAAGTTGAAAATGTGGAAAAAGAAAGCAGAGAATAGGAGCTGGCAAGAATTGTGGGATGGGGAGAGGGTAGGGAGGTGGACATATGAGCTAATGCCGGAAGTAGGAAGGGAGGGGACCCCGTGTGGTTACGGGTTAACACAACTGTTAACAGGACACGGGAACCATGGGGAATACTTTCACCGTTTCGGGATTCGGGATGAGGAAGGCTTGTGTACGTGTGGAGTAGGTATGGAGAACATCCGTCATATTTTATATGACTGTACGGAAGAGGGAAGGAGGGAAACAAGAACTAGGTTTCTGGAACGGTGGAGAGGCATAAATAGGGACTTTCCACTCGTTCTGACCGATATGGGAAAATTAGAATGGGAAATGGTAGAGGAGTTGGCGCGGGGACTGGTTAGGGCAGACGACGAAAGTCAGTGACGAGGTAGTGGAGGGAAATAGGGAAATAGGAAATAGGTACTAATTTAAAGAGGGAAAGAAGAAACGCGTATGTTGGGAACAACTGGGAGGGAGGAGTCACGAGGTTGGTGGCTCTTCTTTCTCCGCTAATTTGGCAGGTGGTGTTGGGATAGGTTCTTTTTGGCTTGGGGTTTCGTTAGATGGTGGTATGGGGTTTTTGTGGGCCTGATGCCGAAAGGTGGGTGGGCGTTGAGTGGGGGGAAGGAGTAATCTGACCCTCCAATTTTGTCCCTACCCACGTACGGTGACGCCTGTATGTCCTGCAGGGGATCTCTATAGGTGTCGCTCGGGATGTAGCACCAGGTGACCGACATGTGTTGTTTACAGCACTGGAGGAGACCACCTGGATACTGCTGCTTAGTCCCATGGGATTTTGCTGCCTCCACGAGGCTAGGGACGTAAACGAAGCCTGGGTCACAGGCGAGACTGGGAGAGTCCTACTCCCAGATGATGAGAGTAACAGTCTCATGGAACATGTAGAAATGGGACCTTTGCACTAATTAAAAAGGAGAATGCTTGAACTTTCTTGTGGGCTGTAATAAAAATCCCGGGTACGGCTAAATGCAAATGTACCTTGCCTGCATCTATAGACTACGGGCTGTACTTCGCAGATAAGGGGGGTGGTGCTACTACTACCTGTGAGGGGAGACCGCACCACATCGGTCTCCCGGCTGTGACATGTAACTACCTAGTAACACTTCGGTGCCGAACGGTTGAGGCAGGAAGCAGCGTATGGTGCGGAAGAGGGCTAGAACCCTCGATGGTCCATGGCTCACGGAAGCCGGAAACCTAAACACAACGCACGGCTCGGACCTCGGTCTAGAGGCACACCTGGATTTCTAGGGGTGCAGCTACCGAACTGAGTGCGGATGCAGGTGCTAGGGGCCCGGTGGAAAGGGGCCGAGGACTGAAACCATCTGGAACGACGCCCCGTTTCAGATGGTGGGCTCGAGCAAAAAGCTGAGCATATTTATCTGTCAGTGGAAAGTATCGGGCGGAGGTTGTGATGGCACTGCATAGAACTGGGACTGGACGGTGGTTGCGAGACCTCTCGATCTAAGTCCCGGCCTGTGCGGTGTAACGTAACCAAAGCACCTAAGTTAGCCGAAGCTCCTGGCGAAGCTTAGGGCGGATGCTCCGGAAGACGGTGCTTGGGCTGGGGATCGGACGAGGTGTCATGCCCTCGCTCACGGTCCTCTCTCCTGTAGCGTCGGCTGAGCTGATGCACCGAACTTAGTAGTTGACAGATAAGATAAGGTCAATGCGAATCTCGGGCAGACGCTCGGGATGAAGCTTTCAGGACTGCGGACTGGACGGGGGCCCCGGCTCTCGCTCTGGGTTCGTAGGGATTGGACGGAAGCTTCGCGGCTTCTCGCTCTAAGTCCCTGCGGCTTGGACGGGGGCCTTGGCCTCTCGCTCTAAGTTTTC
This sequence comes from Platerodrilus igneus, assembly GCA_036346225.1. Classification (NCBI taxonomy): domain Eukaryota; kingdom Metazoa; phylum Arthropoda; class Insecta; order Coleoptera; family Lycidae; genus Platerodrilus; species Platerodrilus igneus. The sequence goes on from JARFIW010001678.1 coordinate 346,902, forward strand.
AGTTTTGTTTGTCTGATCGGGTGGTTGTACTGGGGCAAGTAATTGACCGTCGGCGGAAATTCCATGCGGATGCTTGGATTGCATGACTCGGGGTTGTGGACGGGACGTGGGTCACGGCCCTCGTCTCCGTCTATAGCCCTGGTTGTGGCGCCTGAGCTGATGCACTCAAGTTAGTAGGTGGTACTGGTGCCACTGGACGGCCAGTACGAATGCTCGGAAGAAAGCGCATTGGCTGGGGGACTGGGCGGGAGCTTCGGCTGCACGTACCAGGTCCCTGACCCTTGTGGGGGCGGCTGAGCTGAAGACTTGGACTGGAAGGTGACACTGCCGGTGAAACTTGAGGCAAAAATCCGGGAGGAGGCATGCGGGACTGCGGATCGGACGGAGGCCTTGGCTTCTCGTTCTGAGTTTGCAGCTTCGTGTTGCTGACCGGGAGGATGCACTGGAACCAGTAGTTGACAATCAATGGAAACTTCAGGCGGATGCTTGGAAGATGGAACTCTGGGTTGTGGGCAGGGCGAGGGTCATAACTTCTCGCTCCCTGTCCGGGACCCTTGTTCTGACGGCTGAGTGGATGCACTCGAGCTAGTAGGTGGCTTAAGTGCTGGTGGACGGCTGGAGAGGAAGCTCGGAAGGAAACACGTCGGCTGGGGGACTGGGCGGTAGCTTCGGCTGCCCTCCGGCGCCTTGGCCCCTGTGCGGATGGCCAAGTGGAAACTTTGGACTAGTAGCCGGCATGTCAGTGAAGCTTGAGGCAAAAGTCCGGGAGGACGCATGTAGAACTGTGGATTGGACGGAGGTTTGGCTTCTCGCTCTAAGTCCCTGCAGACTGGACGGAGGCCTTGCCTTCTTGCTCTAAGTCCGCAGTTCTGCATAGCTGACCGGGTGGATGCACTGAAATTAGTAGTTGATGAGCGTAATATCCCACGCTCGATATGTTTTTGCTCCGATGCAGTTGGGAATGGGCTTGTGCCGCTTCGGCGGTTTAAGCCCTGATACTTCTTGTATCGATGCAGACCACACGGCTCGAGCCTTTAAAGTGCTCCACCAAACTACCCTATACCAGGCACGCAAGTGTGTGGGTCAATGGGCGTCGTGGAGTGCAACATGATGTGTGGTAAGAGGTACTCGCAAGAGTCCTCGACGGTTACTCATCCAACGTGACGGGAGAAGTCCCGTCAACATGAGTACTCACCTAGGCTGTGATCGAAACCAGCCTAGATGAGAAGGATCGGATTTCGATCAACGAGTGGGGGGCTCTCACCCCTAGTCAGTTTTTGATCGTCCTTAAGACTTAAATATTAAAGGACGCTCCCCTCAAACGATGGTTCTGTAAGTTGGGGTCGGAGGTATGGGCCTCAGAACCCGAGTAGGGGTCTCGTTCTCCCCTAGTCAGTTTTTGACGGTCCTTAAGACTTACATATTCAAGGACGTTCCCCTCAACGATGGTTCTAAGTTGGGGGCCGGAGGTATGGTCCTCAGAACTCGAGTAGGGGTCTCGATCTCCCCTAGTCAGTTTTTGATGAACGTCCTTGAGACTGAAATAATCAAGGACGCTCCTCTCAACGATGGTGCTAAATTGAGAGGTTGGAGGCATGGGCCTTAGAACCCGAGTAGGGGTCTTGGCTCCCCTAGTCAGTTTTTCGAGCCTCCTTAAGACTTAAATATTCAAGGATTCTCCTCCTCAACGATGGTGCTAAGTTGGGAGTTGGAGGCATGGGCCTCAGGACCCGAGTAGGGGTCTCGTTACCCCCTGGTCTGTTTTATGAAGCCCGTCAGACTTGAAACCCAAAGGACTTCCTTCTCAGTAGATGGTCTCTAGACTGAGAGGCGGGGCATGGGCCCGAGAGACGGTGTAGTACCCTTTTCAAGTTGGAGCAGGTTGCATCGCTTAAAAGGCGGACTCGCGTGCGGATAGACAGAAGGCACGCCCCTTCGATGATGCCATCCTTTGTTGGCTAGAGGCTGGAGGGGCCGAGCCACCGGTGTAACTCCAAGCCTGCCCACGGTGGCCTGAACTGATGGATAGAGGGGCTAATACTACACACCCACCACCCGCGCGGTTCCGGCTGGTGGGCATATATAGGCCGTTCTGGGTGCGAACGCACCCAAACTTATGGATAAAAAGTTCTTATAGGCAATAACGATGGCATGCAGCGTAAAAGTTGTATGCTCTGAGAAAGATAATGGCGAAAAGGAGGCGATAATGATAGATGAGAAGTTAAGGCGGGAATGCAGGGTCATTCTGGATGGGGCTGATCCCTCAAGTAGAGCAGAGAGTGTGGCCAGCAGAGATGTCGGAGGCTCTGTTGACGTTGAAATTGAAGATGCGAACGGGGGTAGCTTCCCATTTACCGAACTCGAGTCAATGGAGAAGTATGCTGGCCAGATTAGGAAAGTGATTCTTGGTGACCGCAAGGTCAACAGGAAGGAGATTAGAGCAATCGAGGATTGCCTGGTGGGGTTGATGGCGAATGCTAGGAGCATCGCCCTGAGAGAAGCTCAGTTGAAGGGACAGATGTCGGCTAAGGACGACATGCTCTCCAGGTCAGAAGCGAGGTACGAGAGGGCCGTCCATGACGGTGCTCAGAAGGACCTCTGTATAAAGAAGCTGGAGTCCCGCTTCGAGAGGGTCTCTGTTAGAGAGGCCAGGCAAGTAGAGGTAAGGGCTGAGGGCCCGAGAAAGGAGGCTGGACCGCCCGTCCCGGCGGCCAGATCTCCTAAGCCGAAGCCCAGGCAGAGGCCTGGACCGTCGATGAGCTACGCTAGCGTAGCAGAAGTACCTGTTAGGCCAGGTAGGGCAAAGGCTGGTGTTCCCTCGACCAGGGGGTAGCCGAGCGTCGGTGCCAGAGGGCGCCAAGGGGTAACGGCCCGGGTGAAGCCGCATGCGGTCTTCATCAGGGCCGAGATGGAGGGTGTGACCTGTGATCAGGTCAAAGCGAAAGTGGAGGAGTTGAGTAGGGATCTGCGAGATGTGAGGGTAGTCGCATTGAGACGCGCCAGGACGGGCGTCATCGTAGAGACAAAGAGTGCTGAGGAGCGGGACGTGCTCCGCAGTAGTGAAGTCCTCAAGCGTTCGGGCTTGACGAGCGAAGATGTTAGGAAGCGTAGGCCAAGGGTGATGGTCTACGACGTTCCTGAGGGGTGTGCGGACGAGGAGTTCCTTGAGGAACTGTTTGTCCGGAACCTCGCAAAGGGCATGGGTGCGCACGAATTCCGTGGCACCGTCCGGGTAGCGGGCAGGATGGGACGTCGGCAGCGAGGTCTGAGGAACCTCGAGGTCGAACTCCCGTCTCGTGCACGGGACCTGTTGCTCAGGGAGGGAAGAGTTTTTATAGGGTTTAGATCCCTAAGAGTGAGGGCCTGGGACAGTGTCCCCAGGTGTTATAAGTGCTATGCACTTAATCATCTGCAGAGATATTGCAAGGCTAAGGGGAGCCTGTGCAAGCGCTGTGGAAGCGAGGAGCACATGATTGGCAAGTGCCCGTCGGAAAGGGTCCGATGTGGTAACTGTGCCAGGGAGGGAATGAAAGACGTCGGCCATTCGGTCACAGACGTCAGGTGCCCCATCTTTGAAAGGTTGAGAGCAAGGGCAAGAGTTCGGACTTGTAGTGATTGATCAAAGTATCAAGGTACTGCAGGTGAATTGTGGAAGAGGATATGCTTCCATGATTGATTTAGGTGTCCAGATGAGGAAGCTGGGGGCGGGAATCGCATTGGTCCAAGAACCATATGCGGTAGGTAACTCTGTAAGAGGCCTACCGGCCGACATGAGGGTAGTGGCCTGGGAAGAAGGCACACCCAAAGCGGCCGTAGTTATTGATAGAGGAAGATGGGATGCTGTCAGAGTGGACAGCTGCATCACAGAGCATGGCGCCTGTGTAGCGATTCGCTCGGAGATTGGTGATTTCTTCGTAGCATCAGTTTACTTTCAGCACGGTGGGGAAGTTGATCTTCACTTAGAGTACCTGGAGAGCGTGCTGCGAGCAACAGGAGCTTCTGCATGTCTCTTCGGATGTGATACCAATAGCGCTTCACCGCTATGGTATAGCAAGGGTTATAACCTCGGCCGAGCAGGCAGAGAGCAGACACGGCGAGGTATGATTATAGAGGAGTTTATCCTTGGCAGGGGACTTAAAGTCCTAAATGGGCCGAGCGAGACCTGCACCTTTAGTGGTGGGGCTGGCTCGAGTGACATAGACGTCACACTGCTCTACGGAGCCTGGAATAATGTTCGTCTGGAATGGAAGGTCGAAGGAGACCTGAGTATTAGCGATCACAATGTCATCGAAATTGTGATCAAGGGGCAGGTCGAAAGAACTGTACCCAAGGAATGTCGCTGGATTTCGAAGCTGGTCGAATGGAATACATACGACTGGTGGATTGAAAGGCATTCATCAGAAATGCCTGAATTTGTATTTGAAGAGCTCACTGCTGAAGAGCAGTGGCGACATATGTACGAATGGTGCAAGCGTGCCAATGACGAGTGCCTGCAGAGGGTCAGAGCACGGGTCGGAAGTAAGGTCCCTTGGTGGACTGACGAACTAGAAGAATTGAAGGCAATCACCCGGCGTACGCGCCGTATCTGGCAACGAAAGAGGGGTAGATTTGATGACGAGACGGTTGCGGTAGCCAGGGCAAACTACCGCAACGCAACGGCACGCAATAAGCACTGTATGAGAGAGACCCGTTTAAATGGATGGCGAGAATTTGTTTCGGAGCATGGAAACGACGAGCCTTGGGGAGAGGTGTACAAGATCTGCCGTGGCAGAAAAGGCACCGAAGCTCTTGGTCAGTTGAGAGATGGCGAGCGCATCGCTACCAACTGGAGTGAATGTGCGGACTTGCTACTGGATGTCTTTTTTCCGGAGGCACCGGTCGTAGCCGATGTGCTCCCTAGGGGGCCACCGGTGGACCTTTTTGAACTGGAGGAGGTCGAGAAGGCGATCCTTAAGGGGAAACCCAAGAAGGCGCCGGGACTGGATGGCGTCTCAGCCGAAATGGTGAAGGCGATCTGGAGAGTCATCCCGAGTAGGGTTGTAAGTCTTCTAAACAAGTGTCTTACAACTGGCACGTTTCCGAAGGCCTGGAAAGAGGCAAGGGTCGTAGTCCTACATAAAGGAGGACAAAAGCCCAGGAATGAATGTCGGTCATACAGACCGATTAGTCTACTCCCAAGTATGGGTAAGACGTTGGAGAGGCTGATGGTGGCCCGATTGGAGGAGAAGGCGAGAGCGGAGAGCTCAACAAGGCAGTTTGGCTTTGTGAAGGGAAGAGGCACCGAGGATGCTATCCTCGAAGTCGTGAGATGTGTCGAGGATTCCCAGTACAAATACGTGCTGGGGATCTTCATTGACTTCACTATGGCATTTGATAATCTCCTGTGGAGTGTCGTAATTGAGAGATTGGAGGCATTAGGAGTCGAGGAAATCGACCTATGGAGGAGCTACTTCACAAACCGGCGGGTTTGCATCCGTGGGTCTTGTGAGGAGGTCTGGAGAGATGTTAAGAGAGGGTGCCCACAGGGATCGATCTGTGGCCCATCGATATGGAACATGATGATGGATACGCTTCTAAGGGAGCTAGAGGAGATAGGCTGCAGCGTTATTGCATATGCAGACGATCTGCTGATCCTAGCTGAAGGGACCAGCAGACTAGACGTTGAAAGAAAAGGAACCCGGTACATGGTGACCGTCTGTAACTGGGGTGATAGAGTCGGGGTCGGGGTCTCCCGAACCAAGACTAACTCCATGTTACTCAAGGGAAAGCTGAGCTCGTCTAAGTGCCCAGCTATAAAGACAAATGGATGGGGGGTTACGTACCTAAGGAGGTAACCTACCTGGGTATTCAGATTAGTGAGAGGATGTGGTTCTGGACCCACATCAGATTATTGAGAGCCAAGTTAGTCAAGGCTATTGGCGGATTCCGGAGAGTTTTGAGGAAGGATTGGGGACTTGGTCTTCGAGCTATGAAAACCCTTTATAAGGGTCTCTTCTTTGCGATGATCGGTTACGGCTCTAGTATCTGGTATGGATACATGAGATACGATAGAGGTGTCAAGTGGGTCAGGCAGTGCGAGCGGGTTGCGATGCTCGCCTGTCTTAGGGTATGTCGTACAGTTTCAACTGACGCCATGGAAATCCTGATGCGACAATTGCCCTGGGATTTGGAAATAGTTAGGCGAGGTACTCGGTTCAGGATCGAGCGGGTATTGAAGTAGAAAATGTGAGTTTTATCAGTCAAGCCGAGTGCAGCGGCTTGGACGGAAGGAGGCGTTGAAATTGTTGGAGATTCGTTTGTCAGAGGAATGGCAGCGTAGATGGAATACGAGCACTCTGGGGCGTGTTACGTATCAATTTGTCCCAGACGTATCCAGTTTGAAAGACAATGACTGGTTTGAACCGGGACTGGAGCTAGGGTTCTTGATCACGGGACATGGAAGTTTGAATAGCTTCCTAAACGAGAGGGGCTTATCAGACAGCTGGTGGTGTAGATGCGATCTGCAAACCCAGGAGGACTGGCGACACGTGCTATTGGACTGCCCGTTGTACGATGACGTCAGGGACTTGGACAGATTTGGAATTAGGATAGTAGACGGCAATAAAGTCTTTGACGGGGTTTTTGACCGTCAAGAACAGTTCTGCGCGATGAATGAATTCGCGAGAGAGGTGTTCCGACGTCGCAGATCTGCGGCGGAGGAACTGATGCAAGGATGAGTCCTTTTATCATCCGAAAGGAAGTATGGATGAATCGAGAGAGAAGGGCAGCAGTGCTACGAAAGTAGTGCTAGCCCAAGGAAAGGGTAAGAAGTGTATGTCCTGAAAAAGAGGTCCCAAAGCCGCCTGCGGTGGAGGGACCAAGTACGGAAGAGTCCCTCGATCTTCACGAAGGGAATGATAGAGGTGTCAGGAAGAGAGTGAGAAGTATGTGAGAGGCGCTCCGATACTGCAGTGCAGTTGAGGAGGCAGGCTTGAAAGAGTCCTTCGGTCTTCTTGAAGGAAAGAATGATTCGAAAGGAAGGAGCCCCAGCGTCACGACGGTGACGTGAGTGCAGGTGTGAATGCGGGTGAATGAACGAAGTACGGACTGGAGAGCGCGAGCTCTTCAGGGAAGCGTACGATGTCACCCTAGTATGGCACGAAGTTGGGTCTCGGGCAACTGGGGCCTGGCTGGGAGGCGGGCGTGAAGTAGATCCTTAGCGGGCCGGTCCTGATGGTGTGGTGAGATGGGACTTGTCCTGTTCTCGCTGCACTGTTGGGTCTGTGTCCGCGACGGGTTATATGGAACGTCCGCTGGGTCAAGTGCTGGAGGCACCGGCCCTGGAGATGGCGTGATGGCTTGGCTGGAAGGTCGAGTAGGACTGTACGTTTTGTGCAGGTCTGCTTGGCACGGAAGGTTGAGTTGGAGCGTTATCCTAGGGGTGTCGGGTGGGACCAGTGGAGGATGCGTCGGGCGGACTGCGCCTGGTGCGTGCATGTCCCTGGTACCTAAACGCCGAACGCGGCAGGCGCCCGCCCTGTCAGCGACCCGGGGTGAGGGTGCTGGGGATCTAGTGGCGTTGGGAGTGTTCGCTCGGAGTATCCAGCGGGGATTGGACGGGGTCACTTGTGGCCTCGTTCTGTCCCGACCGCGGATCTGACGGAGTCGGACCCAGGTCCGGCTCATGCTCAAGGTCCGCAAGGATAGAGGGGTGGCGCAGTGAGTGGCGACACTGCGCAATCGAGCCAGAGCATGTCCTGCTCTATGGGGTGGCAAGGCCCCTGAAAGGATGGCTCACCAGGGCCTCTAAATCTGGTGCCTCGGGACGGCGGGAGCCCCATAGGGACATTATAATTTGAATTAGGGCCGCTATACTTGCGGCCACGTCCCCAATGCTCCACCCGGAGGTACTACATTGGGTTTAAACGCGAAAAATAGTCGTGCTCCTAATTTATTCTTACTTCATAGTTGATTCACCCTAAATAAAAACTAAATAAAAATCTAACAAACCTAAAAATCTAACAAACCTAACAAAATCTAACAATCTAATAAACCTAAAAATCTGACAAAACTGGAACAAAACAAAACAAAAACTAAAAACAGGGTTGTAAATAATGGTATCCCTAGCGCTGACTTTCGAGTGTACCCGATCAACAAGCAAAATGAGAGGGGAGGATCCGTAATACCGGATAGCAGACGCCGGTTCTGTTACCAGTGCGACCTGAAGGGTCGTCTTAAAGGGGACTTGTTAGGGCAGATGACGAAAGTCAGTGACGAGGTAGAGGAGGAAATAGGAAATAGGAAATAGGAACTACTTTAAAGAGGGAAAGAAGAAACGCGTATGTTGGGAACAACTGGGAGGGAGGAGTCACGAGGTTGGTGGCTCTTCTTTCTCCGCTAATTTGGCAGGTGGTGTTGGGATGGGTTCTTTTTGGCTTGGGGTTTCGTTAGATGGTGGTATGGGGTTTTTGTGGGCCTGATGCCGAAAGGTGGGTGGGCGTTGAGTGGGGGGAAGGAGTAATCTGACCCTCCAATTTTGTCCCCACCCACGTACGGTGACGCCTGTATGTCCTGCAGGGGATCTCTATAGGTGTCGCTCGGGATGTAGCACCAGGTGACCGACATGTGTTGTTTACAGCACTGGAGGAGACCACCTGGATACTGCTGCTTAGTCCCATGGGATTTTGCTGCCTCCACGAGGCTAGGGACGTAAACGAAGCCTGGGTCACAGGCGAGACTGGGAGAGTCCCCCCAGATGATGAGAGTAACAGTCTCATGGAACATGTAGAAATGGGACCTTTGCCTAATTAAAAGGAGAATGCTTGAACTTTCTTGTGGGCTGTAATAAAAATCCTGGTACGGCTAAATGCAAATGTACCTTGCCTGCATCTATAGACTACGGGCTGTACTTCGCAGATAAGGGGTGGTGCTACTACTACCTGTGAGGGAGACCGCACCACATCGGTCTCCCGGCTGTGACATGTAACTACCTAGTAACACTTCGGTGCCGAACGGTTGAGGCAGGAAGCAGCGTATGGTGCGGAAGAGGGCTAGAACCCTCGATGGTCCATGGCTCACGGAAGCCGGAAACCAAACACAACGCACGGCTCGGACCTCGGTCTAGAGGCACACCTGGATTTCTAGGGTGCAGCTACCGAACTGAGTGCGGATGCAGGTGCTAGGGCCCGGTGGAAAGGGGCCGAGGACTGAAACCATCTGGAACGACGCCCGTTTCAGATGGTGGGCTCGAGCAAAAGCTGAGCATATTTATCTGTCAGTGGAAAGTATCGGGCGGAGGTTGTGATGGCACTGCATAGAACTGGGACTGGACGGTGGTTGCGAGACCTCTCGATCTAAGTCCCGGCCTGTGCGGTGTAACGTAACCAAAGCACCTAAGTTAGCCAAGCTCCTGGCGAAGCTTGGGCGGATGCTCCGGAAGACGGTGCTTGGGCTGGGGATCGGACGAGGGTGTCATGCCCCGCTCACGGTCTCTCTCCTGTAGCGTCGGCTGAGCTGATGCACCGAACTTAGTAGTTGACAGATAAGATAAGGTCAATGCGAACTCGGGCAGACGCTCGGGATGAAGCTTTCAGGACTGCGGACTGGACGGGGCCCCGGCTCGCTCTGGGTTCGTAGGGATTGGACGGAAGCTTCGCGGCTTCTCGCTCTAAGTCCCTGCGGCTTGGACGGGGGCTTTGGCCTCTCGCTCTAAGTTTTCAGTTTTGTTTGTCTGATCGGGTGGTTGTACTGGGGCAAGTAATTGACCGTCGGCGGAAATTCCATGCGGATGCTTGGATTGCATGACTCGGGGTTGTGGACGGGACGTGGGTCACGGCCCTCGTCTCCGTCTATAGCCCTGGTTGTGGCGCCTGAGCTGATGCACTCAAGTTAGTAGGTGGTACTGGTGCCACTGGACGGCCAGACGAATGCTCGGAAGAAAGCGCATTGGCTGGGGACTGGGCGGGAGCTTGGCTGCACGTACCAGGTCCCTGACCCTTGTGGGGGGGCTGAGCTGAAGACTTGGACTGGAAGGTGACACTGCCGGTGAAACTTGAGGCAAAATCCGGGAGGAGGCATGCGGGACTGCGGATCGGACGGAGGCCTTGGCTTCCGTTCTGAGTTTGCAGCTTCGTGTTGCTGACCGGGAGGATGCACTGGAACCAGTAGTTGACAATCAATGGAAACTTCAGGCGGATGCTTGGAAGATGGAACTCTGGGTTGTGGGCAGGGCGAGGGTCATAACTTCTCGCCCTGTCCGGGACCCTTGTTCTGACGGCTGAGTGGATGCACTCGAGCTAGTAGGTGGCTTAAGTGCTGGTGGACGGCTGGAGAGGAAGCTCGGAAGGAAACACGTCGGCTGGGGACTGGGCGGTAGCTTGGCTGCCCTCCGGCGCCTTGGCCCCTGTGCGGATGGCCGTGGAAACTTTGGACTAGTAGCCGGCATGTCAGTGAAGCTTGAGGCAAAAGTCCGGGAGGACGTTAGAACTGTGGATTGGACGGAGGTTTGGCTTCCCTCTAAGTCCCTGCAGACTGGACGGAGGCCTTGCCTTTTGCTCTAAGTCCGCAGTTCTGCATAGCTGACCGGGTGGATGCACTGAAATTAGTAGTTGATGAGCGTAAATCCCACGCTCGATATGTTTTGCTCCGATGCAGTTGGGAATGGGCTTGTCCGCTTCGGCGGTTTAAGCCTGATACTTTTGTATCGATGCAGACCACACGGCTCGAGCCTTTAAAGTGCTCCACCAAACTACCCTATACCAGGCACGCAAGTGTGTGGGTCAATGGGCGTCGTGGAGTGCAACATGATGTGTGGTAAGAGGTACTGAGTCCTCGACGGTTACTCATCCAACGTGACGGGAGAAGTCCCGTCAACATGAGTACTCACCTGGGCTGTGATCGAAACCAGCCTAGTGAGAAGGATCGGTTTCGATCAACGAGTGGGGGCTCTCACCCCTAGTCAGTTTTGATCGTCCTTAAGACTTAAATATTAAAGGACGCTCCCTCAAACGATGGTTCTGTAAGTTGGGGTCGGAGGTATGGGCCTCAGAACCCGAGTAGGGGTCTCGTTCTCCCCTAGTCAGTTTTTGACGGTCCTTAAGACTTAATTTCAAGGACGTTCCCTCAACGATGGTTCTAAGTTGGGGCCGGAGGTATGGTCCTCAGAACTCGAGTAGGGGTCTCGATCTCCCCTAGTCAGTTTTTGATGAACGTCCTTGAGACTGAAATAATCAAGGACGCTCCTCTCAACGATGGTGCTAAATTGAGAGGTTGGAGGCATGGGCCTTAGAACCCGAGTAGGGGTCTTGGCTCCCCTAGTCAGTTTTTCGAGCCTCCTTAAGACTTAAATATTCAAGGATTCTCCTCCTCAACGATGGTGCTAAGTTGGGAGTTGGAGGCATGGGCCTCAGGACCCGAGTAGGGGTCTCGTTACCCCCTGGTCTGTTTTATGAAGCCCGTCAGACTTGAAACCCAAAGGACTTCCTTCTCAGTGGATGGTCTCTAGACTGAGAGGCGGGCATGGGCCCGAGAGACGGTGTAGTACCCTTTTCAAGTTGGAGCAGGTTGCATCGCTTAAAAGGCGGACTCGCGTGCGGATAGACAGAAGGCACGCCCTTTGATGCCATCCTTTGTTGGCTAGAGGCTGGAGGCCGAGCCACCGGTGTAACTCAAGCCTGCCCACGGTGGCCTGAACTGATGGATAGAGGGCTAAACACACCCACCACCCGCGCGGTTCCGGCTGGTGGGCATATAAGGCCGTTCTGGGTGCGAACGCACCCAAACTTATGGATAAAAGTTCTTATAGGCAATAACGATGGCATGCAGCGTAAAAGTTGTATGTTAAAAAAATGGCGAGAAGGAGGCGATAATGATAGATGAGAAGTTAAGGCGGGAATGCAGGGTCATTCTGGATGGGGCTGATCCCCAAGTAGAGCAGAGAGTGTGGCCAGAGAATGTCGGAGGCTCTGTTGACGTTGAAATTGAAGATGGACGGGGTAGCTTCCCATTTACCGAACTCGAGTCAATGGAGAAGTATGCTGGCCAGATTAGGAAAGTGATTCTTGGTGACCGCAAGGTCAACAGGAAGGAGATTAGAGCAATCGAGGATTGCCTGGTGGGGTTGATGGCGATGCTAGGAGCATCGCCCTGAGAGAAGCTCAGTTGAAGGGAAGATGTCGGCTAAGGACGACATGCTCTCCAGGTTGGAAGCGAGGTACGAGAGGGCCGTCCATGACGGTGCTCAGAAGGACCTCTGATAAAGAAGCTGGAGTCCCGCTTCGAGAGGGTCTCTGTTAGAGGCCAGGCAGGCAGAGGTGGGGCTGAGGGCCGAGAAAGGAGGCTGGACCGCCCGTCCCGGCGGCCAGATCTCCTGCCGAAGCCCAGGCAGAGGCCTGGACCGTCGATGAGCTACGCTGCGTAGCGAAGTACCTGTTAGGCCAGGTAGGGAAAGGCTGGTGTTCCTCGACCAGGGGCAGCCGAGCGTCGGTGCCAGAGGGCGCCAGGGGGACGGCCCGGGTGAAGCCGCATGCGGTCTTCATCAGGGCCGAGTGGAGGGTGACCTGTGATCAGGTCAAAGCGAAAGTGGAGGAGTTGAGTAGGGATCTGCGGATGAGGGTAGTCGCATTGAGACGCGCCAGGACGGGCGTCATCGTGAGACAAAGAGTGCTGAGGAGCGGGACGTGCTCCGCAGAGTGAAGTCCCTCAAGCGTTCGGGCTTGACGAGCGAAGATGTTAGGAAGCGTAGGCCAAGGGTGATGGTCTACGACGTTCCTGAGGGTGTGCGGACGAGGAGTTCCTTGAGGAACTGTTTGTCCGGAACCTGCAAAGGGCATGGGTGCGCACGAATTTCCGTGGCACCGTCCGGGTAGCGGGCAGGATGGGACGCGGCAGCGAGGTCTGAGAACCTCGAGGTCGAACCCCGTCTCGTGCACGGGACCTGTTGCTCAGGGAGGAAGAGTTTTTAGGGTTTAGATCCCTAAGAGTGAGGGCCTGGGACAGTGTCCCCAGGTGTTATAAGTGCTATGCACTTAATCATCTGCAGAAATTGCAAGGCTAAGGGAGCCTGTGCAAGCGCTGTGGAAGCAGGAGCAATGATTGGCAAGTGCCCGTCGGAAAGGGTCCGATGTGGAACTGTGCCAGGGAGGGAATGAAAGACGTCGGCCATTCGGTCACAGACGTCAGGTGCCCCATTTTGAAAGGTTGAGAGCAAGAGTTCGGACTTGTAGTGATTGATCAAAGATCAAGGTACTGCAGGTGAATTGTGGAAGAGGATATGCTTCCATGATTGATTTAGGTGTCCAGATGAGGAAGCTGGGGCGGGAATCGCATTGGTCCAAGAACCATATGCGGTAGGTAACTCGTAAGAGGCCTACCGGCCGACATGAGGGTAGTGGCCTGGGAAGGGCACACCCAAAGCGGCCGTAGTTATTGATAGAGGAAGATGGGATGCTGTCAGAGTGGACAGCTGCATCACAGAGCATGGCGCCTGTGTAGCGATTCGCTCGGAGATTGGTGATTTCTTCGTAGCATCAGTTTACTTTCAGCACGGTGGGGAAGTTGATCTTCACTTAGAGTACCTGGAGGGGGCGGAGCAACAGGAGCTTCTGCATGTCTCTTCGGATGTGATACCAATAGCGCTTCACCGCTATGGTATAGCAGGTTATAACCTCGGCCGAGCAGGCAGAGAGCAGACACGGCGAGGTATGATTATAGAGGAGTTTATCCTTGGCAGGGGACTTAAAGTCCTAAATGGGCCGAGCGAGACCTGCACCTTTAGTGGTGGGGCTGGCTCGAGTGACATAGACGTCACACTGCTCTACGGAGCCTGGAATAATGTTCGTCTGGAATGGAAGGTCGAAGGAGACCTGAGTATCAGCGATCACAATGTCATCGAAATTGTGATCAAGGGGCAGGTCGAAAGAACTGTACCCAAGGAATGTCGCTGGATTTCGAAGCTGGTCGAATGGAATACATACGACTGGTGGATTGAAAGGCATTCATCAGAAATGCCTGAATTTGATTTGAAGAGCTCACTGCCGAAGAGCAGTGGCGACAATGTACGAATGGTGCAAGCGTGCCAATGACGAGTGCCTGCAGAGGGTCAGAGCACGGGTCGGGTAAGGTCCCTTGGTGGACTGAGAACTAGAAGAATTGAAGGCAATCACCCGGCGTACGCGCCGTATCTGGCAAAGAAAGAGGGTAGATTTGATGACGAGACGGTTGCGGTAGCCAGGGCAAACTACCGCAACGCAACGGCACGCAATAAGCACTGTATGAGAGAGACCCGTTTAAATGGATGGCGAGAATTTGTTTCGGCATGGAAACGACGAGCCTTGGGGAGAGGTGTACAAGATCTGCCGTGGCAGAAAAGGCACCGAAGCCTTGGTCAGTTGAGAGATGGGAGCGCATCGCTACCAACTGGAGTGAATGTGCGGACTTGCTACTGGATGTCTTTTTCCGAGGCACCGGTCGTAGCCGATGTGCTCCTAGGGGCCACCGGTGGACCTTTTGAACTGGAGGAGGTCGAGAAGGCGATCCTTAAGGGGAAACCCAAGAAGGCGCCGGGACTGGATGGCGTCTCAGCCGAAATGGTGAAGGCGATCTGGAGAGTCATCCCAGTAGGGTTGTAAGTCTTCTAACAAGTGTCTTACACTGGCACGTTTCCGAAGGCCTGGAAAGAGGCAAGGGTCGTAGTCCTACATAAAGGAGGACAAAAGCCCAGAATGAATGTCGGTCATACAGACCGATTAGTCTACTCCCAAGTATGGGTAAGACGTTGGAGGGCTGATGGTGGCCCGATTGGAGGAGAAGGCGAGGCGGAGAGCTCAACAAGGCAGTTTGGCTTTGTGAAGGAAGAGGCACCGAGGATGCTATCCTCGAAGTCGTGAGATGTGTCGAGGATTCCCAGTACAAATACGTGCTGGGGATCTTCATTGACTTCACTATGGCATTTGATAATCTCCTGTGGAGTGTCGTTTGAGAGATTGGAGGCATTAGGAGTCGAGGAAATCGACCTATGGAGGAGCTACTTCACAAACCGGCGGGTTTGCATCCGTGGGTCTTGTGAGGAGGTCTGGAGAGATGTTAAGAGGGGTGCCCAAGGGATCGATCTGTGGCCCATCGATATGGAACATGATGATGGATACGCTTCTAAGGGAGCTAGAGGAGATAGGCTGCAGCGTTTTGCATATGCAGACGATCTGCTGATCCTAGCTGAAGGGACCAGCAGACTAGACGTTGAAAGAAAAGGAACCCGGTACATGGTGACCGTCTGTAACTGGGGTGATAGAGTCGGGGTCGGGGTCTCCCGAACCAAGACTAACTCCATGTTACTCAAGGGAAAGCTGAGCTCGTCTAAGTGCCCAGCTATAAAGACAAATGGATGGGGGGTTACGTACTCTAAGGAGGTAACCTACCTGGGTATTCAGATTAGTGAGAGGATGTGGTTCTGGACCCACATCAGATTATTGAGGCCAAGTTAGTCAAGGCTATTGGCGGATTCCGGAGAGTTTTGAGGAAGGATTGGGGACTTGGTCTTCGAGCTATGAAAACCCTTTATAAGGGTCTCTTCTTTGCGATGATCGGTTACGGCTCTAGTATCTGGTATGGAAAGAATACGATAGAGGTGTCAAGTGGGTCAGGCAGTGCGAGCGGGTTGCGATGCTCGCCTGTCTTAGGGTATGTCGTACAGTTTCAACTGACGCCATGGAAATCCTGATGGGACAATTGCCCTGGGATTTGGAAATAGTTAGGCGAGGTACTCGGTTCAGGATCGAGCGGGGTATTGAAGTAGAAAATGTGAGTTTTATCAGTCAAGCCGAGGTGCAGCGGCTTGGACGGAAGGAGGCGTTGAAATTGTTGGAGATTCGTTTGTCAGAGGAATGGCAGCGTAGATGGAATACGAGCACTCTGGGGCGTGTTACGTATCAATTTGTCCCAGACGTATCCAGTTTGAAAGACAATGACTGGTTTGAACCGGGACTGGAGCTAGGGTTCTTGATCACGGGACATGGAAGTTTGAATAGCTTCCTAAACGAGAGGGGCTTATCAGACAGCTGGTGGTGTAGATGCGATCTGCAAACCCAGGAGGACTGGCGACACGTGCTATTGGACTGCCCGTTGTACGATGACGTCAGGGACTTGGACAGATTTGGAATTAGGATAGTAGACGGCAATAAAGTCTTTGACGGGGTTTTGACCGTCAAGAACAGTTCTGCGCGATGAATGAATTCGCGAGAGGGTGTTCCGACGTCGCAGACTGCGGCGGAGGAACGATGCAAGGATGAGTCCTTTTATCATCCGAAAGGAAGTATGGATGAATCGAGAGAAAGGGCAGCAGTGCTACGAAAGTAGTGCTAGCCCAAGGAAAGGGAAAATGTATGTCCTGAAAAGAGGTCCCAAAGCCGCCTGCGGTGGAGGGACCAAGTACGGAAGAGTCCCTCGATCTTCACGAAGGGAATGATAGAGGTGCCAGGAAGAGAGTGAGAAGTTGGAGAGGCGCTCCGATACTGCAGTGCAGTTGAGGAGGCAGGCTTGAAAGAGTCCTTCGTCTTCTTGAAGGAAAGAATGATTCGAAAGGAAGGGCCCCAGCGTCCGACGGTGACGTGAGTGGGTGTGAATGCGGGTGAATGAACGAAGTACGGACTGGAGGCGCGAGCTCTTCAGGGAAGCGTACGATGTCACCCTAGTATGGCACGAAGTTGGGTCTCGGGCAACTGGGGCCTGGCTGGGAGGCGGGCGTGAAGTAGATCCTTAGCGGGCCGGTCCTGATGGTGGGTGAGATGGGACTTGTCCTGTTCTCGCTGCACTGTTGGGTCTGTGTCCGCGACGGGTTATTGGAACGTCCGCTGGGTCAAGTGCTGGAGGCACCGGCCCTGGAGATGGCGTGATGGCTTGGCTGGAAGGTCGAGTAGGACTGTACGTTTTGTGCAGGTCTGCTTGGCACGGAAGGTTGAGTTGGAGCGTTTCCTGGGGTGTCGGGTGGGACCAGTGGAGGATGCGTCGGGCGGACTGCGCCTGGTGCGTGCATGTCCCTGGTACCTAAACGCCGAACGCGGCAGGCGCCGCCCTGTCAGCGACCCGGGTGAGGTGCTGGGGATCTAGTGGCGTTGGGAGTGTTCGTCGGAGTATCCAGCGGGGATTGGACGGGGTCACTTGTGGCCTCGTTCTGTCCCGACCGCGGATCTGACGGAGTCGGACCCAGGTCCGGCTCATGCTCAAGGTCCGCAAGGATAGAGGGTGGCCAGTGGTGGCGACACTGCGCAATCGAGCCGAGCATGTCCTGCTCTATGGGGTGGCAAGGCCCCTGAAAGGATGGCTCACCAGGGCCTCTAAATCTGGTGCCTCGGGACGGCGGGAGCCCCAAGGGACATTATAATTTGAATTAGGGGCATTTGAAATGCTCCACCCGGAGGTAACTTGGGTTTCGCGAAAAAAGCTGCTTAATTTACTTACTTCATAGTTGATTCACCCTAAATAAAAACTAAATAAAATCTAACAAACCTTCTAACCCTAACCTCTAACAATCTAATAAACCTTCTGAAAAACTGGAACAAAACAAAACAAAACAAAAAGGGTTGTTAATGGTTCCCTCGCGCTTTGAGTGCCCGATCAACAAGCAAAATGAGAGGGGAGGTCCGTAATACCGGATACGCCCCTCTTGTGCACCTAAGGGTCTCTTAAAACTATCCAAACTAGCTAACCAATTTAAATATTAGCTTTCCACGTTCCCTAACTGATTTTTATGATTAAATCTTGAACGCTCGTCCTTCCCAAATATATACTGCAACCAAAATGGCGACAGAACGTCAAACAAAACAAATAACCATAAACAGCATATATAAATTATAAAGTGTTAAATATAAAAATTTATAAATATAAATAAATGTTTAATAACGTTAAGATCTCCAAAATTTTTCAGGTGCACCCCCAACATTATGTCCTAGCGCCTTTACACACCAAACGTCTTTTAAATTTTTCAAAAACTAATTAATTAAAAATGCTTTTCCCCCACATTTTAAGTCTTACTCGATAATTTCTCCAGACCGAAGATCTGGTCTCTGTAATTTTTGGTGGGACGGGTCCTGCTAAAGTCCGGGGGTTCCTAAATGTTTTGGGGGTACAATCACTAAACACTTCAAAGTCCTGGGGTGGCGGTTCCCTGTTTTATTATCCGACTTTAGATTTAATTTAATGAGGGTTTTATTTAGATTGTTTATTTGGATTACCGATTTTCCGCACATAATTATGAAGATAGGCAGTGATTGTATTAATGGAGTGGGGTTTTGAAGGCATTTTGGTAAAATTATTTTTTTTTTTTTTTTTTTTTTTATCAGGTTTTGGATGCTCGTATCCTTACTCACGCCAAGTCAATCTAAAATTTTCAATTACCAACCCCACCGTTTTTACGCGGTCGTCTTGATTGTCTAACCGCGCCCTTCAAACCCTTTTGGCTGTGGGTTCTGGTTAACCACCGTTCCTCAGGCCTTTGGCCATGCCAGACCTAGGATAGAGGCTATCACCAACCCCGTTTCCCGCCCCAAAGGGGCAGTCGAAGACCTGTTGCGCTTTCCCGGCCCTACCGATTGCAGCGGCGCTATTGGTTAACCGAATTTGTAAATACGAGGGCGCCGTGCCCTGTTACAACTGACCATTTTGTGATGGCTTAACCCGACATTGGCCATGTCGGAGTTTGTTCAACCTGGGGAGCGTTGTTCCACCTTTCCCATTGCGAATTGATTTTTGGAGTTTTTGATTAAAGACCTGGTACGCAATGTGATACGAAAGTCGCCCGCGGGCCTCTTTAGCTAATTCTCGCCCCTATCGTTTTAGACCATTGTCGACCTGACCCAACAGAACTTTAAACGTCGAAACCTAGCGGTACGCCACCTCCAGACGTGCTTAGATCTGTAGGGCTGGTTGCCGAGGCCGTTTAATCACTGATTATATAATACTCGCCTGGATGGTTTATTACGTAATCGATAGCCTCGAGGCTACCAAGCCGGAAGATAGGCACCAGTTCGCGAGTTTGGTTTGAAACCGAAACACCTCCCTTTCCTGTTAACAGACAAAGCCGGCCCTTGCCCAGTCCATCGTGAACCGCCATAAATTCGAACCCCGGTTAACCCGCAAATCGTCCCTCAATTCAGCCGGTGCCCTAACCAGTAAACAATTTTTGCAATTTTATTACCAAGATTAAGATCTTCGAAACGCGCCCTTTTCCTATATTTATTAAGCCCAATCTCTAACGACATATTGATAGGGAGAGACCTGAACCGGACGCCTCCGGGAGGTGGCCTTAGCCCTCGCCGCTTTTACCGCGGTTAGCGTTTACGCTCGTCAATTGAGTCTCCCGGACTTTACAACCTTCTGCCCATACAGAAGGGTCTTTGCCGGCTCAATTGCTCCGGCATCCGCCTCAGGATTCGCCCCGAAAATTTATTTTAGCCGCCCCATCATTTTATTTGATATTTCGCCGATTTTACGGACGTGGCTTTAAAATTTATTGTCGATCCGATGGTTCTCAAAGGAAGAAAGGAGGTTCTTCCGGTTTCGTCCTAAGGTTGAGGGCCCCTGGACCACGTTTTTTCCCCGTTCTTTTTCGTTCCTTAAAATTCTTTTTAAAATTTCATCTGCAAAGAAGGACCTGCGGGCAATTCCCTAAAATTTAAAATTCAAAAGGGGCCGCTCCCTTCGGGCACCCTTTATCCCAAAATTAGGAATTTCAAGTGCAAGGAGAAATTTTAAAAGACCAAATTTGGGCAACCCCTCGGCAAACAAAGGACCGGGTCAAATGCTCCTAAATTGAACAAGACCGCCGGAGCCGAAGACAAGAACCTTAACCCAAGTGATTGTCCAAAACCAAACTGCGGTTATTGGTGGACAGGGAACCCTTCAAACCATTAAAATTTCCCCGCCCAGAAGAAGGAAGCTGCCCGGGAATCCGCCATTTGGGTTTTCCAAAGAACCAAAATTTCTAAAAAGTTAAACCCCAAAAGAAAGGGGCTAACGGCCGCCTGAGGTGGCTGGGAAAGGGGAGGCACCCCAAAGCCCGGCCTGAATGGGATTGAGGAGTTTTGGGAGCTTCAGAAAAGTGGACCCCACCCTGGGCCATTTTCTTGCCCTGGGTTTTTAAAATTCCCGACAAACGAACCTCTAAACGCGGTTCGGTTAGGGTTCTTTCTTACGGAAACAAATTTTGTTCGGTTTTTATTTTTTTAACGCAACTTTGTTTAATTCTTTCCCTTTTCCAATTACGCGTTGATACGGCGTTGGATTTCTGCCCGGGGAGCCCGGGCCACCGGGTAGCGTCTTTTTTCTTTTGGAGGAATACAATTTAAGCGTCTTTAACGCATGTTTTTTGTTTTGGGTTAAAACCATTTTGGCACAGGCGAAAGAAAGCCCCAACAACGAAGGGAAATAATTAGGTTTTATTTTTTTCCTTGGCAGGACTTTTTAAATTTCCCAAATGGGCGAGCGAGAAACCTGCCCTTAGGGTGGGGCCCTGCCCTTCCGAAAAGTACAATAGACGTCCATCTGCCCCAATGGGCTTGGATTAAAATTCCCCTCTAGAATTTTGGATTTTCGAAAATATTATTACCATTTACAAGTCTTCGGTTTGGGATTTTCCCGCCGGAACGACCCGGAGGTCCGCTATTCGAAGCTTTTCCCGATTTGATTTCGGCCGTGTTAAAATCTTCGAAAATTTTTAAATAATTCCGGGCAGTTCCAATTTAATTTGCAGCGGTGCATACGGTTTAAGAGGTAACCCCTCCCAAAACCTGTTTTTTGGGAACAGGGGGTTTGATAAACCCGGCGTATTATTTTCAGAATAATTTACGAAGTTTTTTTGCCCCCTACCTTTCCCGGATTTGTTGGGTTTAACTTCGTTTTATGGACTTTGTTTTACTTCACAGCCTAATCGATTTTCGTGGAGGGCCGACTTGCATTGGGGATCTACCACTTGGGTGTGGCGCTATCGACCTTCGCGCCACCGCCGTTCTTCGTTTGCCCCTAGGAAACCACAAGGGGATGCCTTCCGGAATTTTAATTCATGCCCGACCTGGACGTTACCGAATGTACCCTCCCGCATCCATGACGGGCCGTACTCGTACACCGGTAAATTATAAAGTTCCCGGCCCAACCTTTCCCACCTGAGGAAAGCCAGCTAAAACGTTTCAAGGTGGGGGTACTTCGAAATCGTTGGCGAAGGGATCTCTAGGGTTTCCGCCAAACCTGAACTTCTTCTCAGGGGCTTTGTTAAATCCCGAAAGGGGATTCGGCTCGCAATCAACCGCAGATCTTCGCCTTCTCCCCGCTTCGACCCCGGGCACCCGTGGGTTTCTTTGAGGTCTTGCCACGAGTTCCTTGCAGTTCCCGCCGACCTTCAATGAGTTTCTTGGCTCTCGGACCTGCGCATCCACAACGACCCGCCCCGGGGTCCAGAGCTCCACAAAAAAACCCTCTACGGGGACCTTCTGCTTAGGGTCGTCATCCGCGCCTTCTCCGGTGGGTCACCCAAGAAACTGGGGCGTCCTAAGTGCAGCCGTAGGAGTTCGCCCCGAGACCCTGACTCTGGTCCTGAAACACAGAATTAGCCGGTTCCCCAACCATTGCTCTCCGAACCAAAACAAAGACGGCGCCTAACCAACCACATTTTCGTACGTACGGTATATCCCGGGTGGAACCATTTTATCCTCCCGCGTAGGGCGGGGTGCGGCCCTTCCCAAGCGGCACTGCGCCTTCCTACCCTAAATTTAAAGTTCCAGTCATCGAGGTCGTAGATTAAGTTTTCAGTCAACGGCGCGGGCCTTCGAAGGAAGGGCTTTGGGCCCGGCCAAGGAGGCCCGCCTAGAAAACCGGAACCATCCTTCCCTCCTCCGACCTTCCATTTTCAAGAAGTCCTTTAAACCAAGCTGTTTAACGGCCCTGGGCCTAGCGATCCGACCGATGTCTTCCTCCGGGAGGGCCCTCACGCGGTGGAAATGCGAAAACCTGCAAAAAAACCCAAAAGACTCAAAAACGTCCTAACCGTTACGAGCTAAAGGACCTGAAGAACGAATAGTTGGTCCAATAAAAAGTTTTGAAAGGTGAACCGTAAAAACCGTTTTATTAAAATTCAACCGCCCAATTAAAATCAAATTTTAAAAAAATCAAAAGATAAGGTAAAATCCTAGAATCAAATAAATTTCCTAACGCAATAAAAATATCTCGATTTAAAATGTACCGTAAAGAACGCTATTTATTTATTTTAAATTTTAAACCGCCAAATCAAATTTAAATAAACTAATTACTTCAAAATATTAAAATATCTAATTTATAAATAAGAACACTTTATTTTTAAATGTGTAATTAACAAAATAAGGTCGAGCGCAATCGGAATGTGGTAACCGGAAATGACCTTTCACTTAATCGCTTGGTAACTAGCACAACCGTAACTGTTACACCGCTTAATTACACCTAAATCGATTTTAAAGGAACTTTTAAATACGCGTGAACTTAAATTACGGAAAATTTATATTAAAATTGTTTTAAAATTTACAGTTTTTGAGTTATTTATTTGATTTAAAAGGGCTTAGATTTTGTTTTTGGTTATTATTTTATTATACGCGCACTATAAAAAAAAACACACTTTTAGTTGTTTTACCCGGTTTTTACTTGATTTAGGCGGATTTTATTTTAAATTTATTATTAAAATGCCTTTTTAAGTTATTTCGAAATTGTTTTGAGTATTAGTTGAGTAGACCTTTGTTTTATTAACCCGAAATTTATTTAGATTATTTTAAAACGCGGATTTGGTTTAAATTACAAAGAAGACGCGATTTATTTAGTTTTTATTTAGTTTAAATTCTGTTTTAAAATTTTTATTTTACTGCCCTGTATTTAAAATTTGATGGCACACAATTATAAAAATAAAACACAATAAAAAGCAAAGCTTCAAATAAAATAATACAACAATAAATAATATAAACCCTAGATAAAAACTTACTGTTATTGCTGAAGCGGGAGCTCGGCAAAAACACGTCCGCTCGCTTCAAGCGGCAACTAGAAAGTGCCCCATAGGGACACCTTCCCTATGCCCGTCGGGAGTGGTAGGATTCGAGGTGGCAGTGGTTGAAACTTCGCATGCTGAAGTAGAGGCGTCCCTTCGGGGGCGTCTCGCCGAGGAAGCTGCGGTCAATCAGCTTGGTGTCGGTCGACCTAACCGAAAGAGGTTGGATAGTGCCTCTCCCCGACCTGTGGGTGCCTAAGACCTTGCTGTCTGAAGCGATACAGGGAGCACGGCTACGCAGGCTTGCGTGGCTGGGCGATCCGTGGTGGTAACCCCTCGCCCGAAAGGGGGCCGTGCCTGCAAAGCCTTTTAGGCAGGTCTGCACGTAAAACTACAGGACTTACTGTCCCTACCCACTACGTATGAACGTACGGTGACACCTGTATGTCCTGCAGGGGATCTCTATAGGTGTCGCCTCGGGATGTAGCACCAGGTGACCGACATGTGTTGTTTACAGCACTGGAGGAGACCACCTGGATACAGCTGCTTAGTCCCATGGGACTTTGCTGCCTCCACGAGGCTGGGGACGGAAACGAAGCCTGGGTCACAGGCGAGACTGGGAAAGACCTACTCCCATATGATGAGAGTAACTGTCTCATGGAAGGTGTCGATATGGGACCGTTGCACTAATTAAAAAGGAGAATGCTTGAACTTTCTTGTGGGCTGTAATAAAAATCCCGGGTACGGCTAAATGCAAATGTACCTTACCTGCATCTATAGACTACGGGCTGTACTTCGCAGATAAGGGGGTGGTGCTACTACTACCTGTGAGGGGAGACCGCACCACATCGGTCTCCCGGCTGTGACATGTAACTACCTAGTAACACTTCGGTGCCGAACGGTTGAGGCAGGAAGCAGCGTATGGTGCGGAAGAGGGCTAGAACCCTCGATGGTCCATGGCTCACGGAAGCCGGAAACCGAAACACAACGCACGGCTCGGACCTCGGTCTAGAGGCACACCTGGATTTCTAGGGGTGCAGCTACCGAACTGAGTGCGGATGCAGGTGCTAGGGGCCCGGTGGAAAGGGGCCGAGGACTGAAACCATCTGGAACGACGCCCCGTTTCAGATGGTGGGCTCGAGCAAAAAGCTGAGCATACTTATCTGTCAGTGGAAAGTATCGGGCGGAGGTTGTGATGGCACTGCATAGAACTGGGACTGGACGGTGGTTGCGAGACCTCTCGATCTAAGTCCCGGCCTGTGCGGTGTAACGTAACCAAAGCATCTAAGTTAGCCGAAGCTCCTGGCGAAGCTTAGGGCGGATGCTCCGGAAGACGGTGCTTGGGCTGGGGATCGGACGAGGTGTCATGCCCTCGCTCACGGTCCTCTCCCTGTAGCGTCGGCTGAGCTGATGCACCGAACTTAGTAGTTGACAGATAAGATAAGGTCAATGCGAACCTCGGGCAGACGCTCGGGATGAAGCTTTCAGGACTGTGGACTGGACGGGGGCCCCGGCTCTCGCTCTGGGTTAGTAGGGATTGGACGGAAGCTTCGCGGCTTCTCGCTCTAAGTCCCTGCGGCTTGGACGGGGGCCTTAGTCTCTCGCTCTAAGTTTTCAGTTTTGTTTGTCTGATCGGGTGGCTGTACTGGGGCAAGTAATTGACCGTCGGCGGAAATTTCAGGCGGATGCTTAGATTGCATGACTCGGGGTTGTGGACGGGACGTGGGTCACGGCCCTCGTCTCCGTCTATAGCCCTGGTTGTGGCTCCGGAGCTGATGCACTCAAGTTAGTAGGTGGCACTGGTGCCACTGGACGGCCAGGACGGATGCTCGGAAGAAAGCGCATTGGCTGGGGGACTGGGCGGGAGCTTCGGCTGCACGTACCAGGTCCCTGACCCTTGTGGGGACGGCTGAGCTGAAGACTTGGACTGGAAGGTGACACCGCCAGTGAAACTTGAGGCAAAAATCCGGGAGGAGGCGGGCGGGACTGCGAATCGGACGGAGGCCTTGGCTTCTCGCTCTGAGTTTGCAGCTTCGTGTTGCTGACCTGGTGGATGCACTGGAACCAGTAGTTGACAATCAATGGAAACTTCAGGCGGATGCTTGGAAGACGGAACTCTGGGTTGTGGGCAGGGCGAGGGTCATAACTTCTCGCTCCCTGTCCGGGACCCTTGTTCTGACGGCTGAGTGGATGCACTCGAGCTAGTAGGTGGCTTAAGTGCTGGTGGACGGCTGGAGAGGAAGCTCGGAAGGAAACGCATCGGCTGGGGGACTGGGGGGTAGCTCCGGCTGCCCTCCGGGATCTTGGCCCCTGTGCGGATGGCCGAGTGGAGACTTTGGACTAGTAGCCGGCATATCAGTGAAGCTTGAGGCAAAAGTCCGGGAGGACGCATGTAGAACTGTGGATTGGACGGAGGTTTGGCTTTCCTCTAAGTCCCTGCAGACTGGACGGAGGCCTTGCCTTCTTGCTCTAAGTCCGCAGTTCTGCACTGCTGACCGGGTGGATGCACTGAAATTAGTAGTTGATGAGCGTAACATCCCACGCTCGATATGTTTTTTGCTCCGATGCAGTTGGGAATGGGCTTGTACCGCTTTGGCGGTTTAAGCCCTGATACTTCTTGTATCGATGCAGACCACACGGCTCGAGCCTTTAAAGTGCTCCACTAAACTACCCTATACCAGGCACGCAAGTGTGTGGGTCAATGGGCGTCGTGGAGTGCAACATGATGTGTGGTAAGAGGTACTCGCAAGAGTCCTCGACGGTTACTCATCCAACGTGACGGGAGAAGTCCCGACAACATGAGCACTCACCTGGGCTGTGATCGAAACCAGCCTAGGTGAGAAGGATCGGATTTCGATCAACGAGTGGGGGTTCTCACCCTAGTCAGTTTTGATCGTCCTTAAGACTTAAATATTATAGGACGCTCCTCAAACGATGGTTCTGTAAGTTGGGGGTCGGAGGTATGGGCCTCAGAACCCGAGTGGGGGTCTCATTCTCCCCTAGTCAGTTTTTGACCGTCCTTAAGACTTAAATATTCAAGGACGTTCCCCTCAACAATGGTTCTAAGTTGGGGGCCGGAGGTATGGTCCTCAGAACTCGAGTAGGGGTCTCGATCTCCCCTAGTCAGTTTTTGATGAACGTCCTTGAGACTGAAATAATCAAGGACGCTCCTCTCAACGATGGTGCTAAATTGAGAGGTTGGAGGCATGGGCCTTAGAACCCGAGTAGGGGTCTTGGCTCCCCTAGTCAGTTTCTTCGAGACTCCTTAAGACTTAAATATTCAAGGATTCTCCTCCTCAACGATGGTGCTAAGTTGGGAGTTGGAGGCATGGGCCTCAGGACCCGAGTAGGGGTCTCGTTACCCCCTGGTCTGTTTTATGAAGCCCGTCAGACTTGAAACCCAAAGGACTTCCTTCTCAGTGGATGGTCTCTAGACTGAGAGGCGGGGCATGGGCCCGAGGGACGGTGTAGTACCCTTTTCAAGTTGGAGCAGGTTGCATCGCTTAAAAGGCGGACTCGCGTGCGGATAGACAGAAGGCACGCCCCTTCGATGATGCCATCCTTTGTTGGCTAGAGGCTGGAGGGGCCGAGCCACCGGTGTAACTCCAAGCCTGCCCACGGTGGCCTGAACTGATGGATAGAGGGGCTAATACTACACACCCACCACCCGCGCGGTTCCGGCTGGTGGGCATATATAGGCCGTTCTGGGTGCGAACGCACCTAAATTTTATGAATAAAAGTTTCTATAGGCATTCATGATGGCACACAGCGCAAGCGTTGTTTGCATTGAGATTAATGATGGCGAGAAGGAGGAAGTATTGTTAGATGGCAAATTAAGGCGGGAATGCAGGGTCATTCTAGAAGGGGTTGATCCCCCAAGTAGAGCGGAGAGTGTGGCCAGCAGAGATGTCGGAGGCTCTGTTGAGGACGCTGAGGTGGAAGATGCGATC
Organism: Platerodrilus igneus; assembly: GCA_036346225.1. NCBI lineage: Eukaryota > Metazoa > Arthropoda > Insecta > Coleoptera > Lycidae > Platerodrilus > Platerodrilus igneus. The sequence goes on from JARFIW010001678.1 coordinate 373,818, forward strand.
GGGGGTAGCTTCCCATTGACCGAACTCGAGTCAATGGAGAAGTATGCTGGCCAGATTAGGAAAGTGATTCTTGGTGACCGCAAGGTCAACAGGAAGGAGATTAGAGCAATCGAGGATTGCCTGGTGGGGATGATGGCGAATGCTAGGAGCATCGCCCTGAGAGAAGCTCAGTTGAAGGGAGAGATGTCGGCTAAGGACGACATGATCTCCAGGTTGGAAGCGAGGTACGAGAGGGCCGTCCATGACGGTGCTCAGAAGGACCTCTGTATAAAGAAGCTGGAGTCCCGCTTCGAGAGGGTCTCTGTTAGAGAGGCCAGGCAAGTAGAGGTAAGGGCTGAGGGCCCGAGAAAGGAGGCTGGACCGCCCGTCCCGGCGGCCAGATCTCCTAAGCCGAAGCCCAGGCAGAGGCCTGGACCGTCGATGAGCTACGCAAGCGTAGCGGCAGTGCCTGTTAGACCAGGTAGGGCAAAGGCTGGTGTCCCTTCGACCAGGGGGCAGCCGAGCGTCGGTGCCAGAGGGCGCCAAGTGGCGACGGCCCGGGTGAAGCCGCATGCGGTCTTCATCAGGGCCGAGATGGAAGGCGTGACCTGTGACCAGGTCAAAGCGAAGGTAGAGGAAATGAGTAGGGATCTGCGAGATGTGAGAGTAGTCGCACTAAGACGCGCCAGGACGGGCGTCATCGTAGAAACGAAGAGTGCTGAGGAGCGGGACGTGCTCCGCAGTAGTGAAGTCCTCAAGCGTTCGGGCTTGACGAGCGAAGATGTTAGGAAGCGTAGGCCAAGGGTGATGGTCTACGACGTTCCTGAGGGGTGTGCGGACGAGGAGTTCCTTGAGGAACTGTTTGTCCGGAACCTCGCAAAGGGCATGGGTGCGCACGAATTCCGTGGCACCGTCCGGGTAGCGGGCAGGATGGGACGTCGGCAGCGAGGTCTGAGGAACCTCGAGGTCGAACTCCCGTCTCGTGCACGGGACCTGTTGCTCAGGGAGGGAAGAGTTTTTATAGGGTTTAGATCCCTAAGAGTGAGGGCCTGGGACAGTGTCCCCAGGTGTTATAAGTGCTATGCACTTAATCATCTGCAGAGATATTGCAAGGCTAAGGGGAGCCTGTGCAAGCGCTGTGGAAGCGAGGAGCCATGATTGGCAAGTGCCCGTCGGAAAGGGTCCGATGTGGTAACTGTGCCAGGAGGGAATGAAAGACGTCGGCCATTCGGTCACAGACGTCAGGTGCCCCATCTTTGAAAGGTTGAGAGCAAGGGCAAGAGTTCGGACTTGTAGTGATTGATCAAAGTATCAAGGTACTGCAGGTGAATTGTGGAAGAGGATATGCTTCCATGATTGATTTAGGTGTCCAGATGAGGAAGCTGGGGGGGAATCGCATTGGTCCAAGAACCATATGCGGTAGGTAACTCTGTAAGAGGCCTACCGGCCGACATGAGGGTAGTGGCCTGGGAAGAAGGCACACCCAAAGCGGCCGTAGTTATTGATAGAGGAAGATGGGATGCTGTCAGAGTGGACAGCTGCATCACAGAGCATGGCGCCTGTGTAGCGATTCGCTCGGAGATTGGTGATTTCTTCGTAGCAGCGGTTTATTTTCAGCACGGTGGGGAAATCTTCACTTAGAGTACCTGGAGATGCTGCGAGCAACAGGAGCTTCTGCATGTCTCTTCGGATGTGATACCAATAGCGCTTCACCGCTATGGTATAGCAAGGGTTATAACCTCGGCCGAGCAGGCAGAGAGCAAACACGCCGAGGTATGATTATAGAGGAGTTTATCCTTGGCAGGGGACTTAAAGTCCTAAATGGGCCGAGCGAGACCTGCACCTTTAGTGGTGGGGCTGGCTCGAGTGACATAGACGTCACACTGCTCTACGGAGCCTGGAATAATGTTCGTCTGGAATGGAAGGTCGAAGGAGACCTGAGTATTAGCGATCACAATGTCATCGAAATTGTGATCAAGGGGCAGGTCGAAAGAACTGTACCCAAGGAATGTCGCTGGATTTCGAAGCTGGTCGAATGGAATACATACGACTGGTGGATTGAAAGGCATTCATCAGAAATGCCTGAATTTGTATTTGAAGAGTTCACTGCTGAAGAGCAGTGGCGACATATGTACGAATGGTGCAAGCGTGCCAATGACGTGTGCCTGCAGAGGGTCAGAGCACGGGTCGGAAGTAAGGTCCCTTGGTGGACTGACGAACTAGAAGAATTGAAGGCAATCACCCGGCGTACGCGCCGTATCTGGCAACGAAAGAGGGGTAGATTTGATGACGAGACGGTTGCGGTAGCCAGGGCAAACTACCGCAACGCAACGGCACGCTATAAGCACTGTATGAGAGAGACCCGTTTAAATGGATGGCGAGAATTTGTTTCGGAGCATGGAAACGACGAGCCTTGGGGAGAGGTGTACAAGATCTGCCGTGGCAGAAAAGGCACCAAGCTCTTGGTCAGTTGAGAGATGGCGAGCGCATCGCTACCAACTGGAGTGAATGTGCGGACTTGCTACTGGATGTCTTTTTTCCGGAGGCACCGGTCGTAGCCGATGTGCTCCCTAGGGGCCACCGGTGGACCTTTTTGAACTGGAGGAGGTCGAGAAGGCGATCCTTAAGGGGAAACCCAAGAAGGCGCCGGGACTGGATGGCGTCTCAGCCGAAATGGTGAAGCCGATCTGGAGAGTCATCCCGAGTAGGGTTGTAAGTCTTCTAAACAAGTGTCTTACAACTGGCACGTTTCCGAAGGCCTGGAAAGAGGCAAGGGTCGTAGTCCTACATAAAGGAGGACAAAAGCCCAGGAATGAATGTCGGTCATACAGACCGATTAGTCTACTCCCAAGTACGGGTAAGACGTTGGAGAGGCTGATGGTGGCCCGATTGGAGGAGAAGGCGAGAGCGGAGAGCTCAACAAGGCAGTTTGGCTTTGTGAAGGGAAGAGGCACCGAGGATGCTATCCTCGAAGTCGTGAGATGTGTCGAGGATTCCCAGTACAAATACGTGCTGGGGATCTTCATTGACTTCACTGGGGCATTTGATAATCTCCTGTGGAGTGTCGTAATTGAGAGATTGGAGGCATTAGGAGTCGAGGAAATCGACCTATGGAGGAGCTACTTCACAAACCGGCGGGTTTGCATCCGTGGGTCTTGTGAGGAGGTCTGGAGAGATGTTAAGAGAGGGTGCCCACAGGGATCGATCTGTGGCCCATCGATATGGAACATGATGATGGATACGCTTCTAAGGGAGCTAGAGGAGATAGGCTGCAGCGTTTGGCATATGCAGACGATCTGCTGATCCTAGCTGAAGGGACCAGCAGACTAGACGTTGAAAGAAAAGGAACCCGGTACATGGTGACCGTCTGTAACTGGGGTGATAGAGTCGGGGTCGGGTCTCCCGAACCAAGACTAACTCCATGTTACTCAAGGGAAAGCTGAGCTCGTCTAAGTGCCCAGCTATAAAGACAAATGGATGGGGGGTTACGTACTCTAAGGAGGTAACCTACCTGGGTATTCAGATTAGTGAGAGGATGTGGTTCTGGACCCACATCAGATTATTGAGAGCCAAGTTAGTCAAGGCTATTGGCGGATTCCGGAGAGTTTTGAGGAAGGATTGGGGACTTGGTCTTCGAGCTATGAAAACCCTTTATAAGGGTCTCTTCTTTGCGATGATCGGTTACGGCTCTAGTATCTGGTATGGATACATGAGATACGATAGAGGTGTCAAGTGGGTCAGGCAGTGCGAGCGGGTTGCGATGCTCGCCTGTCTTAGGGTATGTCGTACAGTTTCAACTGACGCCATGGAAATCCTGATGGGACAATTGCCCTGGGATTTGGAAATAGTTAGGCGAGGTACTCGGTTCAGGATCGAGCGGGGTATTGAAGTAGAAAATATGAGTTTTATCAGTCAAGCCGAGGTGCAGCGGCTTGGACGGAAGGAGGCGTTGAAATTGTTGGAGATTCGTTTGTCAGAGGAATGGCAGCGTAGATGGAATACGAGCACTCTGGGGCGTGTAACGTATCAATTTGTCCCAGACGTATCCAGTTTGAAAGACAAGGACTGGTTTGAACCGGGACTGGAGCTAGGGTTCTTGATCACGGGACATGGAAGTTTGAATAGCTTCCTAAACGAGAGGGGCTTATCAGACAGCTGGTGGTGTAGATGCGATCTGCAAACCCAGGAGGACTGGCGACACGTGCTATTGGACTGCCCGTTGTACGATGACGTCAGGGACTTGGACAGATTTGGAATTAGGATAGTAGACGGCAATAAAGTCTTTGACAGGGTTTTTGACCGTCAAGAACAGTTCTGCGCGATGAATGAATTCGCGAGAGAGGTGTTCCGACGTCGCAAAGCTGCGGCGGAGGAACAGATGCAAGGATGAGTCCTTTTTATCATCCGAAAGGAAGTATGGATGAATCGAGAGAGAAGGGCAGCAGTGCTACGAAAGTAGTGCTAGCCCAAGGAAAGGGTAAGAAATGTATGTCCTGAAAGAGGTCCCAAAGCCGCCTGCGGTGGAGGGACCAAGTACGGAAGAGTCCCTCGATCTTCACGAAGGAAATGATAGAGGTGTCAGGAAGAGAGTGAGAAGTCTGCGAGAGGCGCTCCGATACTGCAGTGCAGTTGAGGAGGCAGGCTTGAAAGAGTCCTTCGATCTTCTTGAAGGAAAGAATGATTCGAAAGGAAGGAGCCCCAGCGTCACGACGGTGACGTGAGTGCTGGTGTGAATGCGGGTGAATGAACGAAGTACGGACTGGAGAGCGCGAGCTCTTCAGGGGAGCGTACGATGTCACCCTAGTATGGCACGAAGTTGGGTCTCGGGCAACCGGGGCCTGGCTGGGAGGCGGGCGTGAAGTAGATCCTTAGCGGGCCGGTCCTGATGGTGTGGTGAGATGGGACTTGTCCTGTTCTCGCTGCACTGTTGGGTCTGTGTCCGCGACGGGTGATGTGGAACGTCCGCTGGGTCAAGTGCTGGAGGCACCGGCCCTGGAGATGGCGTGATGGCTTGGCTGGAAGGTCGAGTAGGACTGTACGTTTTGTGCAGGTCTGCTTGGCACGGAAGGTTGAGTTGGAGCGTTGTCCTCGGAGTGTCGGGTGGGACCAGTGGAGGATGCGTCGGGCGGACTGCGCCTGGTGCGTGCATGTCCCTGGTACCTAAACGCCGAACGCGGCAGGCGCCCGCCCTGTCAGCGACCCGGGGTGAGGGTGCTGGGGATCTAGTGGCGTTGGGAGTGTTCGCTCGGAGTATCCAGCGGGGATTGGACGGGGTCACTTGTGGCCTCGTTCTGTCCCGACCGCGGATCTGACGGAGTCGGACCCAGGTCCGGCTCATGCTCAAGGTCCGCAAGGATAGAGGGGTGGCACAGTGAGTGGCGACACTGCGCAATCGAGCCAGAGCATGTCCTGCTCTATGGGGTGGCAAGGCCCCTGAAAGGATGGCTCACCAGGGCCTCTAAATCTGGTGCCTCGGGACGGCGGGAGCCCCATAGGGACACCTTCCCTATGCCCGTCGGGAGCGGTAGGATTCGAAGTGGCAGTGGTTGAAACTTCGCATGCTGAAGTAGAGGCGTCCCTTCGGGGGCGTCTCGCCGAGGAAGCTGCGGTCAATCAGCTTGGTGTCGGTCGACCTAACCGAAAGAGGTTGGATAGGTCGCCCTGACCTGTGGGTGCCTAAGACCTTGCTGTCTGAAGCGTTACAGGAGCACGGCTACGCAGGCTTGCTTGCGTGGCTGGGCGATCCGTGGTGGTAACCCCTCGCCCGAAAGGGGCCGTGCCTGCAAAGCCTTTAGGCAGGTCTGCACGTAAAACTACAGGACTTACTGTCCCTATTCACTGCCATGTGCCCCAGTATAAGTCGTTGGAACGCATCTGGACGAGCGACCATGCGGTCAGAGTGAATATAAGCGAATAGTGCGAGAAGCAAAGCAATATACAGGTCGAGCTCGTAAGAGCAGTGTACAAAGAGACACGTGGCACCAACCTACCGCCTCCTAGTTGGTGTGGCCGGAAAACGACTGGGGGACCGCCCGAAAGGGACAGTTTAAACACCCCCAGCGGCAGAAGGTAGGGCGCAAAGCGCGAAAAGTGATAGGACACAAATAAGTGAGAACATTTTAGTGAAGTGATCGGACTTTGTGAACTCGTTAATCCTAGTGCAAGACAGTTAGACACTCTCGGTCGGTCACAATGACTACCAGACCACTATCTACCGGAAAGTGATGCGCCCCCGGCTAGCCGGAAGGGGACGCATAGTGAAAGTCTCTGGAGTTGATCTCTCAGGGGCGGTTATGGACATTGACCAATACGAAACTAAAAGCGAAACCAGAATAGAGGATCAAACGCCAACTTGCTCAAAAACTTTGAATACCCAAGTGTCCCAACAACACCAATCTCCGAAATCCAAGAACAGGATGGATTAGAGGAGAAAAAGCTTAGAAATAAAAGAGCAAAGAGGAAGAAAGCCCAAAATAAATCTTGAAGCTAACGCTCATGATTTATACCTACAATATTACAATTTATAGACACAGAACTAGATCCTACATCTAGATTGAAAGTGGCAACTAAAAGGACATTAAGAACTAAATTAACAAAATGGGCATTTGCACAGTCAGAGCTAGTAGGCGAGCATAAATACCTACAAAAGAAAAATGCAGAACTAGAAAAACAATTACTAGAGACGAAATTAGAACTACAGACATTAAAATTAAACACGAAACAGACTGCACCCACATTGACATACGCAAGCATTACTAAATCAATACCACAAAAGACAGACGCAATAAGCAAAGCTTTAAACAATCAAACTAGTACAATTTTTATCACATCTAGAAAGGGGGAAACAGTTAGACAAATTCAGGAGACATTTACTAAGACCATAAATCCAATTACAGATAAAGTACGTATCAAAAACATGAGGACAACAAGTAGTGCTTTGATAGTAGACACTGAGAACGATGTAGAGGCAAGCAAACTTTTAAATCACAAAAAGCTAAACGAAATTTTGAGATGCGAAAACCTAGGAAAAAACCACTAATAATTTTATATGATATACCGACATACCTTAAAGAAGACGAAATCAAAACTTTAATTTACAATCAAAACTTAGAAGGGAAAATAGAGTGGGAGGAATTTAAACAAAATTTCAAACTAAGTTTTGAAACGGGGACTAAAGATAAGGCCACCGTGCACCATGTGGCAACAGTAAACAGAAAAATAAGAAATATACTTACTAATCTAGGTAAGATATATCTCGAATTTAAAAGCATATCTATAAAAGACTTTCTGGTCGTACCCAGATGCCTGCGCTGCCAGGACTTGGGGCACGTATCTAAATATTGTTTAAGAAAATCTGACTCCTGCAGTCATTGCGGGGCAGAAGAGGCCAACCACAACAGGGCAACGTGCCCTAAAAAAGAACAATCCGCTATCTGCATACCTTGCAGTAGACGAAATAAAAAGTGCAGTCTTAATAGAAAAGACTGCCCGACCCATAAGATCTTGATGGAACGACTTATTCAGAAAATCGACTATGGACAGTGACACCATAAAGAGCACAGAACAAACAATACAAAACGATCAATACGAAATAACGAACGGTGAGGCTTCATATGGAGCCAAACCTAAAACAAATACACCATCAAGATCAAAAGAAACCAAGCAAGGGCAGAAAAATATAGGCTGAAAATAATAGAAAATACAAAGAAAACGAAAGACCAAAACATACAGACTGAAAAAACGTTCACAAATACAGAAGTACAAACTATACGACGACGAACATTAATACAACGCACAGTAAGTTTCTTTAAAATCAAAAGAAACAAAATCAAACCAATACAAACCGAACAGGTAACAATCATTGAACTTACAGAACAATTAAATAGACTATCCACGATTAAAGAAGTAGACGAGGAAGAAGAGGAGGAAGTTGAGACAGAACCTTTAAATGACCATGCGGTCATGATAAAGGGAATCTACGACAACATTGAAAACAGAATGCAGTTGGCGAGACTCGAAGAACCGAGGATGCTCACAACTGCATTGAGAATCATTATCCGAAATAACCATGAAAATGGTCAATCAATTTTATTCTCCACACCGGATGCGGTGGACAGAATAACTTTAAAATGTAACGGATTACCGACTGATACAAAATTATTACACGAACTCCTACAAAAAATCTTCGAGAGGAGAGACGAAATACTAAATTATGACGATATATTTAAACAATTTACAAAGATACATGGCCGAACAGTCTTAGACCCCACAAAAAAGTGGCCAGACTTTTATAAAAATTTATAATGGCTGAAACAAATATAAAAATTGGGCAGATCAATGGTATGAGAAGCCAGACGGCTATGTACGAGATTAGAAATGTCAGTGAAAATCTAAATCTTGACATAATACTAGTACAAGAACCATATACTAGAAATGGGAAAATACCAGGAATGCCAATAAAAGCTAGACAAATAAACAAGGGAGAAAGACCAATGACTACAACAGTCATCCTGAACCATACACTAACATCAACAACCATACAGAAATACACGAATGAGCACTGTGTTGCACAGAGGTAGACATGGGGGTCTGGGAAGTTGGATAGTGGCTAACAGCTACTTCCAATTTAGACTGGATCCCGAACCATACCTAAGAAATCTCAGAGAGATTTTAAGAACATATATTAACAAGCCAGTGCTCATAGTTGCAGACGTAAATGGTAAATCAGCATTATGGTTTAACATCGATGCGGATGAAAGAGGGAAGGTTGAAGACCTTATTAACGAACTTCAACTAGAAATAGTAAACAAACCAAATAATCCCCAACATACAAGAATCGAATCGGAGAAGGCACAAATATAGATGTCACACTGGCAAACAGTGAGGCATACCATCATTTAACTAATTGGAAAGTACACGCTGCGGTCACAGTAAGTGACCACAATTTGATAACATTTAATATAAATAAGAATAAAGAACAGGAGACACAAATATACAGATACAACCTAAAAAAGGTGAATTGGGGGAAAGCTCTACAAGAGTTCAAACCACCTTTGCAAATTGCAAGAAACGACAACGTACACGAATACACGAAGGCATTAACTAAATCGATACAAGCAACTATGAGACAAACAATTCCAAAACAAAATATACAAGTAACTACCCGCAAATTACATTGGACAACAGAATTACAAAATTTAAAGAAAGAAACGAGACGGAAAAGAAAGCAATATCAAAATTCTAAAACAGAAAAGAGAATTTACAACTTAGACATTTATAGGAGATCTAAAGAAATATACCAACAAAAACTAGCAGAGATGAAGAGAAAATCATGGGATGCATTTGTCGAAAGACACTTGCAGATGGACCCATGGGGAATACCATACAAGGTAATCAGAGAGAAAATTAAACCTCCAACTTCATACTCTACGCTAATTAGACAAGATGGTACGGAAACAAAGAACTGGGAAGAGACTGCGGAAGCACTTCTAAAGTCTCTTGTACCAGACGATGAAATAATAAATGAAACCGCAGAACAACAGAGAAAAGACAGATAGTTTATCACACAACACGATTGGCAACAAGCCTTGGAACAGGAAAGACCTGAACTTAGTCCCCTTTACAGAGGAAGAAGTTCAGGAAAGCATCGAAAGGAATAAAAACCAAAAAGCACCAGGGTCGGATGAAATTCCGGCAGAAGTACTAAAGGGGCTTAGCCAAAACTTACACCGATACTTACGGCATTATTCAACGAATGCCTGTATCAGGGCAAGTTTCCAGCTTTATGGAAACAATCTAAGCTAATAGTGATACCGAAAAATAAAACAAAAGACGTGCAAAAAACCAACACGTATCGACCCATAAGTCTTTTAAATGTTATGGGAAAGACTTTCGAACACTTACCAAAACCTCAACCACCAGATGTCAAACAGATGTCTCAGCTTTACCTGTGAACAAACAAAAACACAACATGGACACCATTTGTGTCCTCAAAAGCATATGCCAAAAATAGAATAAGTGAATTTAAACATCTGTAATATACTAAATGAATTTAGTCTCATTACACCCTCTTTACTTAAGGAGGACTTGCTCTAGTTTCTTTTTTTTTTAATTTAAATGTTGAATAATAAAACGTCTTTCAAAAGAAACAAAAGGAATTCTATTTATATAAATGTTTGATTATATACAGTTGACTGCAATATATAGGATCATGTCCTTGTCATATTTTTTATAAAAAATTTTAGTGAAATTTAACATTCAACATAAATATATATAAATGGATCATTTTATAAGAATTAGTTAAATAAACATGTAATATATTGTTTGTTCATAACACATAATTTTATTTTTCTTTAATCATTGAAGTACTTCATTGACTATTACAACAAATATTGATCGTCAAAAAGCAGCGATTGTAAAATGCAAATACTCAAATTTAACTGTAATCTACAAAAAAAACACGCGAATTTCTACACCAATGAAAGAGCTTTTACATGACTAGAATGTCTTTAAGCAAAATGTAAAATTAAACCAAGACTGCATCTGGCGTCCAGATTAGAAAACAGAATCTATACTATTTTTTATCTGACATAAGTTGTCATTCTAGATATCTTAAACACATTGATTGAATGCGTGTACAAACAACTGACAAACTAGATACTTATTCGTTGTTGTTACTAACTTCTAAAAACTACTTTATATTTTCGTTACTCTAATAATTAACGTAGGATATTTCATAATAATTTACTATAGTTTCAAAGTTATGGAAAGTTTCAAACACTCACGTGTATCCAAATGAAATGCAGGTGCAAAACCTTGACGTCAGCTGTTGTATTTTTCCAGCGTAATATCTAGTTGATATTAGTCATCGGTAAGTTTGGAGTTCAGGATTCTTTGTAGAATAAACAATTGCTATACTGCGTAGTTAATTAAATAGAACGAAACCATAACTGCTTGCTTTAAATTTACTGCGACGAAGATTTATTATAATTTAACATCGAAAATTGTTGTTGTAGATATGTCCGTAAGATATTGCACTAAGGTGAAAAATATTAGTATAATTTATTGTATTAATATATACCAACTGTCTTAAATGATGTCCTATAATCGTTCCATATTCTCAGGCCTGTAGGGATCAACTAACTTATGTGAAGCGAGGCTTATCAAAACTCGTGCCCACGCGACCGCTGTTAGGCTCAACCTCTAGACCGTAAGAATCTATTGTTCTTTACGTTTTCTTCTTGACTTTATTAGACGCCACGTGTTTTAGCCGGGCCATCTTGACTTTATATCGTCTACAAAAAGCGACTTGCACTCTTGGACGTTGGGAATAAAGTGTTGATTATCAACTTGACAGCGCTTGGTAACAAACTTCAGAATATATATTTTCTAGAATCTATGTGTTATTACGAACATTATACTTTAATCTTTATTGGTTGATAATTCACAAATTAAATGCTTTAAAATATAGCTGTTTTATTATTATTTTATTGGGCTAGATGTAACTAGAAAAAAAACGTTACAATGTGACCAAAGGCTGTCCGCAAGGATCGGTCTGCGGTCCCATGTTTTGGGATATAACTACCGAAGAACTCTTGGAGAATCTGGAAACCGCACATGAGGTGCTGTCTGTCATAGCTTATGCGGACGACATCCTGTGTCTGGTGGAAGGAGACTCCAGAAAACAACTACAAAACAAGACCAATAAAGTCTTGAATTTACTTGACAGATGGTGTACAACAAATAAACTAAGAATAGAGCCTAGTAAAACGAAATACACGGTCATGAAGGGAAAATTAGCAAGAGATCCTACAATAAGGATCAATAACTGCGTAATAGGAAGAGCACCAACTATTAAGTACCTAGGACTAAGAATAGACGAAGCTCAAAATTATGAAAAACATATACAAATAATAAGTGGGAACTCTGTAAAAATCATACAAAGTGTAACAACTTTGGCGGCAAGACATTACAATATCCCACTTTGTAACATACGGATCTATCTGAACAGCGTGCTCGTAGCAATGGTCGCCCATGCTGCGAGCGCATGGGCACATAGACTCCTATTAGTAAAACCTAAGCAAAAAGTAAATAGCACTCAAAGAGGACTTCTAATAAGGTTAACTGGGGCGTATAGAACCACCCCCATGATGCATTGTACGTGATATTAGGTACAATGCCAATAGATTTGAAAATAAGAGAAATCGCAGCCAAATACTGGCTCAAGAAGAACCAGAACCAAAAAATCCAACAAATACTGAACACGGACATACCAATAACTGATAAGAATCAAATTAAGAATTTAATGCTAGACGAATGGCAACAAAGATGGAATTCGTCAGACAAGTGAACGGACGTATTCATATCTGCCAAAATTAAGAGGATTTATTTTTTTATTTTTTTTTTTTAAAATTTTAATTTTTTTTGTTTTAAAAAAAAAAAAAAAAACTTCTAAAATAAAAAAAAAAAAAATAATAAAAATTAAAAGGGGCCGGCCCCCCCTTTTAACCAACAAAAAAAAACCCCCATTTTCCCGGGGGTTGGGGGGGGGAGTTTGGGAAACCCGGTGGTGGGGCCCGGGCCTGGGGGCCCCGGGCCCTCCCGGTTCCCGGGGGGTGGAAGGGGGTTGGGTTGCCTAAATTGGGGTCCTTTCCCGCGAGGAAGGGGGGGGCTCCTGGTGGGGCCCCCCAAAAGGGGGGCCGGGCCCAAAGCCTTTTAGGATTACAAAAAAGGCTTACGTCCCCCCTGGAACGGGTGAACCCCCCAAAGGGCCGCCCGGGGCCCAAGGGGCCCGGGGTTCAATAAAAAGGACCTGACCCCCGGGTTTCGTCCCGGGACCCGTGTCCCGGGGCTAAAAATTCCCGGGGGGAGTAACCCAGGGGGCAATGGGGTTGTAAAAAAGGGAAGCCTTTTGGGGGAATAAAACCCGGGTCCAAAAATTTGCTGCCCCTTTCCAGATGGGGGCAAACCCGGGGGGGCAAACCTGGGGACCCACCCCCCGGGGGGAACCCTTAGGGCAGGGGGAAAAAGGGTGGGGAAACTGCCCTATTCCGGCCGGGGGAAACCAAACCAAACCCGGCTCACCCTGGGGTCTTGGGCCCCGAAATTTGGGTGAAATTTTGGGGGGCCCGGGAAAGGGGCCCCGGGGCCATTAACCCCCCCGTTTCAATGGGGGTGGAAAAGTGGAAACCAGGGAAAGGGGCGGGGGGTGGACTGATGGGGTTGGCGGGGGCGGACCCCGACAACCCGGCCTTGGGGGCCGCCAAAAAGACCGGTTCCTGGGGGGCCCAAGACGGGCTTGGGCGGGGAGGCGAGGGGTTACCCCCCTTTTTGACGCGGGGCCCCCGTTGTTTGGAAGAAAAAAAAGGGCAACCCCCTCGGGGTTTTGGCGGGTGGCCCCCGGCTTCCCCTTGGGGTTTGGAGGGGGCCGGCTTCTCGCCGCCCTGGGCGGACGGGGGCCTTAGTTCCGCCTGATTTTTTTTGTCGGGGGCGTTGGGGGTAATTGCCGTGGGGTTTGGGGGCTTTTTGGGGGGTTTGGCGGGCTGGGTCCCTGTTGCCCCGGGTTTGGGCTGGCGACCCTTTGGGGGGGCCCGGCGGGGAGGAGCTAAAAACGGGCCTGGGGCGGGGGGGCCGGCTCCTCCGGTTTTTGGGGGGACGGCGGGAAAACCCGGGCAGGGGCCAAAAGGGGCCCTTCAAGGGGGCCCGGGTTTTTGGAGGGGGCCTTTTACTCGGTTTGACCTGGGGTTTAGGCCGGTTGAGGGATTCAAACCGGGGGGACCCGGGGTGGGCAGGCGTTGCTTTCCCGGGGGGGGAGCTGGAGGGAAACCAATTTTGGGGACGGGGGGGCCCCCGGAGGGGGAGGGGGGCTGGGAGCGTGGGTCTTGGGGGAGCCGGGGGTTTACGGGTTTACAGGTTTGGGAAACCCGGGGGACGGGTTTTTGGTTGGCGGAGGTTTCCCGCCTTTAAAATTAGGGGGAAAAATCCCCAAGGCCCGGGGGGTTTTTGGATGGAAAAGGTTGGCCCCCGGGAAGGGGCCCCCTTTGGTAACCCCCTTTTTTGGGCCCAAAACCCATTAAACCAAATTTGGGCATCCCTTAAGGAAATTGGGTTTGGGGCAGGGAGGGGTTTTAACTGCGGGTCCCCACCCCAAGCGTTGTCCTCAGGTGTCGGGTGGGACCAGTGGAGGATGCGTCGGGCGGACTGCGCCTGGTGCGTGCATGTCCCTGGTACCTAAACGCCGAACGCGGCAGGCGCCCGCCCTGTCAGCGACCCGGGGTGAGGGTGCTGGGGATCTAGTGGCGTGGGGAGTGTTCGCTCGGAGTATCCAGCGGGGATTGGACGGGGTCACTTGTGGCCTCGTTCTGTCCCGACCGCGGATCTGACGGAGTCGGACCCAGGTCCGGCTCATGCTCAAGGTCCGCAAGGATAGAGGGGTGGCACAGTGAGTGGCGACACTGCGCAATCGAGCCAGAGCATGTCCTGCTCTATGGGGTGGCAAGGCCCCTGAAAGGATGGCTCACCAGGGCCTCTAAATCTGGTGCCTCGGGACGGCGGGAGCCCCATAGGGACACCTTCCCTATGCCCGTCGGGAGCGGTAGGATTCGAGGTGGCAGTGGTTGAAACTTCGCATGCTGAAGTAGAGGCGTCCCTTCGGGGGCGTCTCGCCGAGGAAGATGCGGTCAATCAGCTTGGTGTCGGTCGACCTAACCGAAAGAGGTTGGATAGTGCCTCGCCCTGACCTGTGGGTGCCTAAGACCTTGCTGTCTGAAGCGTTACAGGAGCACGGCTACGCAGGCTTGCTTGCGTGGCTGGGCGATCCGTGGTGGTAACCCCTCGCCCGAAAGGGGGCCGTGCCTGCAAAGCCTTTTAGGCAGGTCTGCACGTAAAACTACAGGACTTACTGTCCCTATTCACTGCCATGTGCCCCAGTATAAGTCGTTGGAACGCATCTGGACGAGCGACCATGCGGTCAGAGTGAATATAAGCGAATAGTGCGAGAAGCAAAGCAATATACAGGTCGAGCTCGTAAGAGCAGTGTACAAAGAGACACGTGGCACCAACCTACCGCCTCCTAGTTGGTGTGGCCGGAAAACGACTGGGGGACCGCCCGAAAGGGACAGTTTAAACACCCCCAGCGGCAGAAGGTAGGGCGCAAAGCGCGAAAAGTGATAGGACACAAATAAGTGAGAACATTTTAGTGAAGTGATCGGACTTTGTGAACTCGTTAATCCTAGTGCAAGACAGTTAGACACTCTCGGTCGGTCACAATGACTACCAGACCACTATCTACCGGAAAAGTGATGCGCTCCCCCCCGGCTAGCCGGAAGGGGACGCATAGTGAGAAGTCTCTGAGAGTTGATCTCTCAGGGGCGGTTATGGACATTGACCAATACGAAACTAAAAGCGAAACCAGAATAGAGGATCAAACGCCAACTTGCTCAAAAAACTTTGAATACCCAAGTGTCCCAACAACACCAATCTCCGAAATCCAAGAACAGGATGGATTAGAGGAGAAAAAGCTTAGAAATAAAAGAGCAAGAGAGGAAGAAAGCCCAAAAATAAATCTTGAAGCTAACGCTCATGATTTATACCTACAAGTATTACAATTTATAGACACAGAACTAGATCCTACATCTAGATTGAAAGTGGCAACTAAAAGGACATTAAGAACTAAATTAACAAAATGGGCATTTGCACAGTCAGAGCTAGTAGGCGAGCATAAATACCTACAAAAGAAAAATGCAGAACTAGAAAAACAATTACTAGAGACGAAATTAGAACTACAGACATTAAAATTAAACACGAAACAGACTGCACCCACATTGACATACGCAAGCATTACTAAATCAATACCACAAAAGACAGACGCAATAAGCAAAGCTTTAAACAATCAAACTAGTACAATTTTTATCACATCTAGAAAGGGGGAAACAGTTAGACAAATTCAGGAGACATTTACTAAGACCATAAATCCAATTACAGATAAAGTACGTATCAAAAACATGAGGACAACAAGTAGTGCTTTGATAGTAGACACTGAGAACGATGTAGAGGCAAGCAAACTTTTAAATCACAAAAAGCTAAACGAAATTTTGAGATGCGAAAAACCTAGGAAAAAACTACCACTAATAATTTTATATGATATACCGACATACCTTAAAGAAGACGAAATCAAAACTTTAATTTACAATCAAAACTTAGAAGGGAAAATAGAGTGGGAGGAATTTAAACAAAATTTCAAACTAAGTTTTGAAACGGGGACTAAAGATAAGGCCACCGTGCACCATGTGGCAACAGTAAACAGAAAAATAAGAAATATACTTACTAATCTAGGTAAGATATATCTCGAATTTAAAAGCATATCTATAAAAGACTTTCTGGTCGTACCCAGATGCCTGCGCTGCCAGGACTTGGGGCACGTATCTAAATATTGTTTAAGAAAATCTGACTCCTGCAGTCATTGCGGGGCAGAAGAGGCCAACCACAACAGGGCAACGTGCCCTAAAAAAGAACAATCCGCTATCTGCATACCTTGCAGTAGACGAAATAAAAAGTGCAGTCTTAATAGAAAAGACTGCCCGACCCATAAGATCTTGATGGAACGACTTATTCAGAAAATCGACTATGGACAGTGACACCATAAAGAGCACAGAACAAACAATACAAAACGATCAATACGAAATAACGAACGGTGAGGCTTCATATGGAGCCAAACCTAAAACAAATACACCATCAAGATCAAAAGAAACCAAGCAAGGGCAGAAAAATATAGGCTGAAAATAATAGAAAATACAAAGAAAACGAAAGACCAAAACATACAGACTGAAAAAACGTTCACAAATACAGAAGTACAAACTATACGACGACGAACATTAATACAACGCACAGTAAGTTTCTTTAAAATCAAAAGAAACAAAATCAAACCAATACAAACCGAACAGGTAACAATCATTGAACTTACAGAACAATTAAATAGACTATCCACGATTAAAGAAGTAGACGAGGAAGAAGAGGAGGAAGTTGAGACAGAACCTTTAAATGACCATGCGGTCATGATAAAGGGAATCTACGACAACATTGAAAACAGAATGCAGTTGGCGAGACTCGAAGAACCGAGGATGCTCACAACTGCATTGAGAATCATTATCCGAAATAACCATGAAAATGGTCAATCAATTTTATTCTCCACACCGGATGCGGTGGACAGAATAACTTTAAAATGTAACGGATTACCGACTGATACAAAATTATTACACGAACTCCTACAAAAAATCTTCGAGAGGAGAGACGAAATACTAAATTATGACGATATATTTAAACAATTTACAAAGATACATGGCCGAACAGTCTTAGACCCCACAAAAAAGTGGCCAGACTTTTATAAAAATTTATAATGGCTGAAACAAATATAAAAATTGGGCAGATCAATGGTATGAGAAGCCAGACGGCTATGTACGAGATTAGAAATGTCAGTGAAAATCTAAATCTTGACATAATACTAGTACAAGAACCATATACTAGAAATGGGAAAATACCAGGAATGCCAATAAAAGCTAGACAAATAAACAAGGGAGAAAGACCAATGACTACAACAGTCATCCTGAACCATACACTAACATCAACAACCATACAGAAATACACGAATGAGCACTGTGTATGCACAGAGGTAGACATGGGGGGTCTGGGAAGTTGGATAGTGGCTAACAGCTACTTCCAATTTAGACTGGATCCCGAACCATACCTAAGAAATCTCAGAGAGATTTTAAGAACATATATTAACAAGCCAGTGCTCATAGTTGCAGACGTAAATGGTAAATCCGCATTATGGTTTAACATCGATGCGGATGAAAGAGGGGAGAAGGTTGAAGACCTTATTAACGAACTTCAACTAGAAATAGTAAACAAACCAAATAATCCCCCAACATACAAGAATCGAATCGGAGAAGGCACAAATATAGATGTCACACTGGCAAACAGTGAGGCATACCATCATTTAACTAATTGGAAAGTACACGCTGCGGTCACAGTAAGTGACCACAATTTGATAACATTTAATATAAATAAGAATAAAGAACAGGAGACACAAATATACAGATACAACCTAAAAAAGGTGAATTGGGGGAAAGCTCTACAAGAGTTCAAACCACCTTTGCAAATTGCAAGAAACGACAACGTACACGAATACACGAAGGCATTAACTAAATCGATACAAGCAACTATGAGACAAACAATTCCAAAACAAAATATACAAGTAACTACCCGCAAATTACATTGGACAACAGAATTACAAAATTTAAAGAAAGAAACGAGACGGAAAAGAAAGCAATATCAAAATTCTAAAACAGAAAGAGAGAGAATTTACAACTTAGACATTTATAGGAGATCTAAAGAAATATACCAACAAAAACTAGCAGAGATGAAGAGAAAATCATGGGATGCATTTGTCGAAAGACACTTGCAGATGGACCCATGGGGAATACCATACAAGGTAATCAGAGAGAAAATTAAACCTCCAACTTCATACTCTACGCTAATTAGACAAGATGGTACGGAAACAAAGAACTGGGAAGAGACTGCGGAAGCACTTCTAAAGTCTCTTGTACCAGACGATGAAATAATAAATGAAACCGCAGAACAACAGAGAAAAAGACAGATAGTTATATCACACAACACGATTGGCAACAAGCCTTGGAACAGGAAAGACCTGAACTTAGTCCCCTTTACAGAGGAAGAAGTTCAGGAAAGCATCGAAAGGAATAAAAACAAAAAAGCACCAGGGTCGGATGAAATTCCGGCAGAAGTACTAAAGGGGCTTAGCCAAAAACTTACACCGATACTTACGGCATTATTCAACGAATGCCTGTATCAGGGCAAGTTTCCAGCTTTATGGAAACAATCTAAGCTAATAGTGATACCGAAAAATAAAACAAAAGACGTGCAAAAAACCAACACGTATCGACCCATAAGTCTTTTAAATGTTATGGGAAAGACTTTCGAACACTTACCAAAACCTCAACCACCAGATGTCAAACAGATGTCTCAGCTTTACCTGTGAACAAACAAAAACACAACATGGACACCATTTGTGTCCTCAAAAGCATATGCCAAAAATAGAATAAGTGAATTTAAACATCTGTAATATACTAAATGAATTTAGTCTCATTACACACCCTCTTTACTTAAGGAGGACTTGCTCTAGTTTCTTTTTTTTTTAATTTAAATGTTGAATAATAAAACGTCTTTCAAAAGAAACAAAAGGAATTCTATTTATATAAATGTTTGATTATATACAGTTGACTGCAATATATAGGATCATGTCCTTGTCATATTTTTTATAAAAAATTTTAGTGAAATTTAACATTCAACATAAATATATATAAATGGATCATTTTTATAAGAATTAGTTAAATAAACATGTAATATATTGTTTGTTCATAACACATAATTTTATTTTTCTTTAATCATTGAAGTACTTCATTGACTATTACAACAAATATTGATCGTCAAAAAGCAGCGATTGTAAAATGCAAATACTCAAATTTAACTGTAATCTACAAAAAAAACACGCGAATTTCTACACCAATGAAAGAGCTTTTACATGACTAGAATGTCTTTAAGCAAAATGTAAAATTAAACCAAGACTGCATCTGGCGTCCAGATTAGAAAACAGAATCTATACTATTTTTTATCTGACATAAGTTGTCATTCTAGATATCTTAAACACATTGATTGAATGCGTGTACAAACAACTGACAAACTAGATACTTATTCGTTGTTGTTACTAACTTCTAAAAACTACTTTATATTTTCGTTACTCTAATAATTAACGTAGGATATTTCATAATAATTTACTATAGTTTCAAAGTTATGGAAAGTTTCAAACACTCACGTGTATCCAAATGAAATGCAGGTGCAAAACCTTGACGTCAGCTGTTGTATTTTTCCAGCGTAATATCTAGTTGATATTAGTCATCGGTAAGTTTGGAGTTCAGGATTCTTTGTAGAATAAACAATTGCTATACTGCGTAGTTAATTAAATAGAACGAAACCATAACTGCTTGCTTTAAATTTACTGCGACGAAGATTTATTATAATTTAACATCGAAAATTGTTGTTGTAGATATGTCCGTAAGATATTGCACTAAGGTGAAAAATATTAGTATAATTTATTGTATTAATATATACCAACTGTCTTAAATGATGTCCTATAATCGTTCCATATTCTCAGGCCTGTAGGGATCAACTAACTTATGTGAAGCGAGGCTTATCAAAACTCGTGCCCACGCGACCGCTGTTAGGCTCAACCTCTAGACCGTAAGAATCTATTGTTCTTTACGTTTTCTTCTTGACTTTATTAGACGCCACGTGTTTTAGCCGGGCCATCTTGACTTTATATCGTCTACAAAAAGCGACTTGCACTCTTGGACGTTGGGAATAAAGTGTTGATTATCAACTTGACAGCGCTTGGTAACAAACTTCAGAATATATATTTTCTAGAATCTATGTGTTATTACGAACATTATACTTTAATCTTTATTGGTTGATAATTCACAAATTAAATGCTTTAAAATATAGCTGTTTTATTATTATTTTATTGGGCTAGATGTAACTAGAAAAAAAATACGTTACAATGTGACCAAAGGCTGTCCGCAAGGATCGGTCTGCGGTCCCATGTTTTGGGATATAACTACCGAAGAACTCTTGGAGAATCTGGAAACCGCACATGAGGTGCTGTCTGTCATAGCTTATGCGGACGACATCCTGTGTCTGGTGGAAGGAGACTCCAGAAAACAACTACAAAACAAGACCAATAAAGTCTTGAATTTACTTGACAGATGGTGTACAACAAATAAACTAAGAATAGAGCCTAGTAAAACGAAATACACGGTCATGAAGGGAAAATTAGCAAGAGATCCTACAATAAGGATCAATAACTGCGTAATAGGAAGAGCACCAACTATTAAGTACCTAGGACTAAGAATAGACGAAGCTCAAAATTATGAAAAACATATACAAATAATAAGTGGGAACTCTGTAAAAATCATACAAAGTGTAACAACTTTGGCGGCAAGACATTACAATATCCCACTTTGTAACATACGGATCTATCTGAACAGCGTGCTCGTAGCAATGGTCGCCCATGCTGCGAGCGCATGGGCACATAGACTCCTATTAGTAAAACCTAAGCAAAAAGTAAATAGCACTCAAAGAGGACTTCTAATAAGGTTAACTGGGGCGTATAGAACCACCTCCCATGATGCATTGTACGTGATATTAGGTACAATGCCAATAGATTTGAAAATAAGAGAAATCGCAGCCAAATACTGGCTCAAGAAGAACCAGAACCAAAAAATCCAACAAATACTGAACACGGACATACCAATAACTGATAAGAATCAAATTAAGAATTTAATGCTAGACGAATGGCAACAAAGATGGAATTCGTCAGACAAGGGTAGACGGACGTATTCATATCTGCCAAATATAAGAGAAAGACTAAAATCTAAATATATAGTCCCTACCCAGGGACTGATACATTTTTTATCTGGACATGGACCTTACCAGACCTACAAATACCGGTTTAAATTGGAAGAAACGGAGACATGTTCCTGTGGCGAAATTGGTTCACCGGAACATACTGTTTTTAAGTGTAATGAGATCGATGAAGTAGATGTTGAAAGAAACGTATTAAAGAACATACCGATCAAAGACATGATGGGAAATAAGAACATATTCCCATACCTCAATTTAATAACCAACAAAGTGACGAAAATATTACATAAGAGATATCAAGAGGGGGCAAATGCTCAAAACTAAAGAGTATAAGCCCGCGGAGAGCAAATCAAGGGATACCAGGAATAGTATTCCTGAAGCACCCAAACTGCTAAAATCAAAGACACAGTGATGAAAGACTTTAAACACACTAATAATAGTGTGTTGACGTAGGGTTAATTAACTAATATGGTGAAGGTTTAATAGTAGATTAAGATAATTTTACTAACAATTAACATTAAATAAATATTGTTCAATAAACAAGTGGCAATCACAAGTGTATAAAACACGTATAACCCTAACTTAGCATTAGTTAATAATTAAAATAAGTATGTATGTAAATATTATTGTCAACTAAATCATAAGGAAAATTATATGTACATAATGTTGTACTAAAATTAAGGAATCTTAAAAAGGGCCAATAAGTAAGTAAATAAAATTTTCATAAAAATAGCATGTAACATTGCATGATAAAAAGTAGAAATAGAAAAGTAGAAAATAGAATTATATGCATGATAATAGATGAGAAGTAAAATCAAATTAATCTAACCTTTTGGTAAGATTGAGAGATGATATTAAGGGAAACACAATTACACAACACTAAAATAAAATGTAGCAAATACATCAGTCATGTGGCGTCCGCATGTCCTGCATAGGACCTCTACGTGAGTCACAAAATAAAGCTGGATTTCGAACGCGGCGGCACCTCACGGTGCCGTCGCCGTAGAAGTTTAGCACCAACTTAATATAACACACACACACACACACAAACACACACACTCACACACACAATGTAGCAAATATAACACTTTGGGGCGTCTGCAGAAGATTTATTTTCTGTGGGCGCCACACATACACATACACACACACACGAACACAAAGAGTGATATACACTCAAAAACGTAGCAAATACAACATATTGGGGCGTCTACACAAATTTATTTTTGTGGACGCCAAAAACACACACATAAAAACAAAGAGTGCAATACCAACACAACTCATACATAATACACAAAGCACTTCTGTAGCAAATACACAAAACGGTGGCGCTCGTATGCCCTGCAAGGGGTCTCTATGGGCGCCACCAACACATGGTCAATACCGGGATCGGCGATTTCCGGCTGCCGATGGTTGTCGATCCTGGGGGGAGACCAACACAACACAAACCAAACACACACACACACACACACACACACACAACAAAAATTGTAGCAAATACACCGCAAGGGTGGGCTCTTCTGTCTCCAAAAGGGGGCGGAGGGGTGCCACCCACACACTCCCTGGCCTGTTCTACAGAACCGCGATTTCCGGCTGCCGATGGTCGGTGTTCTGGGGAGCAGGTCGGGGAAACATCACAACACAAACTTACACACCTTCATTGCTTTAGAAGTGCAACAACAAACACGGGCGTTATTCATATGTTCCGCAAAGGACCTCTATGAGTGCCGCCCACACACCACGTCTCAACTTTCGGGCCAAGTTCCGCGATTTCCGGCTGCCGATGGTCGCGGTCCGGGGCTCGGAGGGGGGATAGAACACAAACAAACACAAGGGCATTGTAGCAAATACATTCTCCCAGCCCGTACCGAAGCTCGCGATTTCCGGCTGCCGACGGTCGCGATCTGAGGGAAGGGCTGGGAAACACACATACAAAAAGTACAACACAACTTCAAAAACTAACGTAGCAAATACTCAAACACGTGTGCTTATCGCCCGAAAAGGTGCTGCTTTTCCAGTCTAAACCAAAGATCGCGATTTCCGGCTGCCGACGGTCGTGGTCTGAGGGGAGGACTGGACAACAACATAACAAAACACACACAAACATACAACAAAAATTTCTATTAACATCTGGGACACAATATCATCTACGAAATAGTGGGAAAGTGCTGCCTCCACGGGGCAAGGGATGGAAACGAAGTCTGGGTCACAGACGGACCGGAGAAGGGGTGAATTCTTCGGAATGCACAAGGTCTCCGCGCCGTAAGCCTGTAATAAAACACCCAGACACGGCTAAAGCACGTTCAACATCGAGTTAGGGTCAAATACGCGTAACGACCTGCCTTATCCTTCAGATGGCAGGTTACCAAAATGTTAGAATAAATAAAAAAAAAATGTCCCTATTCACTGTCCCTACCCACGTACGGTGACACCTGTATGTCCTGCAGGGGATCTCTATAGGTGTCGCTCAGGATGTAGCACAAGGTGACCGACATGTGTTGTTTACAGCACTGGAGGAGACCACCTGGATACTGCTGCTTAGTCCCATGGGATTTTGCTGCCTCCACGAGGCTAGGGACCTAACGAAGCCTGAGTCACAGGCGAGACTGGGAGAGTCCTACTCCCAGTTGATGAGAGTAACTGTCTCATGGAACATGTAGAAATGGGACCTTTGCGCTAATTAGAAAGGAGAATGCTTGAACTTTCTTGTGGGCTGTAATAAAAATCCCGGGTACGGCTAAATGCAAATGTACCTTACCTGCATCTATAGACTACGGGCTGTACTTCGCAGAATGGGGGTGGTGCTACTTACTACCTGTGAGGGGAGACCCGCATCACATCGGTCTCCCGGCTGTGACATGTAACTATCTAGTAACACTTCGGTGCCGAACGGTAGAGGCAGGAAGCAGCGTATGGTGCGGAAGAGGGCTAGAACCCTCGGTGGTCCATGGCTCACGGAAGCCGGAAACCGAAACACAACGCACGGCTCGTACCTCGGTTTAGAGGCACACCTGGATTTCCAGTGGTGCAGCTACCGAACTGAGTGCGGATGCAGGTGCTAGGGGCCCGGTGGAAAGGGGCCGAGGACTGAAACCATCTGGAACGGTTCGCGCCGTTTCAGATGGTGGGCTCGAGCTAAAAGCTGAGCATATATATATATCTGTCAGTGGAAAGTATCGGGCGGAGGTTATGATGGCACTGCATAGAGCTGGGATTGGACGGTGGTCGCGAGACCTCTCGATCTAAGTCCCGGCCTGTGCGGTGTAACTTAACCAAAGCACCTAAGTTAGCCGAAGCTCCTGGTGAAGCTTAGGGCGGATGCTCCGGAAGACGGTGCTTGGACTGGGGATCGGACGAGGGAGTCATGCCCCTCGATCATGGTTCTCTCTCCTTGTAGCGTCAGCTGAGCTGATGCGCCGAACTTAGTAGTTGACAGATAAGGTCAATGCGAACCTCGGGCAAATGCTCGGGATGAAGCATTCAAGACTGCGGACTGGACGGAGGCTCCGGCTCTCTCTCTGGGTTCGTAGGGATTGGACGGAAGCTTCGCGGCTTCTCGCTCTAAGTCCCTGCGGCTCGGACGGGGCTTTGGTCTCTCGCTCTAAGTTTTCAGTTTTGTATTGCTGATCGGGTGGTTGCACTGGGGCAAGTAATTGACCGTCAGCGGAAATTTCAAGCGGATGCTTGGATTGCATGACTCGGGGTTGTAGACGGGGCGTGGGTCACGGCCCTCGTCTCCGTCTATAGCCCTGGTCGTGGCGCCTGAGTTGATGCACTCAAGTTAGTAGGTGACACTGGTGCCACTGGACGGCCAGGACGGATGTTCGGAAGGAAGCGCATTGGCTGGGGGACTGGGCGGGAGCTTCGGCTGCACGTACCAGGTCCCTGGCCCTGGTGGGGACGGCTGAGCTGAGGACTTGGACTGGAAGGTGGCACTGCCAGTGAAACTTGAGGCAAATATCCGGGAGGAGGCATGCGGGACTGCGGATCGGACGGAGGCCTTGGCTTCACGCTCTGAGTTCGTGGGGATTGGACGGAAGCTTCGCGGCTTCTTGCTCTAAGACCCTATGGATCGGACGGAGGCTTCGGCTTCTCGCTCTGAGTTTGCAGCTTCGTGTTGCTGACCGGGTGGATGCACTGGAACCAGTAGTTGACAATCAATGGAAACTTCTGGCGGATGCTTGGAAGACGGAACTCTGGGTTGTGGGCAGGGCGAGGGTCATAACTTCTCGCTCCCTGTTAGGGACCCTTGTTCTGACGGCTGAGTGGATGCACTCGAGCTAGTAGGTGGCTTAAGTGCCGGTGGACGGCTGGAGCGGAAGCTCGGAATGAAACACATCGGCTGGGGGACTGGGCGGTAGCTTCGGCTGCCTTCAGGTGCCTTGGCCCCTGTGCGGATGGCCGAGTGGAGGCTTTGGACTAGTAGCCGGCATGTCAGTGAAGCTTGAGGCAAAAGTCCGGGAGGACGCACGCTGAACTGTGGATTGGACAGAGGTTTTGGCTTCTCGCTCTAAGTCCCTGCAGACTGGACGGAGGCCTTGCTTTCTTCGTTCTGCACTGCTGACCGGGTGGGTGCACTGAAATTAGTAGTTGATGAGCGTAACATCCCACGCTCGATATGTTTTTGCTCCGATGCAGTTGGGAATGGGCTTCGGCGGTTTAAGCCCTGATACTTGTTGTATCGATGCAGACCACACGGCTCGAGCCTTTAAAGTGCTCCACCAAACTACCTTATACCAGGCACGCAAGTGTGTGGGTCAATGGGCGTCGTGGAGTGCAACATGATGTGTGGTAAGAGGTACTCGCAAGAGTCCTCGACGGTTACTCATCCAACGTGACGGGAGAAGTCCCGTCAACGTGAGCACTCGCCTGGGCTGTGATCGAAACCAGCCTAGGTGAGAAGGATCGGATTTCGATCAACGAGTGGGGGGCTCTCACCCCTAGTCAGTTTTTGATCGTCCTTAAGACTTAAATACTATAGGACGCTCCCCTCAACGATGGTTCTGTAGTTGGGGGTCGGAGGTATAGTCCACAGAACCCGAGTGGGGGTCTCGTTCTCCCCTAGTCAGTTTTTGACCGTCCTTAAGACTTAAATATTCAAGGACGTTCCCCTCAACGATGGTTCTAAGTTGGGGGCCGGAGGTATAGTCCTCAGAACCCGAGTAGGGGTCTCGATCTCCCCTAGTCAGTTTTTGTTGAACGTCCTTGAGACTAAAATAACCAAGGATGCTCCTCTCAACGATGGTGCTAAATTGAGAGGGTGGAGGCATGGGCCTTAGAACCCGAGTAGGGGTCTCGGCTCCCCTAGTCAGTTTTTTCGAGCCTCCTTAAGACTTAAACATTCAAGGATTCTCCTCCTCAACGATGGTGCTAAGTTGGGAGTTGGAGGCATGGGCCTCAGAACCCGCGTAGGGGTCTCGCTCTCCCCTGGTCTGTTTTATGAAGCCCGTCAGACTTAAAATACATTATAATTTGAATTAGGGCCGCTATACTTGCGGCCACGTCCCCAATGCTCCACCCGGAGGTACTACATTGGGTTTAAACGCGAAAAATAGTCGTGCTCCTAATTTATTCTTACTTCATAGTTGATTCACCCTAAATAAAAACTAAATAAAAATCTAACAAACCTAAAAATCTAACAAACCTAACAAACTCTAACAATCTAATAAACCTAAAAATCTGACAAAAACTGGAACAAAACAAAACAAAACTAAAAACAGGGTTGTAAATAATGGTATCCCTAGCGCTGACTTTCGAGTGTACCCGATCAACAAGCAAAAATGAGAGGGAGGGATCCGTAATACCGGATAGCAGACGCCGGTTCTGCTTACCAGTGCGACCTGAAGGGTCGTCTTAAAACTATCCAAATCTAGCTAACCAATTTAAATCCATCCCTAGCTTTCCTATCGTTCCCTAACTGATTTACATTATGATTACAATCTTCGCAATTCTGCTCGTCCTTCCCAAATATATACTGCAACCAAAATGGCGACAGAACGTCAAACAAAACAAATAAGCCACATAATACATGCTATATATAAATAAATATAAAGTGTAAATATAAAATATAAATAAATATAATTATGTAAATATATAAATAAATGTTTAATAAGCGTTAAGCATATAGCAGTGCACAAAATAGCGAAAGCATCACCCTATTTATCAGGTGCACTCGCACAAGCATTATGTCGGCTAGCGCCTTTACACACCAAACGTGCTTCTTAAATTATTTCAAAACTACTAATTAATGTAAACCAATGCTTGTGCAGTACAGCCGCCACATTTTAAGTCTTACCTCGATAATAAAATTCTCCAGCATCCGAAGATCTGGTCGTCTGTAACTTACTTCTAAAGGTGGGACGGGGTGCACTGCTAAAGTCCTGGTGGGTATGCACTAAATGTTTTTGGGGATCACAATCACTATCACTATCACTTCACTTTCAAGTCCTGGGGATGCGCGGTTGCACTCTGTTTTATTATCCTTGTTTACTTTATTGATTTAATTTAATGAGGGTTTATGATTTATTTGTTATTGTTTATTTGGTATTATTTATTCGATTTTCCGCACATAATTATGAAGATAGGCAGTGATTGTATTAATGGAGTGGGGTTTCTCGTGCATATTGGACATTTTGGTATAATTATCTTTTTTTTTTTTTTTTTTTTTTTTAATATCAGGTTTTGGTTATGCTCGTATCCTTACTCACGCCAAGTCAATCTAAAATTTTCAATCCTCCCACCAACCCCACCGAATTTTTACACGCGGTCGTCATTGATTGTCTAATCTCGCGACCCTTCCCGCGAATTCTTTTAAGGCTGTCCAGAACGCCTTCTGGTTAACCACTTCCCGACTTCCTCTAGGCTCTTTGGCCATGCCAGACCTAGGATAGCTAGTTTGCTATCAGCCAACCCTCGATTTCCCGCCTCAAGCGGGCAGTCGAAACACGTGCTCTGCGCTTTCCGCGCCCTCACCGCATTCGCAGCGGTCGCTATTGGTTAGACCGAACCTTTGTAAATACGCCTTCAGGGCGCCGTGCCCTGTTATCAACTGCACCATTTTGTGATCGAGCTTAACCTCGATCTTACCTCTGGCTTCTATGCTCGGTATGAATTTGTGGGTCAACCTGCCCGTGGCAGCGTTGTTCCACCTCTCTTCCCATTGTCGAATTGATTTTTCGCGCAGCTTTCTTTTGATTAAAGACCTCGGTATCGACGAATGTGATATTCGAAAGTCGCCCGTCGCGGCCTCTTTAGCTAATTCGTCAGCCCTATCGTTTCCTACGTTACCATTGTGCGACCTGACCCAACAGAACTTTAAACGTCGAAACTCTAGCGCCGTACGCGCTATCCTCCAGACGTCCGCTTGGAGATCTGTCGAGGTGTTCATGTTTGTTAAAGCCGTTAGCGCCGATTTACTATCACTGATTATATAATACTCGTCTCTGCCCGTATGGTTTATTACGTAATCGATAGCCTCTCGTATGGCTACCAATTCGCACTGGAAGATAGTGCACCAGTTCGCGAGTTTGGTTTGAAACCGAAACACCTCCCTTTCCTGCTTATACACGACAAACGCCGCGCCTGCTTGCCCATCGTCCATACGTGAACCGTCCGTATAAATTCTGATACCCATCGCGTCCTCATCACCTTCGACAAACTCGATCCTCTAATATCAGCCGGGTGCCCTAACTCAGATACAACAATCTTTCTTGCAATTTCCCTATTACCAAGATTAAGATCTTCGATAATTTCGCGCCCTTTTCCTATATTTATTAATCGTCTATCTCTAATCTCCTAACGACATATTCGATAGGGAGAGACCTACTGATCACCAGGACAGCCTCCGTGGAGGTGGTCCTGTACGCCCTCGCCGCTTTTACCGCGGTTATGCGTTGTACGCTCGTCAATTGACGCATCTCCCGGACTTTACAACCTTCTGCCCATACAGAAGCTGCGTACAGTATTGCCGGCTCAATTGCTCCGGCATAAACCGTCCTCAGCGATTCGCCCCTGAAACCCCACTTTATTTTAGCCGCCGCCATCATTTTATTTGATATTTCGCCGCCCTTACTTTTTACGTATTGTACGTGCGCTTTCCAATTTAATTTATTGTCGATCTTGACGCCGAGGTAGGTAATACAATCTTTAAACGGGATTTTCTCCTCCTAGCTCTAACCTAGGAGGTCTCTGTCCTGGTTTCGTGCCGAAATAAAGCGCCTCTGACTTCGCCGTGTTAAATTTTAATTTTACCGCCTGCGACCATTCGTGTAATTTATTAAGCGCCTCGTTCGGTTTTGTGCGCATATCCATTAACAATCTCGATCTTACAATTAAAAGTGTGTCATCTGCAAACCCGACGATTGAGCATCCTGCGGGCAACTTGACCCTAAAGATGCTCTCATACAACAACTTCAAAATGTGGGACCAGAACATGACCCTTGCGGGCATCCCTTTCCACCTCACGCGACAGAACTTCACCCGGAATTTCAACCTGTGCTAATCGCCCCGAGAAATAGCTCTTGACCAAAGACATCAAGTTTCGCGGACAACCCTACGATCTAACTCGCAAACGATTAATGGCCACCAGGCAGCATCAAATGCTCCTGAAATGTCCAAAGCAACAACGACACAGTACTCTTTGGCATCTCTTGCCTGCTTAATTTCCCCGACAACGAACTCTAACGCGTCGATAGTCGACTTGCCCTCCACGAAACCAAACTGTCGGTTATTAAAACCGCCGCTGTCTCGCACTAGGTGTTCAACACGCGTAGTCATAACGCGATCTAAAACTTTCCCCAGCACCGGTAGCAAGCTAATTGGACGATAGCTGCCCGGATCTGACGCATCCGCCTTTTAGGTTTGGGTATAAATTTCACATTCTGGATTTTCTAGCAACGCGGAAAAACGCCCTTTCTAAACAAAGATTAAACAACCCAACAAAGACACACGGGGCTAACAGGCACGCCTGCAGAGCTGCGTCTGAAGTGATTCCATCATGCCCCGGTGCCTTCTTAGGGTTCATCCTCCTAAGAGCCCTGACGACCTCGTGAACTAGGATTGCCTTATCGGCACCTGTTCCTTGCGCCTTTGCAGCTTCCCGACGTATTAAATCGTGCGACCCTTCATCCCCTCGGGATTATCCGATGGGAAAAATTTCTCTAGTAAATATTCCGCTGTGGTTTTAAAACCTTCCGTGTATTCGCCATTTGTTTTCTTTATATTACTGAGCGCGATTTTTGTTGTTTTCCTCTAATTACGCGGTATGCGGTTCCCCAGGGTTCTTTCTCTGAGTTTTGCGTGCAGAATTCTTTAAATTTATTCGTTCGCGTTTCTTCTATTAATATTTTATATTCGCGGTAACTTTGATTATATTCTATTCTCCGTTGTTCTCTTATATCTCCCGAGGCGCGTTGATAGCGGCGCCTTAGGTTACGCGTTTCTGCCCGCTTGGTGGTTAGTTCCCGGGTCCACCAGGGTACGCTGTCTTTAAATGTTTTCTTTTCGGCATGGAATACGACGACGCGTCTACCACCGCGTCGTTTAATTTTCGCGAGTGTTTCTACTTGGTCTGCCTCTCGGCAGTTAAATAGCTCATTTTCGAGCACAGGGATACTTTCGCCAAATTTTTGTTTAAATCGCTCCCAATTTGCTTTTTATTACAGAACCGCGGAAATACAGTTAGCTGCTCGTTTGCACTTGTTTTGGTTTCAACGTCCCATGTTATTAATTTATGATCAGAGAGCGTTTCCTCGTCCGACCTTAATTTCCAATTACAAATCGTTTCTAACATTTCGTGCGAGACTGCAGTAATATCTATAAAACTGCTGCCTCTATGCGTCTCAAACGTAGGTAAATCATTAGTGTTTATCACACTAAGATCCCATTCCGTAAAAGATCAGCAACCTGCGAGCCTCTATCGTCTTCGATAGGGCTGCCCCATAGTGGCGACTTGGCATTAAAATCTCCCCAATGACTAGATTTTTATTTCTGCCGATTTTACGAATAATATTATCTACTTCATTTATCAAGTCTTCGGTTTGGGATTTTCCGCCGGGAATCGACCGGCGGGAGGTACACGCTTATTACATAGAACGCATTTTCCCTGATTTGATTTCGGCCGTCGTTACAAACTCGTTCGATAAATTATTTAATATAATTCCGGCGCACGTTCCATTATTTATTATTATCCCGCTACGCGGTCGTTCACTATTCGCGTTTAAGACGGTAACCCCTCCCAAAACCTGTTATTTTGTGGCCATACAGGTGCGGTTCCTGTATAAACCCGATGTCGATATTATTTTCGATGAATAACTTTACGAAGTTATTTGTTGCCCTCTACCTTTCCCGAGATTTAGTTGCGCGAATTTAATCTTCTTGCTTCTTATGGACTTTGTTTTATCTTCACAGTCCATAATCGATGTTTCGTGTGATTGCGTGCTTCAGACGTTGCATCGTGGGGCATCTACTCGACTTGGCGTCGTGGCGCGTATCGACCTTCGCGCCACCGCCAGTTCTGTCGTTTGCCCTAGCGCAAACCACACAGCAGGGGACTGCCTTCCGGCAATTCTTGAATTCATGCCCGACCTCGGCACAGTTACCGCACCACTGTACCTTCTCCTGCACTCCATCGATCGATGGCCGTACTCGTAGCACCGGTAACACTGGGTCATCGAGAAGTGGTCCCGGGCCCATACTCTTCGCCACCTGAGGTTAATAGCATCAGCTAATATACGTCTTCGAAGTGTGGGGTCACTTCGAAGACTACGTTGGCGAAGGGATCTCTAGGGCCCTTTCCGCCAAACCTGAACTTCTCTCTCAGGTGGTCTTCTAGCTTCAAATCGCCGAAACGGGATTCTGGCTCGCAATCAACCGCACGAGCTCTTCAGCCTTCATCCCCGCTTCGACCCCGGAAGAACGACCCGTGGACGTTTCTTCTCGATGGTCTTCGCCACGAGTTCCTTGCAGTTCCGCCGACCTTCAACTGCAGTTTCTTGGCGTCGTCGCGACCTGCGCACTCCACAACGACACCGCCCCGGCGCGTCCTACGAGCTCCGACAACAACAAACCCATCTCGAGCGGGATCGACCTTCTGCTTCAGGGTCGTCATCACGTCGTCCTTCTGGCCTGGCCTGGCGTCGACCCTTACAGCAAACGTAGGGCAGATCCTGAAGCTGCAGCGGCGTAGGAGACCTTGCGCTGCACCGACGCACCCTGACTCTGGCCTCCTGAAACGACAGAATTCACCGCCGGACTTCCCCAACAACACTTGCTCTCCTGAACCATCTAAACAAAGACGCAGCGCCCTAACCATACCTATCAGTTGGTTCGTCACGTCACGGATATCATCCACGGCGTGCCGAACCATCTTCCTATCCTCCACGACGATAGTGGCGGAGGTCGTCGGCACCTTCCATAGACGGCAGCGTGCGCCTTCCTCACCCTAAACTTTAAGAGTTCCAGCTCATCGAGGTCGCTAGCATTAACGCTACCGTTGCTGCTAGTCGACATCGTGCGCTGGGCTCTCGAAGTAGAGGGCAATTCTGGCGCCGCGACCACCACGGGAGGCCCCGACTCCTCAGACACGACCGCCGCAGACGCAGGCTCCTTCCCTACCTCCTGTACCTCCTCCTGAGTTTCTAACAAGAAGTCCTTTAGCACTACCTTAAGCTGTTTCCCCCCAACAGCGCCCTCCGCCGCCGACCTAGCAGACTCCGACCGATCGCCCCTCTTCCTCCTGGGCAGCGGCTCCTCATCGCGGTGGACCACCATGCTGACAAAACTAGCAATAAAAATGACACCTAAAACGCAGCTCAAAAAACGTCCTAACCGTTACGACGCTAAAGAACGACGCTAGAAGAACGCAAAACGTTGGTCCAATAAAAATGTTTTGTTTAAAGGTGAACCGTAAACAACCTTGTATTTATTAAAACTTCAACCGCCCAATTAAATATCAAATTTTAACAAAAATACAACAAGCACTAAGCGTCAAAATAACAACTAGAATCAAATAAATTTCCTAACGCAATAAAAATATCTCGATTTAAAATGTACCGTAAAGAACGCTATTTATTTATTTTAAATTTTTAAACCGCCAAATCAAATTTAAATAAACTAATTACTTCAAAATATTAAAATATCTAATTTATAAATAAGAACACTTTATTTTTAAATGTGTAATTAACAAAATAAGGTCGAGCGCAATCGGAATGTGGTAACCGGAAATGACCTTTCACTTAATCGCTTGGTAACTAGCACAACCCGTAACTGTTACACCGCTTAATTACACCAAAATCGATTTTAAAGGAACTTTTAAATACGCGTGAACTTAAATTACGGAAAATTTATATTAAAATTGTTTTAAAATTTACAGTTTTGAGTTATTTATTTGATTTAAAAGGGCTTAGATTTTTGTTTTTGGTTATTATTTTATTATACGCGCACTATAAAAAATTCACACACTTTTTAGTTATTTTACCCGGTTTTTACTTGATTTAGGCGGATTTTATTTTAAATTTATTATTAAAAATGCCTTTTAAGTTATTTCGAAATTGTTTTGAGTATTAGTTGAGTAGACCTTTGTTTTATTAACCCGAAATTTATTTAGATTATTTTAAAACGCGGATTTGGTTTAAATTACAAAGAAGACGCGATTTATTTAGTTTTTATTTAGTTTAAATTCTGTTTTAAAATTTTATTTTACTGCCCTGTATTTAAAATTTGATGGCACACAATTATAAAATAAAACACAATAAAAGCAAAGCTTCAAATAAAATAATACAACAATAAATAATATAAACCCTAGATAAAAACTTACTGTTATTGCTGAAGCGGGAGCTCGGCAAAAACACGTCCGCTCGCTTCAAGCGGCAACTAGAAAGTAGACTTAAAATACAAAGGACTTCCTTTTCAGTGGATGGTCTCTAGGCTGGAGAGGCGGGGCATGGGCCCGAGGGACGGTGTAGTACCCTTTTCAAGTTGGAGCAGTCTTGCATCGCTTAAAAGGCGGACACGCGTGCGGATGGACAGAAGGCACGCCCCTTCGATGATGCCATCCTTTGTTGGCTAGAAGCTGGAGGGGCCGAGCCACCGGTGTAACTCCAAGCCTGCCCACGGTGGCCTGAACTGATGGATAGAGGGGCTAATACTACACACCCACCCCCCGCGCGGTTCCGGCTGGTAGGCATATATAGGCCGTTCTGGGTGCGAACGCACCTTAATTTTTATGAAAAGGTTTCTATAAGGCATACAGATGGCACACAGCGCAAGCGTTGTTGGCTCAGCTTAATTAAATGGCGAGAAGGAGGCAGTAGTAGTGATAGACGAGAAGCTGAGGCAAGCATGTAGGGTCATTTTGGATGGGGTTGACCCCCCCTCAGTAGAGCAGAGAGTGTGGCCAGCAGGTATGTCGGAGGCTCTGTTGGAGATGCTGAAGTAGAAGGAGAGGGGATTGGGGGTAGATTTCCGTTGACCGAGCTCGAGTCAATGGAGAGATATGCTGGCCAAATCCGTAAGGTAATTCTTGGTGACCGCAAGGTCAACAGGAAAGAGATACGGGCAATAGAGGATAGCCTGGTGAGGATGATGGCGAGTGCTAGGAGCATCGCCCTGAGGGAAGCTCAGTTAAAGGGAGAGATGTCGGCCAAGGACGACATGCTCTCCAGGTTGGAAGCGAGGTACGAGAGAGCCGTCCATGACGGTGCTCAGAAGGACCTCTTGATTAAGAAGCTGGAGTCCCGCTTAAAGAGGGTCTCTATTAGAGAGACCAGGCAGGCAGAGGTGCGGGCTGAGGGCCCGAGAAAGGAGACTGGACCGCCCGTCCCGGCGGCCAGATCTCCTAAGCCGAAGCCCAGGCAGAGGCCTGGACCTTCCATGAACTACGCTAGCGTAGCGGCAGTACCTGCTAAGCCAGGTAAGGCAAGGGCTGATGTCCCTCCCACCAGGGGGCAGCCGAGCGTCGGTGCCAGATGGCGCCAGGGGGCGACGGCCCGGGTGAAGCCGCATGCGGTCTTCATCAGGGCCGAGGTGGAAGGCGTGACCTGTGACCAGGTCAAAGAAAAGGTGGAGCAGATGAGTAGAGATCTGCGCGACGTAAGGGTAGTCGCATTGAGACGCGCCAGGACGGGCGTCATCGTCGAAACAAAGAGTGCTGAGGAGCGGGACGTGCTCCACAGCAGCGAAGCTCTCAAGGGTGATGGTCTACGACGTTCCGGAAGGTTGTGCGGACGAGGAGTTCCTGGAGGAACTATACGTCCGGAACCTGGAGAAGAGCATGAGTGCGCACGAATTTCGTGGCACTGTACGGGTAGCGGGCAGGATGGGACGCCGGCAGCGAGGTCTGAAGTACCTCGAGGTCGAACTCCCGTCTCGTGCACGAGACCTGCTGCTCAGGGATGGAAGAGTTTTTGTAGGGTTTAGATCCCTAAGAGTGAGGGCCTGGGACAGCGTTCCCAGGTGTTACAAGTGCTATGCACTTAATCATTTGCAGAAGGACTGCAAGGCTAAGGGAAGCCTGTGCAAGCGCTGCGGAAGCGCGGAGCATATGATTGGCAAGTGCCTGTCGGAAAGGGTCCGATGTGGTAACTGTGCCAGGGAGGGAATGAAAGACGTCGGCCATTCGGTCACAGACGTCAAGTGCCCCATTTTCGAAAGGCTGAGAGCAAGGGCAAGAGTTCGGACTTGTAGTGATTGATCAAAGGATCAAAATACTGCAGGTGAATTGTGGAAGAGGGTATGCTTCCATGATTGATTTAGGTGTCCAGATGAGGAAGCTGGGGGCGAGAATTGCATTGGTCCAAGAACCATATGCGGTAGGTAACTCTGTAAGAGGCCTACCGGCCGACATGAGGGTAGTGGCCTGGGAAGGAGGCACACCCAAAGCGGCCGTAGTAATTGATAGAGGAAGATGGGATGCTGTCAGAGTGGACAGCTGTATCACAGAGCACGGCGCCTGTGTAGCGATACGCTCGGAGATTGGTGATTTCTTCGCAGCATCAGTTTATTTTCAGCATGGTGGGGAAGTTGATCTTCACTTAGAGTACCTGGAGAGCGTGCTGCGAGCAACAGGAGCTTCTGCATGTCTCTGCGGATGTGATACCGTTATGGTATAGTAAGGGTTATAACCTCGGCCGAGCAGGCACAGAGCAGACACGGCGAGGTATGATTATAGAGAGTTTATCCTCGGCAGGGGACTTAAAGTCCTAAATGGGCCGAGCGAGACCTGTACCTTTAGTGGTGGGGCTGGCTCGAGTGACATAGACGTCACACTGCTCCACGGAGCTTGGAATAATGTTCGGCTTGAATGGAAGGTCGAAGGAGACCTGAGTATCAGCGATCACAATGTCATCGAAATTGTGATCAAGGCAGGTCGAAAGAACTGTACCTAAGGAATGTCGCTGGATTTCGAAGCTGGTCGAATGGAATACATACGACTGGTGGATTGAAAGGCATTCATCAGAAATGCCTGAATTTGTATTTGAAGAGCTCACTGCTGAAGAGCAGTGGCGACATATGTATGAATGGTGCAAGCGTGCCAATGACGAGTGCCTGCAGAGGGTCAGAGCACGGGTCGGAAGTAAAGTCCCTTGGTGGACTGATGATCCAAAAGAGTTGAGAGCAATCACCCGGCGTACGCGCCGTATCTGGCAAAGGAAGAGGGGGAGGTTCGATGACGAGACGGTTGCGGTAGCCAGAGCGAACTACCGCAACGCAATGGCACGCTATAAGCACTGCATGAGAGAGACCCGTTTGAACGGATGGCGAGAATTTGTTTCTCAGCATGGAAACGACGAGCCTTGGGGAGAGGTGTACAAGATCTGCCGTGGCAGAAAAGGCACCGAAGCCCTAGGTCAGTTGAGAGATGGTGAGCGCATCGCTACCAACTGGAGTGAATGTGCGGACCTGCTAATGGATGTCTTCTTTCCCGAGGCACCGGTCGTAGCCGATGTGCTCCCTAGGGGGCCACCGGTGGACCTTTTTGAATTGGAGGAGATCGAGAAGGCGATCCTTAAGGGGAAACCCAAGAAGGCGCCGGGACTGGATGGCGTCTCAGCCGAAATGGTGAAGGCGATCTGGAGAGCCATCCCGAGTAGGGTTGTAAGTATTCTGAATAAGTGTCTTACAACTGGCACGTTTCCGAAGGCCTGGAAAGAGGCAAGTGTCGTAGTCCTACATAAAGGAGGACAAAAGCCCAGAAATGAATGTCGGTCATACAGACCGATTAGTCTACTCCCAAGTATGGGTAAGACGTTGGAGAGGCTGATAGTGGCCCGATTGGAGGAGAAGGCGAGAGCGGAGAGCTCAAACAAGGCAGTTTGGCTTTGTGAAGGGAAGAGGCACCGAGGATGCTATCCTCGAAGTCGTGAGATGTGTCGAAGATTCCCAGTACAAATACGTGCTGGGGATCTTCATTGACTTCACTGGGGCATTTGATAATCTCCTGTGGAGTGTCGTAATTGAGAGATTGGAGGCACTAGGAGTCGAAGAAATCGACCTATGGAGGAGCTACTTCACAGGCCGGCGGGTTTGCATCCGTGGGTCTTGTGAGGAGGTCTGGAGAGATGTTAAGAGAGGGTGTCCACAGGGATCGATCTGTGGCCCATCGATATGGAACGTGATGATGGATACGCTTCTAAGGGAGCTAGAAGAGATAGGCTGCAGCGTTATTGCATATGCAGACGATCTGTTGATCCTAGCTGAAGGGACCAGCAGACTAGACGTTGAGAGAAAAGGAACCCGGTACATGGGGACCGTCTGTAACTGGGGCGATAGAGTCGGGGTCGGGGTCTCCCGAACCAAGACTAACTCCATGTTACTCAAGGGAAAGCTGAGCTCGTCTAAGTGCCCAGCTATAAAGATAAATGGATGGGGGGTTACGTACTCTAAGGAGGTAACCTACCTGGGTATTCAGATTAGTGAGAGGATGTGGTTCTGGACCCACATCAGATTATTGAGAGCCAAGTTAGTTAAGGCTATTGGCGGATTCCGGAGAGTTTTGAGAAAGGATTGGGGACTTGGTCTTCGAGCTATGAAAACCCTTTATAAGGATCTTTTCTTTGCGATGATCGGTTACGGCTCTAGTATCTGGTATGGATACATGAGATTTGATAGAGGTGTCAAGTGGATCAGGTAGTGCGAGCGGGTTGCGATGCTCGCCTGTCTTAGGGTATGTCGGACAGTTTCAACTGACGCCATGGAAATCCTGATGGGACAATTGCCCTGGGATTTGGAAATAATCAGGCGAGGTACTCGGTTCAGGATCGATCGGGGTATCGAACTGGAGAATATGAGTTTTATCAGTCAAGCCGAGGTGCAGCGGCTTGGACGGAAGGAGGCGATAAAATTGTTGGAGGTTCGTTTGTCAGAAGAATTGCAGGGTAGATGGAATACGAGCACTCTGGGGCGTGTTACGTATCAATT
This sequence comes from Platerodrilus igneus, assembly GCA_036346225.1. Lineage (NCBI taxonomy): Eukaryota > Metazoa > Arthropoda > Insecta > Coleoptera > Lycidae > Platerodrilus > Platerodrilus igneus. The sequence continues at coordinate 412,701 of JARFIW010001678.1, forward strand.
TGTCCCAGACGTATCCAGTTTGAAAGACAAGGACTGGTTTGAACCGGGACTGGAGCTAGGGTTCTTGATCACCGGACATGGAAGTTTGAATAACTTCCTAAACGAGAGAGGCTTATCAGACAGCTGGTGGTGTAGATGCGATCTGCAAACACAGGAAGACTGGCGACACGTGCTATTGGACTGCCCGTTGTACGATGACGTCAGGGACTTGGACAGATTGGGAATTAGGATAGTAGACGGCAATAAAGTCTTTGATAGGGTTTTTGACCGTCAAGAACAGTTCTGCGCGATGAATGAATTTGCGAGAGAGGTGTTCCGACGTCGCAAAGCTGCGGCGGAGGAACAGATGCAAGGATGAGTCCTTTTTATCATCCGAAAGGAAGTATGTGTGAACCGAGAAAGAAGGGCAGCAGTGCTACGAAAGTAGTGCTAGCCCAAGGAAAGGGAAAGGAATGTATGTCCTGAAAAAGAGGTCCCAAAGCCGCCTGCGGCGGAGGGACCAAGTACGGAAGAGTCCCTCGATCTTCACGAAGGGAATGATAGAGGTGTCAGGAAGAGAGTAAGAAGTCTGCGAGAGGCGCTCTGATACTGCAGTGCAATTGAGGAGGCAGGCTTGAAAGAGTCCTTCGATTCGAAAGGAAGGAGCCCCAGCGTCACGAGGGTGACGTGAGTGCTGGTATGAATGCGGGTGAATGAATGAGTACGGACTGGAGAGCGCGAGCTCTTCAGGGGAGCGTACGATGTCACTCTAGTATGGCACGAAGTTGGGTCTCGGGCAACCGGGGCCTGGCTGGGAGGCGGGCGTGAAGCGGATCCTTAGCGGGCCGGTCCTGATGGTGTGGTGAGATGGGACTTGTCCTGTCGTCGCTGCACTGTTGGGTCTGTGTCCGCGACGGGTGATGTGGAGCGTCCGCTGGGTCAAGTGCTGGAGGCACCGGCCCTGGAGATGGCGTGATAGCCTGGCTGGAAGGTTGAGTAGGGCTGTACGTTTTGTACAGGTCTGCTTGGCGCGGAAGGTTGGGTTGGATCGTTGTCCTCAGGTGGTGGGTAGGACCAGTGGAGGATGCGTCGGGCGGACTGCGCCCGGTACGTGCATGTCCCTGGCACCTGAACGCGTCGGGCGGACTGCGGGCGTGAAGCGGATCCTTAGCGGGCCGGTCCTGATGGTGTGGTGAGATGGGACTTGTCCTGTCGTCGCTGCACTGTTGGGTCTGTGTCCGCAACGGGTGATGTGGAGCGTCCGCTGGGTCAAGTGCTGGAGGCACCGGCCCTGGAGATGGCGTGATAGCCTGGCTGGAAGGTTGAGTAGGGCTGTACGTTTTGTACAGGTCTGCTTGGCGCGGAAGGTTGGGTTAGATCGTTGTCCTCAGGTGGTGGGTAGGACCAGTGGAGGATGCGTCGGGCGGACTGCGCCTGGTGCGTGCATGTCCCTGGCTGATAAAAGTAAGCAAGAGGCACCAAGGACAATTCCAACGAGTAGCTCCACTGCGTTCACATTTCCACCGCCCCCAGCATCAGCAGACTCGCTTATGCCCTTTCAGAAATCGTCCAGGATGTCCCATTCACCACCGCCACCACGATCCAGGGTCTCATCAGTTAGTTCTGTCCTTTCTGATACTCAAAAAACGAAGAGAGCAAGAGATGATGATGTCATAGTTTCGACAATTAACTTAGAAAACATATCAGCGATTAAAAAAGACCTAACCGAATATGTTTTTAGGGATGGTAATAAAATCAACCGAAGTAGCGCTCATTACATCCTCCAAAGATTGGAGGACATCGCTTTAATAGCCTCTGCCGCCTCTCAGGACTGTGAAATATATAAAGCTAAACTCCACCAGCTAGACAAGAACTTCAAAACTATTTCAGCACAACAGGTAACAGTACAACAACAACCACTAACACACGTACCACCTACATACGCTCAAGTCTCAGCCACCACTTCCCAACACGCACCACCCACTAAACCTCCCCCCAAAGTCATCACCTTAAACCAACATCCTCCGACACAACCCCATCCCAGCTCCTCAATATTGTGAAACAAAACCTGCGACCATCCTTATCTGACCTATCTATTCGTAGTATCCGCCCTTCTAGAACTGCCGTAACCATCCGCACTGATAAACCCTCTGACGTCAATATAATATCCAACTTAAATCAGCAAATCTGTTCTGTCCACGTTCCTAAACCCAGACAACCACAACTTATCATATTCGACATAGACCGAGACATACCTACCCCAGATACCCTTTCACTCCTCTACCAACAAAACTCCCTCCAACACCTTATCCCCGAAAATGATTTCCGTTCCGAGGCATCCGTAGCCATACGCCGCCCCAGACCTGACGCTAACGACAACCTCATCCTTAACGTTTTTCCCAGGCTCCGAACGATTTTAACGTCAAGATCCCATGTCTATATTGGCTATAAGTCCTGTAGGATCCGTGATCTGGTTTCGATCACGAGATGTTATAACTGCCAACGCTTTGGACATTCAGCCAAGGTTTGTCGTTCAACAACTACATGTGGACACTGTGCCCAAGAACACACCCTAAGATCATGTCCCAACCAATCCTCGCATTCCATCTGCTCCAACTGCCAACGCATCAACCGCCCCCACAACCATTCTGTTACCAGCCCTGATTGTCCCGTATATAAACAATCTTTAGAAATTTCTAAATTACGTACCGATTATGGCTATTAATCCCACCACGCAAGTTCTTATGCCCAATCATAATCCCCACCTATCACCTTCCTACATTTCAGTCATTCAAGCCAACCTTCAACACTCTCGCTCCGCAACACTTGAACTTGCTCATCTCCTCGTTGAACGTAAAATATCCATAGCTGTCCTACAAGAACCTTACCTTATAAATAACAAAATTCCCAACCTTCCTCCCTATACTAGATCTCTTATCCACCCACATCCAATAGACCCTAATCTAACAGCAGCCATCATCATTAACAACCCCCAAATAGACGCATCCCTTATCCTCTCCCACTCTACTCCACAAGTACTGACCGCTGAACTACACTGGAAGACTGGCACCATCTACATTATTTCGGCTTACTTTCAATACAACAAAAACATTCAGACATACTTACAACAACTGGACAACATTTTACAAACCCTTACACACAAACCGACACTTATATGTGCAGACGCCAACGCACGTTCTACGTTATGGTACAACGACACCACTGACGACAAAGGCACCCTCCTTGAAGATTTCATCCTCCAACACAACTTATCTATCCTAAACACTCCATCAAACACACCAACCTGAGAATCCTTAAACCATAGTTCTAATATTGACGTCACCCTTGCCACCCCATCAGCCCGTAACCTAATTGACTCTTGGAATATATCCCATCTTATAACCTCCAGTGACCACAATCCAATAACATTCAACATCCTTCCCAATCTCCCATCACGCCAATTCCACAAATTGTCATCCTATAATACAAATAAAGCAGACTGGCCCCGTTTCCTGAAATCCTTGAGAAACCACATTCACAACCCCCAACCTGCTATACCACAAAGTTCCCATCCCTTAGCATTTTTCTTAAGAAATGTAATGATTTTGTTCATAGAATACATTCCATACCGGTTGTTTCGTGCGTGCACACAAATCGGGTGCAATCGGTACATATCCGAATAGGAGTAGCTCATATAAAAGGACTGTTCGCGTAGAAGTTATTATTTGTTGATTGTACGGTTTAAAGAGACAATATAATAAATATGTATAAAGACTTTGGAGAGGTTATTCGAAGATTTCGCAATGCTCTACGAGTAAAAAAATCAGAATGTGGGCAACGCTTTTCGATAGAAGGAGAAAAATGTCTTATGTGTCAGTCATACGAGGAAGCAATACAGCACTGTACTGCAGGGTTATCAATGCCCGAGGATCTGGATGATTTTATGGAAATAGTCGAGGAGATGGGGTTTATAAAACTGTTGGCAGATATTCAAATCGAATATATACTAAATTGTAAGTTTTAAAATAAAAATTTAACCACCACAACTGTTATCATAAGAAATGAATGATGTGAATTTAGAAATTATTTTTGTATATATTAGCTTGTTTATGTTTTAAAATATAAAGCATACATTGGTATTGTTTAATTTTTCAAATGTCCCCGTAACTGAAATGGGTATCTAAGTAATTATGAAAAGAATTATAACAAAGATGTGTATTATTTTTTAAAAGAGTGTTATAAACGTTTTACAAAATTATTAATCAGAATCGTTTTATTTAAAACTGTAACATAATTTTATTGACATCTATTAATATCTGTAGTTGAAATACAACAATTTAGAAACGTATAAGAAAACAAAAGTGTAATTAATAGTGTTACAAAATTTTCAGTCTTTGGCTTAAAATTTAAATATCTCTCGTAAATGCGTGGAATGGAAACCTGTTGTATTCTTCCATATACTCAACTTGTTTACAAATACTGTTTTCAAACAATCTTAGGTAGGTTCTTATAAATTCGTATAATATGACCCCAATATCACTATTACTGTATTTGCTTTTAATTACACCATGTGCGAGATTCTGTAGAACATCATTCCTATTATATCTTTCCATTGCGACATCTAACAGAAACAGATCTATATTAGGAGTACCCTTTTCCGTTAGTTCTTTTAAAGTATTAGCATGGTTGAGAACGATCTGAGATACCCCTAAAAAGTGCTCTAAAGTTCCTTTGGTAAATATCATATAATTCCCATCAAATGTCATCATCTTCACTAAACAATTCTTATTTAAATAAAAACGCAAGTTGTCTAATTTACATATCTGATTTTGCATTCCAACTTCCATAGTGCGTATAATGTGTGGAAGATTTGATATAAACTTCCTAAATACGTTGAGGGATACATCAAGTACGCTCTGCGAAATGGTGTCAACAAATCTAAAAATTATTTTGTAATCGTCGAACGGGTTCAGGCCTACAATTATGATTTTGGAAGAAGATTTTGTTATGGTGTATGGTTTTTCAAATAGCAACTTGGTTCGTTCTAACTGAATTGCGGCGTTTATACGTTCTTTATGCGCTGCGGTCGATTGGTTTTCCAAATCCTTAATTTATTCCCACTCATTGGCTGTAATTTTTAGTTCCTCCTGGAAATAAACTATCTCGATGTGCCTTTCGTTGTGTTTTTTTATGGCATCACATCCAGTAAAAACATTTTCGCACACACTGCACGCAATACTTAAGATGATCATTCTAGAAAAAATTTTTGATTAACAGTTTTGAATTATACATGTAAATATTAATTTCTTCTACGTTTGCAAAATTCAAACTAAGACTTACTCTTCTGTGTCGATAGTCCTCACACGAAATTTTAAACCAAAGACTGAAAATTCAATATTACTAATAATTACACTATAAACGACTTTACGTTTTACAAAAATAAACTTAAAATGAACTTTTGGTATCATTTCCCTCGTATTTATGTACATAGAGAAAGTATAAGTATAATTTGTCCTTACATTAACCCAATTTAAATCAGATTATAGAATGTGTATTCCCGTATATTAACTAGAATTGTGGAAAGTGCTTTTATTAAATTAATAGTCAGACGTCATCGACAAACAATGCAAGGCTAATGATAATACATTTCGCTAAATTTATTTAGAATATACGTCTTATGTTGAACTACATTTAAAATAGATTATCGAACCACTTTCTAGCTCACCGTGCAGAATTAATATATGTATTATACCTTTTGGTTTAATCATTTGCATGTGGATTCACTAATTGAAAATTTTAACAATTCTAGCCACTAATAAATATTTTTGGAGTTTAACTCTATTATCGAGCTAAATCTAAATAAAAATGCAAAGGTGTTTTGCTAATAGGTTTTTGAATATTAATACAATATATACAGGTCTTTGTTGGAACTAATTTTAAAAGACGTGATAATTAATTTCAATTCCCCAGGAAAATTCTATACTAATTTTATAGGTTACACCAGGGGTTTATCTCAAAAGACAGAGCGATACGGTTTAGAAATAGATTAAAGGTGAATTATATACGGTGCTTGCAAAGGGTTAATCTGCAAATCAGTAAGGGGTCATTCGATTTGAAAAAAATTCCGAGGGATTTGAGAACCTGAGGAAAAACACAATAATTGAAATCTTACACGACGGTATATTAAAAATACTGCTAAAAGTAATTTTGTTTAATAATTCTAAAATGGTGTTGGTGGTTAAATACATACAGGTAAAACCCACTATAAAACAATTATACGCGTCACTTTTCCAGTCAAGACTTGCATATAACGCCAACTAATATAATAAGGAGCTGCGCACGCTCGACCATCGACATAAAAGGCGAGAGCCATGTTCCAGTGCATTAGTCGTCAAAGTATCGTCGAGTTTGATTAAAATTATAAATTAAAGATGGATTTTTCTTGTGTTGACGTTACAAGTGATGTGCGAGTACCACAATTAAATATCAACCAACTAGTTGGTAAGTCAACCTATAGGTTAGGCGAATTTCCTTCAAATTATCACCACCATATATTAGAAGTTGGTTTTGATTTATATGGTGGTCTTCAACCTGCCATCCAAGTTATTTGCTGTAGTGGTATGTGTGCTGATTCTACGATAACATTCTCTTACTTCGATTGGAAGAAATTGTGTACTTTTCAAGTGGAATTTCAAATTCGCCAATTTGCTCAAGACTCAAAACAAGTCAGATTAAATGGTTTGACTACTGGAAACGATGTTGTTGACATACAATTGGATCAAGATTTCAAATTGCAGCTGAGCACAGCCTTTAATAGAAGTATATGGCTGTTGAACAATTTTGAAAAAGAGAATTTATATAATATGGAGATTACGAAAGATGGGAATGTTATTGTGCTACCTGCGTACGAGTGCATCAAGCTATTAAATTTGCGAGAATTGATCTGTTTTAAAATGGCTGAGTTAAGGTGTAGAAACTTTCCAGAATTTTACGAAAAATTTGTTGGTGATATAAAAAAAGTATGTGGAAATACGACGGAGGAAGAAGGGGTTCAAACGTTATCAGAGGGAGAGAGCAGTGCCAGTATTTCTCTGTCTAATGATTGCAGCAATTTAAATTACTTGACAGTGTTGGAACTTATTAAATGTTTCCCCATTCAGTACTTAAAAGATGCAACTGCAAGGCAATCGCTTGCGCAAATGTTTAGAGATTTGGCTATCCCAGATTCGCCAGACTCTGGTTACCACAGCGGTTTATAGATGTTATCAATACATGTATGTATTCTATTAAAAACATTATATTTTCTTGATAAAGTTTGTTTTTACATATTTGTATCGCCAACATTACCATAAATTATTAATAGACGTATTAAACTATTCTGTTTTTATTTTTAGGTTTAAAGTGGTGTACCCCGCAAATAATAAACACAATATACCGCATGTTAACAAAAATTGTAGAAATTCAAAACAACTTTAATGTGGGTCTAGTATTATAATTTGTTGGTAGTAAGGCTAAGTCCTACTGTATTGCACGCGAGAAGGATACGATTAAAAAGATTAAAGGGATCTCACAAAGTGTAGTTAAGTAAAACCGCGGGTGCTACAACCTATAACGAGCATATATCCCCAAAAGGGGTAGGCATGCAACTACGCAGCAGTGCGTGGGAGAATAAGGATTCTCTCCAATAAGAAATTAAAGTCATTGGGTAATGGTAGAAATGTTAAACCTATAAAGGCGATTATTAATTGTGGTTTAGTGACCGTGTTTGTGTACTCTTCGAGTGTCTTCTGCAATATTCGATTGTTTCCAAAGAAAATATTCAAGCATGCCATTTTAGAAAAATATGGTGTAGAAATTATTTAAAATTAAATTGCTTTATTAGTAAGTATTCTGTATACAACAAGTTCGGTGTTCCCTTAGTAAAGTGTTTATTTAAAATTTGTATCCTGCAATTATTCATCAATTTCTAATACACAAACATAATTAATAGAAAGTCCAAGAAAAGAAATTATATACAGGGCGTGGTCATATTTTAAATCATAACGTCTTCTAGTAATCCGGAAAATATGTACAAGGTCTTAAACGAAACCATGTAAACACCAACTTTATACACAGCTTATTAATAAAATCAGTTTATCGGGCGAGGACAACAAAAAAGCACATCATTCCTAATAGTACAGCAACCTAAGTAAGGTAGGTCAGTAAGCAATATTAAATTGCTAATAATTGACTTGCATTTAGCGTACTTTCCTATTGTAATAACCGCATTTGTTTGGAGAAGATATATACTTTTAAAAAGAAATTATATGCAGCTTTCACATGTAATTCAGAGCGATGATTACACCAAAAGTCGACCTTCCCATTTACATATTTAAAACACATTACATTGGAATGATTAGTTTATTAAACTGTAAATTGGATAAAATAAATTATTAAACTTTTGTGTGCTTATTTCTTTGTATTGGTTAAGGCATATGTCTTGGGTAGCGAAAAAGGTTTTAAAAATGGAGTTAAATATATACGAGCAAAAATTTAGAGGTTCCGGACTTTAAAGGGGTATAACTTTGCAGGGCGTGGTCCTATTTTAAATCTGTTTGCAGGTTCGAATTCTGCGTAAAATTCTAAGCTAATTTAATGTATCGCATGTATAAAAAAATTTATAAGGACGCTCAAAAGTCGCTACAGGTAAGAAATCTTAAAATTGGGGTAGCTCTCTGGGGGATGGTGCTATGTGAAAAATTTAAAGAGATTTGGGTAGCTGAGAAAATTCTAATATTAATTGATACCAAACAAAGTACATTTATCTCGAAAGATGAGCTAAACAAGATAGAAAGTATGGTGTAACATTAAAAGCGAGTAGTGGTACGGTCGCGTTATGCTCGCTAGAAGGTATGTGTGTAACTTTGTAAGGAGTAGTCCGATTTTAAATCTGTTTACATATTCGAATTCTGTATAAAATTTTAGACAAATTTAATGTATCGCATGTATAAAAAAATGTTTAAGAACGGTCGGAAATCGCAACAGGTAAGAAATCTTAAAATCAGGGTAGTTCCCTGGGGGATGGCGCTATCTGAAAAATTCCTAGAGATTCGGGTAGCTGAGAAAATTCTAATATTAATTGATACCAAACAAGATAGGTTTATCTCGAAAGATGCATTGGTTAGACGAAGAAAACTATTTTGGTTCAGAATGTTAGCGGTAAAAAAATCTTAAAATGAGGGTAGCTCCCTGGGGGATGATGCAAACTAAAAAATTCCTAGAGATTTGGGTAGCTGAGAAAAATCTAATATTAATTGATACCAAACAAGATAGGTTTATCTCGTGTGTGGAAATGTAGAGAAAGATTTATCTCGCGGGTGGAAAGAATGCGGGTGTGACGTAATCAAAATGGTTGGGGGTGTCCGAGCAAGGAGGAGAGCAAGAAGAGAGCAGGAGGAGATTCATCTCCCACATTTCCTTCTTATGAAAATTTACATGTAAATTTGGTCCAGATGTGTGAGGAAATGTGGGATTCTGGAGGAAATGTGGTAGTGATTACTCCAATAATGTACTACTCCCATTCCCCGAGTACGAAACCTGGAGGCGCTCACACCAATGATCGCGTACCTCTCGTTTCGTAGTCCCATAGTTGTTATTCATTTTATTAAGCCTTGTTTGAAATCTCTCCATGGCAGGAAGAGACAACACCCGTGCGGTCAGGGCATCAGCTGTAGTTCTTATATGTATGAGGCGGTTGTGAAGAACAGTGGGAATTCCCGTCCTCATACTAGTGACGCCCAACCCGCCATCGCGTGGGTGAGCGTGAATATATGCTGATGCACAGGTTTTATTCAGGTGCAGGATGCGCCTCACCGAAACCCGAACAGCCCTGTCGACCCCTTTCAGCATGTCGGCGTTGATCCTCGGAGAATGAAGGAGATGGACGTATCTTAGCAGGAGGTGGTTTCGTATCAGGGTCATCTTCTGGGCCGACTTCAGACAAGCTTTCTCTATTCTATAGAGTGCCGTTGAAGTCCTTCGATCATAGGTTTAGTCTGACCCAAGCAGTTGTACCGGGCGCCCAAGTACTTGACTAGTTCGTACGGCGCAAGTTGCTCAATGTCGACTCCGCCTACGTTGAAAAGTGGTTCCCTAAAAGAAAAGAGAACCTTTCTTCCGGGAAGCACCCCTGTGGACACAGCCCTACACTTTTTAGGGTTCAGGCTGAATCCCCTCTTTCTCAGGATTTCAACAGTTTGCTGCAGAAGCCTATTGGCTTCCTGGCGAGTTCTAGCCAGCAGCAGCAAGTCATCAGCGTAGCCCAGTGCTGACACCGATACGCCTCCACCGATCTTCAGTCCTGCACCAAGTTCCTGCAGTAAGTAGACTACCTCGTCCGTAATAAGGTTAAACAGAATGGGACTTAGAAGATCCCCCTGTTTAACTCCGCTACGGACCTTAATAGCGGGCGTCCGGGACTTCCCGACCTGAACGGTCGTTGTGGCCCCATCATACCCAAATATGATGAGCCGCCGCGTTCCTTCCTCTACTCCGAATCGGCGAAGTGCTCTCACCACCGAATCCTGGGACACCGCATCAAATGCCTTCTTTATGTCAAGAGCTAACAGGTGAAAGGGCTGTCCTTCCTCCTGTTATGCTTGATGATGGTGTCAAGGTTAGGGTGTTAAGTAGAACTCCGTCAACCTTGGTAAATCCCCTTTGATGGGGATGTAGAGGAAGTTCGGCTAATCGTCTCGCCATGATTTTATTAAATAGTCTGAGCACTGCAGAGGAGATCGTGATGGGCCTCCAATTATCTAAATTGGAGGGATTCCCCTCCCCCTTGCTCAACAGAACAGTCCTACTCTCCTTAAGACTCCGAGGGACAACCCCAGCATACAACACGCTGTTGAACAGTAGCACTAGCTGTTGTTGTGCTATCTTGTTCTTCAGCGTAGCGTATGATATCCCATCCCGCCCTCTCACAGTGGACTTCGAAGAAGCCAGTGCCCATGTTATATCCTCAGCCGTGATGGGACAAAACGTGACATCTTTCTGTTCGTAAAGGGGGACCCTACTGGGCTCCGCGTCACGAACAGATTCCTTACCGAACAGAGCATCAAACCTCAAGTGTACTTCTTCTACGGCAGGTAGCTGGTCATGCTGGACGACCGGGGCTTCGTCGATCAGGCGGGACGCAAGCGTCCCCCGATCCTTCTTAAAAAGTTCCTGCTGAGTCTTGAATTGCAGGGCTTTGCCAGCTTGCTTGCCGTAACGATGATTGCCCCGGGAAGTACCGTGCGGCTTGCCCTCCTTCGGTTTCTCACCAACTCTTCCAGTGAAGGCATCCATGCACCGATCAATTTCGGAGCGAAGAGTGTCCCAACAGGCATCTCCGTGCCGCGCTGTTACCAGAACATATAGTTCAACGTCCAAAGGAGTCCAGTCACCGTGGCTTTCAAAATAATTAACCATAAAATCTCTAATGGGTAGGGTGGCTAGGGACACTTGCGCCGGTTCCGAGCCTTCGGATACTGGGGGAATTTCAGGGCCAAAAATCAGTGGGGTGTTCACCTCCAGGCCGCGCTATTTCCTGGACGAATCCTGGATGGGTGTCAGCAACACCTTCAAATATCTTAAATTCTCTATAGGTTGGCACCATCCCTTCCCTTTTTTCTTTGGGTTGTCTTCCCCGGTGCAGCGGCGCCCTCTAATCACACCCTTACCCTCAGGTCTAGCCACCTTCAAGGAGGCCTTGGTTTTACCCTCGGTCTCCTGTTCTGGCTGCTGGATATCCTTCTGTACGTCGGGCTCTATGCTCTGGTCAGCCACGACAGGACCCTGGCTGTTCTTAAGGTCCTCTAAGATTAACCTGTAGGCAGGACTCAGTCTCTTACACTTGATCGATTGATGCGTCCTACCCCGGAATAGTTGGTTGAGATGCAGGTTGATGTTTGTGCCGCAATATCCCAACTCGGCCTTGACTAAGACCACTACCTCCTCCTTGGTCCAGCGCGATGAGCTCCGAATCGGATTCTCATACTGCTTGACTAAGTCGTCATTATAATCGACAGAGTGCGCGAGCGTCAGATGTTGACGCAACCCTAGATGACTTTCAAATTTTCTCATGCAGACCACACAGGTGTTGTTCCTCCCCGCGGGTGGGTCCCGGCATGCGTTTCGCCGTATGTGTTGTTTATGGGCCGCTATGGTTTTGAATTCTTTCTCACATACACAGCTGACCATTGTGTGAGATGAAATAATTTTGTTTTATTAATCTAAACTTAAAGCTACTCCTTTCAATACTCTCGTAAAATATAGAGAACGATCACACAGGAATTTCTGTGAGACGTTTAAAGCAAGGTAATTCTTCCTCTATATTTTACACACTGGAGAACCAGTGTAAGCGTCCAGCGACTTGGCCTACCTGACAAAAGATGTTGGATGTGAGGCGTTTCCCGGCAGGAGACCACGTGGAGGTTCCACTCAACTATGACTCGACCTACTGAAGGTACACACTCAACAGTAGGCGGACGCTATTATTATGTTTGTTTGTGATCAATGAGTCATAGTTACTCCCGCCGTTTACCCGCGCTTGCTTGAATTTCTTTACGTTGACATTCAGAGCACTGGGCAGAAATCACATTGCGTCAACATCCGCAGGGGCCATCGCAATGCTTTGTTTTAATTAGACAATTTTTTTTTCAATTATATACCCTACCTAAGGCCTGTACTCTACGTTAACTAATACAAGCCGTAATATCCACAATACTTATATAATAACATTAAATAATATGGCAATTGATACCTTACAATACTTAAGCCTATCTTAACTCTACCCTTCACTCTTTAATCCTACCCATCACCACCTCCACCAGGACCCAAACACGGGCCCTATTCTAACCTATTCTAAATCTTACTACCTAAGTCGTGTTCGGGTAACCTATCCTTTTTGTTCTTGTCTTCGTTCCTTTTGATTCCTTGTTTCGGGTTTCTGGCGTCGGAGGTTGCCCTCCGGTATTTCCAGAAGTCCCCTTCTTCTTTCTGTAGTTTAGGTTATTTGCTTTCTTAATTCTCCTCTCCTCTCAGTTGTCTGGTTTTAATTAGACAATTTCAATTTTTTTTTTAAATTCTGTCCTACCTATGGCCTGTACTCTACGCAATTACTACAAGCCGTACTTGCGCTTATCTACCTTAATTCTAACATTGGTTATGTTGTGCGGCAGTTAATACCTTACAGAAACTTACTACTACCTTATAACTACCTTATAACTACCCTTCACCCCTTATCCTACCCATCACCCATCACCACTTATGTGTTTATATGTGCACTCCTGGCATCGGAAAGTTACCTCTCGGAATATCCAGGAGTTCTTTCTTTGATTGCTTTAGGTTGTTGTCATCTCATGTTGATCCAGTTCTCTCCTCTCAGTCGTCTGATGTAAATTTGTTTCGCTTTTAGGGTTATTGACTGTGTTAATTCATTTAATGTTTGACTGTCTTCCTCATTTCTGAGTATATTGTATACAGTCTTACCAGTTAGTTTTTGTCTTAGTTCCGTTATGTTTCCTTCATCGCTATATTCAGGACATTCCATGATTGTATGTTCCGGGGTCCCTGTGCCCCCGCAGTCACAAGTATCATTGTCCACAAAGCCCCTAGCCTGTCTATACTAGGGCCCGTGTACAGTGATAAACTGCACGAGTCCTTCTGTGGGCTTTAACTGTATGTTCAGTCGTTCCTCTATGTTTGGTAGAAGAGCGTATGTTCTTCGACCTGTTTCTGAGGTGTTCCAACGTTCTTGTCATTCTCTCAGGATGTTGTTTTTAATCTCTTTTTTACTAGTGATGTGTCCCGGTAGTATGCGGGTCAGTTGTTGTTGGTTGTTGTTTTTTAGCCAGTATGTTGCTGCTTTTTGTTTAATTTGCAGGTCTAATGGTGTGATGCCTAATGTGACGGAGAGGGCGTCCAGGGGTGTCGTCCTGTACGCCCCAACCATCCTGATCAGTACCGATCTTTGTGCTGAGTTAATCTTGCAGCGGAGCCTGACCAGATTTAGTCTGTGTGCCCATGAACTTGCTGCGTGCGAGATTATAGCTGTTAGTATGACCTCCATGTAAATACAGATGTGTCTAAGAGGTAGTCTGTATTGTTTTTGTGCAATGTTTGCAATAGTAAACATTGTCTTTTTAGCTCTTGACGTTATCTCATCGATATGGCCCATGTATGTCTGTTTTTCATCTATAGTTACTCCTAGGTATTTTTGGAGTTTTTTGCGTTTGATGATGGTATTTTCAATTTTGAGTGTCGGTCCTTGATTTAATTTACCTTTGAGCATTACGTAAGTGGTATTCTCTCTTTATTATTTGTAATTTGTTTTCATTGCACCATGTATGAACGATGTTGATCGCTGTGGTAGCTTGTGTTTGTAGATGTATCCTGGATCTGCCCTGGACGATTATGGCGATATCGTCCGCGTACGCTACGACGGCCCACACCTCCGGCGCCGCCCCTAGCCTGTCCAGGATTTCATCGGCTACTATCGGTCCACAGATTGACCCTTGCGGGCACCCTTTGGTTATAGATTTGTATGCGATCTCTGAGTCGCTGTGGACTTGTACAGTTCTGTTACGGCAGTAGTCAAATATTATTTTATATAAATTTTTTGGGCAATTGGTTTCTTTCAGCCTTCTAAACAGTGTGGGCCACCACATGTTGTTGAAGGCGCCCTTGATGTCGAAAAAGATTGCAATGGCGTGTTTTAGTGTGGTTGTTTCTATGGCGTCTTTGAGCTTATTAATCGCGTCGTCCGGTGATTTTCCACTTCTGAAGCCAAATTGGTGTTCGTTTTCGCCATTTACGCTTCTATATTCTTTTATTTTGTTGGTGATCAGTCTTTCGAAGACCTTGCCTAGGCAGTTTAGCAGGCATATAGGTCGATATGAGTCGGTTAGGGTGGGATCTTTGTCCTTGCCATTGTTTATAATTGCCAGGGTTCCTATTTTCCAATTATTTTGAAATACTCCCTGATCTAGACATTCATTACATAATTTGGTTAGTGTAGGAGTTAGTTGTGTATGTAATGCCTGTAAGATCTCGAATTGTATGTTGTCAGGGCCTGGAGCCCTTCTAGTCCTACCTTAACCTCGTTTTCTGTGAACTCATCTATGTCGTTTTGTATGTTGTGTTCGATTTGCATGTGTTCTCTAATTATTCTCTGTTCGTTATTGTCAGATTCTGGGTTATCATCGGGTATTAATTCAGCTAACATGGTTTCTATTGTGTCACGCCATGTGCTGGTTACGTTGATTCCCTCTGGTGTGTCTCTTACGAGAGTTGAGTAGGTTGGTGGGGGTCTGATCTTTTGCCTAACAATCTTGTAGGGCATGCCCCACATGTCTAATTGTAAGTTGTTGTTGACAAAATTTTCCCAGTTGGTCTGTTTTTCTTTTTCTAGTTTGGTCTTATAATATTGTTTTTGTATCCTATATCTATTCAAGTTGTACTCTCTTTCTTCTTGGGTTATCGATCTTTGATAAGCTCTGCGTAATCTTCTGGTTTTAGCTTTTTCGTTCTGTATCTCAAGTGACCAATTTAGTTTTCTGGGTTTGTTTGGTTTTCGTACCAATGGTATGGATGATTCTATTGCCTGTCTGATATTGAATGTAAGTTTTTCGGATTTCTGGTGTGGGTCATCTCTTGGGTTAATATTTTTTTCTGGGTCGAAATTGTTTTTGAGTTTTTCCCAATCCGCTTTTCTTAGATTATATTTTGTAATGTTAGGTCCTGGACCATTTATGTTTTCATCAAGTGTTTGCAATTGCCAATTTCCAGCGTAATTACATTGTGGTCACTGAGTGTTATTTTCATGTATTTTCCAGTTGGTTATCTTATTACACGCAATTCTATTTGCAAGTGTGATGTCGATGTTAGATTGTGCTCCCGCTCTCCCATTATATGTGGGCGGGTTGATAGGTTCATTGATTACCATGAGTTGTAAGTCGTTAATCAATTCCTCTAGACTCTCGCCTCTGATATCTGTGTGGTCGCTATGCCAAATTGCTGATTTTGCATTTGTGTCCGCCATGATAAGTGTAGGTATATTAGGATAATCATGAATAATATTGTTTATTGTTTCTAAATATGGTTCAATTTCGTCTGCGAATTGGAAGTTGGCAAGTTGGCCAGTATCCATGTACCCGCGGTCCTGAAGCAAACTTGTATGCACGTACAGTGTGAATTTGTGTGTCTGTGTATGATCGTTATGGTGATGTCTTTGTTCAGGACAATTATGGCTGCTATAGGTTGTTGTTTAGAATTAATGATTCTTGCCGTAATTGGCATTCCTCTGATCTGGTTCATATGTGTGTGCGGTTCTTGAATGCATAGAATGCCTATGGCCATGTCTTCTGCCACTTTCCTTAGCTCAGTAGTGACGGTTTTATTATTGTTAACATTTATTTGCAATATTTTGATTGTGTTAGCCATCAGGATGTTTCGTGTGAATAATTGAGCTAGGCCAAGATTTTTGATGGTCAAATGTAAATTTGCCATGTGCCATCACAATTTGTGTGTATATTTCACGGATCTCGAATTTTTCTCCCCTTCTATCAAATACTTGTGCAACTATTTAATTAGACTTTTTTTTTTTTTTACATTTCAACCTAATCTTAATGATCTGTAACCTTAAACATATAATACAGATCGTAATTTCCGCAATCTTATATCATGTATTGTATGAATGTTATCATTTGTTAATAGCTACACATATGTGTATATATATTGCTGTGAAATGCTCCTTGGAATGCGGGAACTGGCCCTTAAAAAAAAAACATTCGAGCCCCACAGATTGGGCGTCAAGAATGCTGTGAAACCTCTTGAATTACCTGGTCTGTTGATTTTCTTCTGTTAATCGCCTCGGCTGCTCCTCTAGATAGCTTTCATCCTCATACATAAAAAAAACAAACACATTCCTACCACAAACATCAACGTTAACTCTATTTACATCAATATTCAGAATACATTAAATTTTCAAATTAAATTTCAGCATAAAATTCAGTTTTAAAAAGCATTTCAAGATTAATTTTATTATCATTTTAACGTGCATCCAGAATTAAAGTCCTTGTTGGATGCCTACTAATTAATATAACAATATAAGCAGAGTAAAAAGGGAGCATCTACCACCCCTTTACGTTAATTAACCAGGTTCGTCTAATTGAGCTCAAAGACATACCTAAAATTTCATCATAATCCAGAACATCAATACTAAATACCCCTTTCTACTTAAACAAGCAAATTTCATCTTAAAATTAAAATTTTATGGTTAGTACAATTTCACTAATGTCCATTTAGAGTAAATCAATTATAAAGTAATTCAACACACACAAAAATGTCAAACAAAATAGTATAATTTACCTGAAGGTTACTATCCGCGTAGCTTCAATGTACATCGTCCCTTTAGTTAATCACACCATTCCAACAGAATTATATTTACGGCTTCTAATTCTCAACGCTTTTAAAA
Source organism: Platerodrilus igneus (assembly GCA_036346225.1). Classification (NCBI taxonomy): domain Eukaryota; kingdom Metazoa; phylum Arthropoda; class Insecta; order Coleoptera; family Lycidae; genus Platerodrilus; species Platerodrilus igneus. The sequence continues at coordinate 430,180 of JARFIW010001678.1, forward strand.
TTTTCTCCATCACCATTTATTTAAAGTTGTTTCTGGGCTTTTCCGGAACTCATCTGTGTATATCTGACCCTTGTTTCGTGGATCCAGACACGTATTTGAACCATTTAATTATTAACACCCCCGAAAAATAGCAAAGAAATTCATGCGTCTTTCACCAATATACGCCAAAACTGCCTACTTTGGTGTATACATTTGTCGTTGTAAATTTTGCTAATTGGTACAGTGATACTAAATTTTATTACCTTGTATCTAAGTGCACTGAAGTACATTCATGTTAGCACGTAAATAACAAACTATTTTGAATCACTAAAATATACGAGCAAAATTTTAAATTATTTTATCAAACTAAAATGCACTGTTTAACATCTTGAATCAAGTCGCGGATGTAAGAGCTTTTAACGCATCGAATAGTCAAAAGTCTAAGAGTCTAAGAGACCGAAATTCATATTACCACCTCTATATATAGCGAATAGCCTGTCTGTCGGTCTGTTCCCCAAAACGGGTAATTCTAAAGAATTTCTCATTTTATGTTCCCAGTCCGTCGCTCGCGCGTCGGTTTTACGAATTTTCACTCGCCCCATTTAAATCTCAGAAATTCACACGGCACGCAAACATGTCCGAGAAAAACTAATTAATTTTGTACAGAAATTGTTGTTTCTACCTCTGATATTTGCATCCTATTTTCAACCAATTGTGACCCTCGTGACGTTGCTTAAATCACGCCTTTCACTATATGTGTCTTTGCTTGACGCATTTTCTCTTTCCTTTTCTAACCTGTTCGTATTGGTGCAAATTGATATTCTTTATTATCGATTATATTTTAGTCCATGTGGACTATCTGGGTTAAATAACCCCGTATCGCACATTCTCGTGAATATTAAGCCCCGGTTTCTCCAAGATTCTTTGAAACCATTTGTTATCTACACAATTTTCGCCGTACGTGATATTTAACCTACGCAGGTGTTCAAAATAATATTAATTCTCAGAGCTTTATTTTCTGGTATTATAATCTTGGATTTTCACAAGGTTTTATAGGTATTATATGTTACTAACGGTTTAATTAACTCCAATTAAAATTGATTTCTATCCTTTCATTTTTAGCGAATACAACTTAAATATTAATTATTATGTGTACATTTTGTTTAATACCGGTTACTTAAAATTGAGTTTAATCAATATAAATTTTGCACGTAATTTCCATTTGTTTCTTTATTAGGAATAATTAAATTACACGTAGAGCTTTTTAATACTGCTTCTTTTGATATAAAGCGTCTTGTACATGGTTTAAATCTCTTATTTTTAATGAAACGACCGCATTTACTTATGCTTCAAGGTTTTAATAAAGCGTATTATTTAATAAAATTCCTTATACACGGTGATTAAAATTATTTGATGTGATTATTTAATTTTCTACCCTGGTCTAAATATGAGTAATATATATATATATATATATATATATATATAAAATAACAACAATAGTTTGTTTGTGTTTTTATTTCATTATACTTCTTTATCTTAAACTATGGTCTTAATCTACTATGTTATTTAGAGTTTGAAACCTATCCTAACTTAATTATCTACTATACAATTTGTCTTTATCGTGGCTTGGTCGTCCTGGATTCAGGACACGGTCCCGGAATCCAGGATGTCGCATTTTTGTCTCATCGACGGTGTTGGTTTCATTTTTGGAATTATATTCTATCTTCCCCTTCTTAATGCTTGAATGTGTTTGTCGTGTTCGATTTTGCTTGTTTTTCGTGCCAGTTCGTTTACTATTTCAAAGTCGATTGGATTTCGTATTACATCGTATATTGTTTTATTTTGAAGTTGAGTCCTGAGAAGATGGAGTTCGGGATCATTGTTTGCGCATTCCAGTAGGTAATGTTCAGGAGTCCTTGCTGCCCACAGTCACATGAGTCGGTGTTCGTAAGTTCCTCTTTACCCGGTATGTTCCATATGGACCATGCCCTGTGAGGAAATGCAGTAATCCGTCTGATGGGTTAAAATAATCCCATGTTTGTCGCTCTTGAATGTTTGGGATTAGAGTGTATGTTCTCCTTCCAGTGTCTGAACTATTCCATCTTGTCTGCCATAATTGCATAATATTAGTTGCAATTTCTTTTTTGGTGCCGTTTTGTCCGGGTAGAATTTTATTTAGTTCATTGATGTCACCCTTTTTCAACCAATACTTGGCGGCTTTTCCCCGTATGTATAAATCGAGTGGCAATATTCCCAGTACCACGGCTAGAGCGTCCGAAGGCGTAGTGCGGTATGCCCTTATTAGTCTTATAAGGACAGTCCGCTGTGTTTGGTTTATCTTCTTCCGGGGTCTGATGTATTGCAGTCTGTGTGCCCAAGTGCTCGCTGCATGTGATATTATTGCCGAGAGTATCGTACACATATAGATTTTTATGTATCGTAACGGGAGTCTATATTGATGTTGTGCAATGTTTGATAATGTAAACATTACTGTTTTTGCTCTATCGCATACCTCTTCAATATGAGTCCAGAAGTTTAATTTGGTGTCCAGAGTTACGCCTAAGTACTTGTTTGTGTCTTTGTGTTTTATGTGGTTGTTATTATACGTTATGTTATCTCCTTTTCTAAATTTGCCTTTGATTGTGGTAAAGTTGGTCTTGTCGTTAGAGATTTCAAGTTTATTTGTTTTGCACCAGTTGTGTATTTTTTCTAATATTATAGTGGATTGTGTTTTTATATGCGATATAGACCTTCCTTGTATTACTACTGCAATGTCGTCCGCATATGCAGTAACGGACCACACCTCATTCGTTGTTTCGAGTTCATCAAGCAATTCGTCAACCATGATGTCCCAGAAAATCGGTCCGCAGACCGATCCCTGTGGACATCCTTTGGTTATTTTATTTTTTATTGTTGTGCAATCTCCTTTTATTTGTACGTAACGGTCTTGGCAATAGCTACGAATTACTTTGTATAGTTGTATTGGACACTTTATCTTTTGTAAGCGCCTATATAAGGCGGGCCACCATAGGTTATTGAACGCGCCCTTTATATCTATTAGTATTACAATTACGATTTTTTGTGTTGATCTATGCACTGAATGTAAGAGTTTGTTGATTGCATCTTCTGTGGATTTGCCTTGTCGGAATCCGTATTGATTTTCATTCATTATTGTTTTCTGTCGGTGATCTTTTAGCCGTACGGCTATCAGGCGCTCATATACCTTCGAGAGGCAATTCAGAAGGCATATTGGTCTATACGAATCTGTTTTTGTCGGGTCTTTGTTTTTCCCCTTGTGTATTATAGTTAAGTTCCCCAATTTCCACAAATTGGGCACTTTGCCCTCGCTAAGACATTCGTTTAGCAAACGTGTTAGTGGCGGTGTTAATTTGCTGTGAATGGCGTGTAGTACTTCTGCCTGGATGTGATCCGATCCAGGAGCTTTTTTGTTCTTCCCTTGAAGGATTGCTTGTTTGACTTCATCTTCTGTGAATTTCTCCACTTCAAAACCGGCTTCGTATTGCAGTCCTATTCTTTCTCGTATTTGTTTTTGTTCGTTGTTTTAATTAGACAGTCGGATTCCCCCGGTCCGTGCCAGTTCTGAGTTGACCGTTGAATGGCGGCCGAAGAGGACACCCGAAATAGACGCGAATCTACTCCGGGGCCTCGCAGCAAGGAAGTTCCGCGGGAGGCCAAGGCACGGGACCGAGCTCGGATCTGATGACTCGCGCCGAAACGCTCGTCACCTCGCCTCGCCCAGGCCCGTCACGTGAGCCGAAACCCGCTTCCCGACCAAGCCCGACGCGCCCCGATCCTCAGAGCCAATCCTTATCCCGAAGATACGGATCCAATTTGCCTACTTCCCTTACCTACATTATTCTATTGACCAGAGGCTATTCACCTTGGAGACCTGCTGCGGATATGGGTACGAGCCGGCGCGACATGACACCGTGGCCCTCTCCCGGATTTTTCAAGGTCCGAGGGGAAGGATCCAGACACCGCCGTAGCTGCGGTGCTCTTCGCGTTCACAACCATATCTCCCTGCTAGAGGATTCCATGGAACTCGAGCGCTCATGCAGAAAAGAAAACTCTTCCTGGATCTCCCGACGGCGTCTCCGGGTCATTTTGGGTTAAAACGAACAATAAATCAACCCCCTTAATCTTCCAGTAACCCACACCGATTAAAGCCCCTTCTGAGACAAATAATTAAAAGAAATAATTAAAAAAGATAATCCAGAAAATTAAAAATAAAATTTCATTTCTCGTAAACTAAGTCAAAACTCTTCTTAAAAACCCCTAAAAATCTCAAATAATTTCGCCTCGATTAAGATTTAACAAACAAAACAATTAGACATCGTCATTAACCTGAGCAATTAAAACAAACAATCTAAACCGAATTTAAAAGAAAGTTAAACCGATTCGTTAAATCCAGTCATCTCAAAAACGCTTTCACTTCTCTGAAAGCTAAATCAAAAACACTAAAAATCCGTTACAAATAACACCTGCAAATAACGTTCTCCCGAAGTGCCAGCTATATCGCCTGACCTACAAGCGATTTCTTGAATTTTATCGCCTGATAGTTGGCACGTGCGGGCAAACTTTATCTATTAAACTAACAAGTTCGTTAAAAACCGTTGGCCCTTGAAATTATTTTCTGGTCAACAAAGAATAAATCGGATCCCACAACCTAAAATCTAATTCATTTAGTCTAATTCAGTGTATTTTTTGATTGTTGTTTGTCGCTGCTTGATAGTTAATTGGAGAAACTGTAAATTGTTAACCCTACATAACGTATTGTATCGTATCTGATACAACCTAAAAACTAACTTGTTTCCAACTGTGTATTAAATATTTTTCATTTAGTAACGCTGTGTAGCAATTCTGATACATACCTATTTCCAATTTACATTAGATCTAAAATCGCTCAAGTTTATGCTCCGCCGACAGAGGACGTGAAATGATGGTAGTGTTTGTTTGTCTTGCAGAGTTTACCACGTGTTTGGAATAATCACAAATTTCAGCAGAATTGACTGTTTATTGTTGAAAATATTATGCAAAAACGTAAGTATAGTTTTGTTTTTACGATCTAAGTACAATATTTTTATCTATATCAGTCGATATACGGCTACGACTTGAGCGTATCAAAGCTGATACATAGTGAATTCAGTAACGCACACTTGCCGTCATAATGAATAAACACAAACCATACACAGAGGCTGAATTAGAATGGTATGCTGAGCATTTATTTGATGATAGCGTGTGCAGTGTGGATGGATTGGATGACGATGAATCCGATTTGGAAGACGATGTAGGTAAAATCGACGAGGTTGATATTCGTAATGCCACCATTGAGTTTGAAGACGGGATTGTAATAGGCGAGCAGACAGGAGACCATGAAACTAACGTGACTCTAGTAACATCGAATAAGCAAGTTTTGGATGCAAAAGAAAAAAACGGTCACCTGGAAGAAAAGAATTTGATCCTAGATGATGATGTGAAATCTTTCAAAGGTATTGAACAATTATCTCCACAAATTATGAATCTAAGTACTCCGTATTCATTTTTCACATATTTTGTTTCTGAAGACATTCTGCAAAAGATAGTTGATGAATCAAACTTATATCCATTACAAATAAATCCAAATAAGCCGGCCAATATTATCAAACAAGATCTTCGTAAATATTTAGGCATATGTATTTATATGTCTATCGTACATATGCCGAAGATCCGGTCCTATTGAGTACCAATTTAGGTTTTACTCAAATAAAACAAGCATTAAGTGAAAAGAGGTTTGACAATATACGCCAGTTCTTACATTTCAATGACAATAGTAAAATGGTCCCAAAAGATAATCCCAACTACGACAAATTATTCAAAATTAGGCCTATTATTGACAGCTTTTGTCAAAATATCAATCTATTCCACTTGAAAAACAGTTATCGCTCGACGAGCAGATGTGTGCCAGTAAGGGCAGGCATTCTCTGAAGCAATATATGCCTGCTAAGCCGCATAAGTGGGGCATCAAATTATTTATTCTAGCTGGTATATCTGGCTTTGCTTATCACTTCGAGGTATATGTTGGAAAAGGCAACCATGAATTCGTGCCTAACACTGAGGAGGATCTGGGAGCTACTGGAAATTTAGTTCAACGATTATGTAGAATTGTTCCCATAAATCAAAATTATGTGCTGTATTTTGATAACTATTACACCAGCCTTCCTTTGGTATCATGTCTAGCAAAAAAAAAGGAATATTTTCTTTGGGTACAGTAAGAAGGTCCAGAATTCCAAACTGCAAGCTGCCAACAGAAAACGAATTCAAGAAAATGGCAAGAGGCACATCTCATGAATATGTTTGCAACTATGATGGTGTCGATATCTCATGTATTGGCTGGAAAGATAATAAAACTGTTTGCCTACTGTCTACATATACCGGAACACTTCCAAAGGCAACTTTAGAAAGATTTGACAGAAAGCAAAAAAAACGGATTGAGATAGAGTGCCCGAATGTAATAACTGAGTATAATCGCCACATGGGAGGCGTCGATCTTATGGATAGCCTTATTGGCAGGTACAATATAAAATTTGTTCCAAAAGTGGTACATACGTTTATTTTACCACCTCCTTGACCAAATGATAGTGAATGCTTGGTTACTCTACAAACGAGTAGAAAAACAGCGTGGTGAAACTACCAACATAAGACTTGCTGATTTTCGAGCAGATATAGCTTGTTGTTTATGCAAAGTAGGTGTCGACAATTATTCAAAAGGGCAGGCCCTCTGAAACTGAAAAAAAATTGCAGCTGAAAAGGCACGTTCTGCAACGACCTCTTATGTTCCACCAAAAGACGTAAGGCTTGATGGGGCAAGTCATTGGCCAATATACGAAGAAACTCGCCAGAGATGCAAGTACCCTTCATGTAAATCATTTTCTTATATAAAATGTCAGAAATGCGGTCTACATTTTTGCCTAAACAAAAATAATAATTGTTTTGTAAAATTTCATACTTCTTAGGAAGATCGCTTAAGAGAAGCATTATGTATCATATATGCTACAAGTAAACATTTTGAAAAATAAATATATAATAGTTAATCAAGATTTTTTTAATTATTTTTTCCTTTATGTAAGCATAATTTTACAGTCAAAAATATTTTTCTTATGGCTATTAAAAAAATTGCGTTATGTAGGGTTAATTGTATAGACTTGTGGTCGTTTCGGCGCTCGGCGCGGGCGAGCGTCATGTCCACCGTCCAGGACGGTGCGCGGGCGGAGGGGCTACAGGGCGGGCGTCACCTCTCCGTCATGCTTGAGGATTTGCGATATATGATAGGGGCAGCCGGGTTGGAGACGGGTGCGGAGTTGGCGGTGGTTGCTTCGGGGGCGGCGGGGCCCTCGGTGGACGCGTGTTTGCCGGAATCGTCCCCGACACCTAGACCACGACGACGCTTGTCGGTGAGCAGCGACGCATCCAGCGCCGTGCCCACCGATTATAGCGAGTTGGACATCTTGATGTTTAGGGCGAGGAAGGCTCATGCGATCGTCCACAAGAGGGTGCCGACGGCCTCGTCGACGATCGCAAGGTGATTCGCACCGCCGCGGACGAGTTGCGCGACGTGGCGAACCAACTAATAGGGATGGTCAGAGGCTGCAGGTTTGTGTAGGGGAGTCGGGGAGGAATGTTGTCGCTGTCAGTCCAGCGGAGACTTTGGCCGGTGTAGGTAACCAGGTTTCGCAGAGTCGGGGAGCGCAGGTGCCGCGCCAGGCAACCTACGCAGCAGCCGCAGCAGGGGCTAGACCAACTTTTGCAGTTCGAGTCGACGCCAATCCAGGGGTCAAGGAGGACGTCATGGCGACGTTGAAGAAGAGGGTCGAAGTAGATGGATGACAGGTCTTTCAGAACAACATTTGCACCAGCATCCACATTTGCACCCGCATCTGGACCAAATAGTTTTCTTCGACTAGCCATTTTCATCTTTCGAGATAAATATATCTTGTTTGGTATCAATTAACAATAGATTTTTCTCAGCTATCCAAATCTCTAAGAATTTTTTAGTTTGCATCATCCCCCAGGGAACTACCTTCATTTTAAGATTTTTTTACCGCTAACATTCTGAACCAAAATAGTTTTCTTCGTCTAACCAATGCATCTTTCGAGATAAACCTATCTTGTTTGGTATCAATTAACAATAGAATTTTCTCAGCTATCCAAATCTCTAGGAATTTTTCAGATTGCATCATTCCCCAGGAAGCTACCCTCACTTTAAGATTTTTTACCGGAAGCGATTTCTGACCGTCCTTAAACATTTTTTTAGTCATGCAATACATGAAATTAGTCCAAAAATTTTACGCAGAATCCGAATCTGCAAACAGATTTAATATCCGACCACGCCCTGCAAAGTTATACCCCTTTAAAGCTCTCAAACCTCTAAATTTTTCTCTTTGCTCTATAAGCAAACCTAACAAATAGTTTTCTTTGACTAGCCATTGCATCTTTCGAGATAAACCTATCTTGTTTGGTATCGATTAATATTAGTTTTTTCTCAGCTACCCGAATCTCTAGGAATTTTTTAGATAGCATCATCCCCCAGGGGGCTACCCTCATTTTAAGATTTCTTACCTGTTGCGATTTCTGAGCGTTCTTATAAATTTTTTAGTCATGCAATACATTAAATTAGTCTAAAATTTTACGCAGAATTCGAATCTGCAAACAGATTTAAAATAGGACTACTTACAAAGTTACACTTTAAAGCTCCCAAATCTCTTTAAAATTTTTGTTCATTTATGACATATGCTTTAACCAAACATCTCCAAAAATCAAAAACCGTGGAGATTTTAGAAATGAATCCTTTATAAAGCCATAAGTGTTTAATATTTAAAACCATTTTTCAAACGGTGATGCACTGTTTTTTTTTAGAATATTCAAAACCATAACTTTTTTTAATTTTAAACAGTTATCAAGGTTGGTTTAACATTTTTAATAACTATGCACGTCATAATTATATGCTCAAATGTTTGAAAAATACAAGTCGTTAAGGAAATAAATCCTTAACGATTATGAGCTGCCTAAATTACATCTTTAACATTTTTAATAACTATGCACGTCATAATTATATAGTCAATGCTTGGAAAATACAAGTCGTTTTGAATTAATTTCTTAACGAGTATGGGCTACCTAAATTACATATGAAAGCTGTATATAATTTCTTTTCTTGGACTTTCTATTAATTATGTTTGAATACAGTGCATTAGAAATTGATGAATAATTGCTGGGGATTCACAAGGTATTTTCTAGTAACCAGCATCGAGTACGTATTTAGGAAAATACAAACGTCATTTAGTAATATAGATCGATTAACGGTAATTATTTCAAACCGTATATAACGTAGTCTGATTAGTAGAATTCTATTAGTTTCGCACGCTTTTGTGTAAAGCCCGTTGAAATTTTAAACAAAATCGTTTCGTGTAGTTATTTTTGTGAAAAGTTTTTGTGAAAGTTTTTGAAGATTTAAGGGTAAGTTTACATTTTTTTTTATCAAAATAGAACTGAATTTATTTGCAAACACCAATTGTTGTTTCTGATTGTATTTTAAAACATTAATTTTTCCAAAGTAATGCGCTGTTTTACATATATATTTTTTCAAATTTGAGCTAAGATAAATAAAAAACAATTCCCACAAAATATTTTATTAAAAATTAAATACATTAACAAAAGGCCTCAATAGCAAAACATTCTCTTTGGAACAGCTTAAGTTATTCAAACAATGGTTTAAACAGTGATTGTACCTATCACTGAATCTTCTTAATTCTTTGAGTCTTGGAAATGAGAATACACTTTCCATGTTTAAAATGTTGTTTGCTAAATATTTTGATAGTAACTGCTTTTTCTGCTCTCCTTTAACATAGACAGTAGCATCGGGAGGTATGACTTCTTTCAGTAGATCACCCACATTTGTATATCCGCTTGTAGACTGTCCTTCCCAGCAGAGCCCATGGATTCTTTCCTTTAACCACCGAACTTGCTTTTTGAAATCATCACTTAGGGTGTTATACCCCACCGCTATATCCAGTATCTCATGCCATATTACATTCTTCGCTACATCCAAAATGGCAATCTCCTTGCAATAGAAATCACTAGTTTTGTATTGATATCCTTGTAAATCGATTATGAAACACATGCTTCCTGCTTCAAGTCATAAATGGGAATGAGGTTCTAAGCAAATCTCTACTATATATCCAGCTAAGGGACTTTACCCCGCCAACTCCTTTTATGATTTTTTTCAACTAGGTAATTATCTAGAACTTTGGCTGATACTAAAGCAGGTCTGTTTTCTTAATCCAACTTTTACCATCCCCCAACCACAACACTAATAATTCGCGTCCGTGCTTCCGTTTCCGTAAAACTTTTTCCACTAGGTACGTGTCGGGTGCTGCTCTGAGCTGAATCTCATCGCCGTAAAAAGCACCTAGAATTGGCCGACCATCCAAATCTTGTAGCAGATAGGTTATCGGTCTCGTTTGTTGTACTTTAACAATTTTGAATAGTTCTGTACTCCAGTTTGGATGAAATCCTCGATCGAATACTGCTTTATATTTTGATATACGCACAATGTCTCCAACCTTATACAACTTCTTGCGACTTTTAGAAGCGCTGTTAGCGGTGTAAAGTTTTATTCTTTCCGCATGTTCTTCTGCCCGCATAGGCGGCATGTTAATAGCCCGATGCGGTGTATTATTGTATTCTTCCATAACCTTAGGCAAAATATTCACCCATTTATGACTGCCTTGCAAGTAAAATCTTCTGTACAATTTGTTTTTGATTGTTCTGATCAATCGCTCGACCATACTAGCTTTGATTGCGGAATACGTAGAGTAATGGTTTATCTTATATTTTTGCATAAGATTTTTAAACCAGCGGTTGTAGTACTCTTTCGCAAAATCCGTTTGTAGATTGATTTTTTACGTTATTTTCTCCTTGCAACATTTTGTCCAATATTTTTTTCACAGCATTTGTAACTTCTGATCCAGTTTTATTTTTTAAAGGTTCAGCTAAAGCATATTTTGTGAAACAGTCCATCGCTATTATAATATATCTGTACCCATTGTTCACACGCGAGTAAGGCTGCATTTCGCACAAGTCCGATTGGATAAGATCACGTTTCACATGTTTCAGATTTGTATGACGACGCTGAAAATTTTTTCTTGCAGGTTTAAATAATTCCTTAACGATGATTTCTTTACTCATTTTTGCTTAACACTGTTGCTAAACTAATAGGGTTATCTTTATCCAATTGCACCTTCGACATAAACTGAAGCTTTGGTTTGTAGTATTTGTTTTTTATAGCTGCTGGTGACTCCTCGTAAATCGATGATATTGCAAGACCGAGCTCCTTCTCATTTGTCTCAGAAGTTGCAGTCAAATTAATAAAAAACTGTATAAACGTTTCAAAGTCAGATACACGCTTATGCAATTTTTCATTTACATATTGTTTATTAACTGCATCAGATGGTTCAACTGGTTGAGCAAGCATTGTGATACGCTGGTTTCTCGTATTGAAGGCTTTATCTTTACGCTGTATATCATCAGAACTTTTTAGACAGTATGAAAAGGCTTGATTCACAGGCTTGATTACAGATTTCTTATTAACACAATCACTATCGTCTTTAGGATCCATTATATCAACTAACCTTCTTTTACGAAAACTAATTGTTTCTTCTCCAGACTTGAATACTATAGTGCTTCTTTGATTAACACAATCATAATCTTCTTTCGGGTCTGATGAATTCACTAACCTTCTTTGCTGCATATCGTTCCCATCACCATCCAAGGTTAGCACAAATCCTCGACCTGGAGGACCGCGCCGAATATCAGCATCTTTACGCTCTGAACGTCCGAAGCGGTCGATAGGCATTTTAAAACTGTGTAATTATTCGCTGAGCTCACTGTATTATACCTTCTTCTCTCAACTCTTCTATTATGGACACCATCTCGTTAATGTTTTCCTCGCTTGTATTTCCAGCTCGGTTGGATGCGTTCAACAATCGCAGCCGATCCAGAAGTTCATGTACATTATTCCAGTAGACATATTGCACTGGCTTTGAATTTAAACTTTTGTAAAACCGATTAGAAAAGCCTAAACCCGCTCCCTTAGACTGTTTTCTTCTCTTTGGCTGTTTTCTTTCGGGATTCCTCTGAAATTCGGTGAGATATTTTTGTACATATTTGTTAAACTTTTTGTTATTTGTTGGGAATCCGCTTAAATCGTGCACCGCAAATGGGTTAAACTTTCTTCTCAAAATCGATGCAGATTTGATCATTTCCAAGTAATTCGGCAAATCTTCATGCAAATTGAAATCGTCATCTTCGGGGCTGATGTCTTTGTAAACCAGCAGATTGTATAAACCCCTCGTACCTGGATATATCACATTATTTAATGTTATATCGCTAGTTTCCGGGTTAATTACCAATACACTTTTCCACAAACTCCATGTATCGGTTTCCACATTATACTTTACTCCATAAATTGATTTGTCAATATTTTCGTCTTCGTCTCTAGCTAACACATCCGCATAGTAAAGATGGAACGGTTCTTCTGGAACGAGTTGCTTAATTTTCTTTATAGGTACGTCCATGTCTTCGACTTTAACCTTTGTTGTAGGTATGGGGATTTTTTTGGTGATCGATTGCAACTGGGAAGCGGTTATTTGCAAGGGATAAATCAATTGTTTGTGCAAGTTATGTATTTCAAATGAATTAGATAAGGAAGTAGTATAAATAGAGGTAGCGCTAGACTTAGAGATTAGATTATGTATGACATCAGTGTTGTAATGTTCTCACGCTAATAAAAATTTTTAAAAAACCGTTTTTGAGAGTGTTAAACATAATTGGCTCAGTCAGTACGGGATTTTGGAAATTTTCAAATCGCCGGAAATTTTTCGTTTCAACGATTAACCAAAATCAAGAACCTTGAAAGTGATATATCCAAATAGGCAAGCGAAAATTGCTTTGGAAATTGCTTTTAGGAAAATCAACAACTGTTTGTGCTTTCGAATTCGAGAAACGAAGATTTTTGTTAGCAGTTTGGAGAAGGAACGAAATCGTCCAATCCAGACACCAGCCCAATTTTGGAAGGAACAGAATCGTCTAACCAGGGCACTTAGTTTAAGAAAATTATGCGAACTCAATGCATCCTATTAATGTAAGCTAACTTTGAATTTCTATTTCTGATATCTTATAATTGATTTTCAATTGATGAGTGATTGTGATATAAACGACTTAACAGTCTTTATAAAACGTATTAAAATAAGTAACGAGGAAATTTTAGAAGCAAGTTCAGATAACACGAACGTAGATATTCTAGGGAATAATTCAAGGGCTCGTTCAAATATTTTGGAAAGCTCAGAAAATAGTATCAGTAATTTAGATAACTTAATTAATTTAAACATGGCAACTGAACAAACAAATTATCAATTGCTAAAATTACATTTAGATTCCATCCCCCCTTACGATGGAAACCCTCATACCTTGACAATATTTATCGCAAATTGCGAGAACGTAATTAATGTATTTGCTAGTCAAACAAATATTCCGTTAAATAGTTTCTTGCTTAGAGCAATTATAGGTAAATTGATAGGTAGAGCTCAGATATTAATAGGTTCACGCATAGAGTTAAACACTTGGGACGAAATTAAAAACGCGTTAAATTTAACTTTTGGAGATCAGCGCGATATTGATTGCCTTATCCAGGATTTAATTAGTTTAAGACCAAATAAACATGAAACGCCATATAATTTTGGAATGCGTTGCCAAGACGCAAGGAGTTTAATAATTGCAAAATTAAATTCATTGACCATTTCAGCCGAAGAACGTACTATTAGACTTAAAAGTTATGATGACCTTTCGCTTAAAACATATATTCGTGGATTGCCAATAACCATTCAAACAAATGTTAGATTACGCAACCCTAGTAGTTTAGAACAGGCTATGGGATTAGTTATCGAAGAAGAAAATTTCTTATACTCAACACAGAGAAATAGTAACTTAAATTCAAATTCAAATTTCAAACCCATTTCGAGAATGACGCCTAGTAGCTATTCAAATCGCTCTAACATTCCATTCAGACAAAATTTTAACAATTTCAATTATAGGTACCCAAACACATTTCAAAATAACCAACCTTCATATTCGAAATTTCAAACGCAAAAGCCTCATTTTCAAAACATACATTCAAACAGATTTCACACCCCCGTAAACCATCAAAGAACATTTAATCCAAGTTCCCATTTTAATAACAGGTTTGGTATGCAAAACAACGCCATTTAGTAACAAACAAAATTTTTCAAGTTCATCTCAAAGATTTGCTCAAGTTCACCCAAATAACATATCCAATTTTAATAAAGACGAACCGATAGATACATCTTCCGGAAACACAACTATTAAACCCCAATTTCAATCTCAAAGGTTATACAATCAGAATATAAATAGTTCAAACTGCAATGACCCTTATTTTATAGAACGTGAGAATGATTGTAATACTGCAAACTATAATGCTTATTGTGATCACGACGACCCAGTTCATTCTTTGAAAACACACGAGACGTTTCAAACCCAGCCGCTACATAACACCGGCAGAAATTATATCCAGTTTCCTGATAACGCGTGTGAGAACATAAATTACGATGTTAATGATGTAAATCCTACTCAGCAAAATTTTCCACAGGTCATGCCTCGGAACAACGAGAGATAATACACGTAAACACATTCAAGCAAGATTTACCATTTATTATTATTCCTGAAATTAATGCTAGATTTTTAATCGATACTGGTAGTACTCGTAGTTTGATCGATCCTGAAGTAGCACACAAATTTTATACGAATTTCATTTACCCGGAGTTTTTCAATATTCAAACAGCACACAATACCACCTTTCATAAGGAAGTAGCACGCATACCACTTTTTCAAATCTTTAACGTAAAGGACTATTACAAATTTTTCCTTTTCAAATTTAGTAATAATTTTCAAGGTTTAATTGGAATCGATTTACTTCGACAATTAGGCGCTAACCTTAACTTAAGCCGGAAACAAATAATAACCCCGCATGCGACTATTCCTATTATTCTAAATTTTGAACCAGAAATGAAAAATAATCAATTCACAAATTATTCGATAATTGTAAATGAGCGTTGCCGACAAATAATAAAAATCCCAGTACAAATACGTAATGGAGTGGGAATATTAAACCACACGAATTTTAGTGTAATCGAAAATTTTGCGACCATTGTAGTCACAAATATAAATGAATATCCCGTTAAAATTTCTATTTTTCAACCTTTCGAAATTGAACCTATAAACGATATTGATGTAAATTTTATCGAAAATTTGGAAAAAGACCTAGAATTAGACGAACCACAGGACGATAAATTAAAAGTAAATTTGAAAGATCTTCGACTTGATCACTGCAATAAAGAAGAAAAAGACGCTATAAAGAAATTGTGTTTAGAATACCGAGACATATTTTATTGTGAAGGAGTTCTCCTCAGTTTTACTAGTGAAATTAAACATAAAATAAATTTAAAAAATGATTCTCCAATTTTTACAAAATCATATCGCCTCCCAGAAATTCACCGCAACGAAGCTAAATCACAAATAAAGAAAATGTTAGATCAGGGCATAATTGAAGATAGTGTTTCGCCGTGGTCTTCCCCAATTTGGATAGTGGAGAAAAAGATTGACGCATCTGGTAAACGAAAATGGCGACTTGTAGTAGATTATAGAAAATTAAATTCCGAAACAATTCCTGACAAATACCCATTACCTAATATTAATGAGATTTTAGATAGGCTAGGACGTGCAAATTATTTCACGACCCTAGATTTGGCCAGCGGGTTTTATCAAATCCAGATGGACCCCCAAGACGTACAGAAAACAGCATTCAGTACCCCGCAGGGACATTTTCAATTTAAACGGATGCCTATGGGTTTAATAAATGCCCCTTCGACATTCCAACGCGCAATGGATAGAGTTTTACGCGGACTAATAGATCAATCGTGTATAATTTACCTTGACGATTGTCTTGTGTTCAGTTCATCTCTTCAAGAGCACTTAGAAAAATTAAGAGAAGTTTTCGACAGATTTAGTCAACATAATTTAAAAATACAGTTAGACAAATCAGAATTCCTACAAAAAACCGTAATGTATTTAGGGCACGTAATTACCCCTACAGGAGTTAAACCAAACCCAGACAAAATAACAGCCGTAAAAAATTTTCCTTTACCACGCACAGCAACTGAAATAAAAAGTTTCCTTGGACTATTAGGTTACTATAGACGTTTCATAAAAGACTTTGCAAAAATTACAAAACCTATGACGAAATGCTTAAAGAAGAATGCTAAAGTAATACACGACAAAGATTTTCTAGACAGTTTTAGAACTTGTAAAGAAATTTTGACCAACGGTCCTGTACTTCAGTATCCCGACTTTGGGAAAAAATTTATTTTGACGACAGACGCGAGTAACTATGCACTTGGAGCAATATTATCGCAAGGAACCGTACCCAATGACCGACCAATAGCGTACGCATCTAGGACACTAAATGAAACCGAAACAAAGTATTCGACAATCGAAAAGGAACTTCTTGCAATTGTTTGGGCATGCAAACATTTTCGACCGTATTTATTTGGACAAAAGTTTTATATATATACTGATCACCAACCACTGACATGGCTTTTCAACTTAAAAGACGCAAACTCAAAACTGACAAGATGGAGGATAAAATTATTAGAGTATGACTACGAAATTCTTTATAAGAAAGGAAAATGTAACACTAATGCCGATTGTTTATCCAGGATACCAGTCAATGCCTTAGAAACAGGATCTCTTGCAAATAATCCAGGTGACATAGATGACTATATAGCAGAATTTTTAGAAAGTTTAGATCATGAACCGCATGACGAAAATCAACTTCAAACAGAATTACCTGAAGAACCTCAATTAAACACTCCTGAACCTGCATGGACAATACATATTCCTGACGACGACAACATATATACTCAACATTCTAACTCTAATGGAAACACGAATAAAGGAATTGCTATTTTAGACGAAATTATAAATAACAAACCACGCCAGATTTTAGTTTACCCAAATTTGTATTACAAGACGGACCTAACGTTAGAAAATGAAAGCGACCCCACAATTATAAAAGTCTAAATTCCAGAAATTGCCAATGACAAACTAATTTTGGATTTTCTAATTCAGTACACAGACCCTAGTAACACTTATTATTTACATTTCAACGAAGACAAATTGTATAATGACTTCAATGATGTATATCAACAGCATTTTTCTGAAAATAGACCAAAGTTAATCAAATGTACCAAATTGATTAATACACTTAAGGATATCGAAGAGCAGACAATAGTAATTAGAAACTACCATGAAGGTAAAACGACTCACCGAGGAATAAACGAAACCTATGAAAGACTCAAACAAAATTATTACTGGAAAAATATGAAAACTAGTATAACAAATTTTATCAATGAATGTACATTGTGCCAAAGAAATAAATACGCTAGACAGACCCCATATACCCCAATAATGCTAACAGAAACGGCAAAAAGCCCATTCGAAATTGTACATATGGACGTATTTACTTTTGATGGGAAAAATTATTTAACATTAGTAGATGCTTTTACAAAATTAGCTCAAGCTCTATTTATAAGTGGAAAAACGGCTATAAATATTAGTCAAACACTTATAAAATATTTTACTTCTTTCGGTATACCCCAAACCATTGTGACAGATAAAGGAACGGAATTTAACAACGCTACAATTAAAGAAATTTTAGGACTACACAAAATTAGTGTACATTTCACAACATCCGGACATCACGAATCCAACTCCATAGCTGAAAGAACACATTCCACACTAATTGAACACTTAAGACTTTTACGCGATATTTACCCCAAAGAAAGCGATTTAATGGACTATGCTATAATAGGTTATAATAACTCGATCCACAGTGCGACAAAATATACTCCCTTTGAATTGACGTTTGGACATACAAATTCGAGAGACCCCAATGAAATCTTTTTAACCCCTAACTTTTATTCAGACTACGTTAATAATCATAAAGAAAAATTAGAACCCCATGAACTATTTTCTGAACTAACCACAGCCAGTAAACAGTTACAAGGCAAGAAATTCCCATTCGAAGTGACAGTACTCAATACGTTGCTATTCGAAAAAATCATCAATATTAAAAGCTACAGTAAAGATAACAGTATAGTGTTTATTTTGGAAGTACCAATTGTTGAAATGGACGATTTTATCTATTATCATTTGTATCCACTACCTACTCCACATCAGACTTCTTTTAAGATGATCATCCCCAGTGCAAAATACCTTTTGTTAAACGACCACACCTATGCAGTTTCTGACACAAATTGTTATGAAGTCACTCAGGCAGAATTCATTTGCCATCAACTACAAACATCAAAAATTACTTCAACAGCACCATGCGAAATTGAATTAATAAGATACGCCGATAATATACGTAATTGTTACCAAATACCGGTGAAGATAACCACAAAGAAGATTCAAAAACTGGAGAAAAACAAATGGATCATCGTAGTGACTCATAATTTAGTTGTTATACACAAGTGCGGAAAAGTGAAAAACAGTATTCCTATAAACGGTATCTATTTGCTAGAACTTAAAGATTCTTGTGAAGTGGTAATCGATGAAGGAGTGTTAAAAACTTTTGTTAAGGAAATTTCTAGTTATAAGAATATTGTATTACCACGCTTAGAAGTTTATGCGAATAATTCAAAAATGCCAAACTTTGACCTTAAACCTTTAGAAATAGATCCGATACATCTCAACGAATTAAATGAGGTCTATCGAGTTTTGGAAAATGAAAAACTAGAATTAAGTAAATTAGAAAGTCCTGTAATCAATTTTAAGAATATTAGCTTTTATATGATAATTTTGTATGTCACTATTATTTTTCTGATATTGTATTTAATTTATAGATATTTTTTTAAGAAGTCAAGAGCTAAAAATGTAAACGAAGATGGCACAAAACATGAGACAAGGAACTTTCCTTGACTTTCGAACTCTGGTTCCCCATAGTTCTCATTTAGGGCCGGAGGAGTTCGGTATTTCAAATGAATTAGATAAGGAAGTAGTATAAATAGAGGTAGCGCTAGATTTAGAGATCAGATCATGTATGACATCAGTGTTGTAATGTTCTCACGCTAATAAAAATTTTTAAAAAACCGTTTTTGAGAGTGATAAACATAATTTGCACCTCTTTGAATTTTTGCTGAGATACGGTGTCTCCCTTTTGTACGCTACAAACTTTTTTCGTACAGCATCCTGCATAAGATGAAGATTGCGTTTATTCGTAATAAAATTGTTAACGTCCGTCATCATGAAACTTTGGATGGAAACTAACTATTTTTTTGAATAATGTCAAATAATTATATACTCGTCGAAATTCTTCCGATACCGCCCCTTATCCAAATCAAAATCTTTCACAATAGTTATAAAATTATGTTTTGAATCACCCCCACCCCAACACTGTAAGCACATTTCTTGAAATTTCAGATATGTCATGTCACCACTTATATGATCCGAAAAGATATGGCTAAGGTTTGTGTCATCCTGTTTCCATAATGCGATTACATTGGTGTTATCTCTGAGTCTATGTTTTAAGGCGCTAGCGTAAGTTTGACATAAGAACGAATCTATTGCTTTATGTCGACCGAACGAGAACAACTGAGTGATTTTACTTTGCTCGTTTACAGGTGTATCATCGAAAACCATAATTGAATCTTCTTTGGTATCTTCGGGTTCAATCAAATCGTTGTAATGTTCAAACTCATTGTACCCAATTTCTTCTTTTAATGGTGTAAAAACGTTTCTTAACAATTCGTATTTCGACTGATATAAACTTTTCGAAAATACATAGACATTTTGGAATCTAAGACCGTTCTCGTGCAAGATCAGAGATATTAAAGCGTTTGTTTTTCCACAACTCGATGGTCCAGCGAATATAGCTCGTATGTTAGACGGGAACAATGGACCATGTTTACCATCCTCTCTTGCACTAGCAATAGCAAAGTTATCATAATTCTGTATAGGTATTTTAACTTCTTGTACAGCATGACCCGTGTCTCTAACATTTTCCGGCCTAGGAGCACCATTCTTCTTTTGAAGTTTACGGAGATCCAAACGCCTGCTTAATGTTCTTCTGGGTATACCATATAGCCTACTTGCAGAGTTAACACTTATACCCTTTTGTATTTCACTAATTGCTTTCTCTAAAGATTCCTTGGTGTACATCTTTCAAATATAAGTTTAAACTGATTCAAATTGAAAATAATACCCCCTTATATACCAGCATTACAAGAATGCGCATGGACAGGGGTGCGCACGCGCAGTGGTGCGCATGGGCATGGGTGCGCACGCGCAGGGGTGCGCATGGAAAAGGATGCGCGCCCAGGGGTGCGCATGGGCACAGGCGTGCTTAGGCGTACACCCGAGTACGTGAGAAACTGCGTTGAATCACCGAAAAAAAATCTTATTAATATTAAAACAACATAGATTTTATACTTTTTCATTAAAAATATATACCAAATATTTAATTGTTAATAAATCTATCAACAATTTCCGTAAACGGATTATACTCAAACATAGAGTCATGTATAATTAAAGCATAAGCCTTCATCGATGATTCAAAAATTCTTGAAGCTTCTAATTCCATTCTTACATCAACCGTTGCATCCTTGATGCTTTCAAATTGATGACGACAGTCGATTACAAAGACGGGTGATTCCTTAAACCTGTTGTAGTCCATTAAACATTTATTTGACGATTTGTTCGGGTAGTATTTTTCCATAAAAGATACATAAGACAGGTACGCTGGCAAGTAGTCGTTCTGCACGAAATCCAAATTTAATCGACCTTGAGGGAATGCCTGAGAGTTTAAAAACACTTTGACATTGGTTATATTGGCATTCGTAAAGCTTGTAGCATTTTCTTCTTTCCTGTCGTACTTCCCATTTTGCAGCGCCAGTAATATTCGCCGAGCCTTCTCTGTTTCGTTCGATACTTTAATTCTCCATACTTGCGACTTTGATTGTGTTAGAGACGGTAATTCGTGTAGTTCCCATTTTCTGAATGCGACCATTATAGATGATTGATTTTGCATTTCCGAAAGCAGCGATGCCTTGGCGAAGTCGCTTAATGTTATATGCGGAACCTCCCATGAAATACGTTGTATTTTGAACGTCACTGTATTTCCAATCGACTTGTAGTAATTTACGTCCGACTTGGATCTGATTAAAATCAGCTCTTGAGGCATGTTGACAATAGTTTTCTTGTAATCTTCAAAAAACCCAAAAATGGTTTTTAGCGGTATAGCACAACTAAACCGTCCATCTTGGAATATGGTATTGGGCTTCCACCCGGTATGTGTAATAGATTTTGTTTCTGATTCTTCCATGGATACTAAACCTTTAATAATTCTTGTAATTCCAGCGATTCTGCAGACATCTATTATTTGATTATTACCCAATTTGTATTGAATTTCCTCAAACAGAAAATATGGCGCATTTCTAGTAAATTCGTAAGCTTTAGGGTCTGGTTCTGCTGCTCTAATCGGGTCTACAGTTGTTGACGCTTCTCTTAATGTTTCCGTAGGCTTATAGGTACCCCTTATAAATATGAAACTTTCATGGGGGTATGTGATGTTATCACTGCTCTGGATTTCAAACGAAATTCGATCATTAGTAGGGCAAATATAGTAATACTGGGCCCTCATTTCCTCCAGAATCCCTCATTTCCTCACTCATCTGGACCAAAAAGTTTTCTTCGACTAACCATTTTTCATCTTTCGAGATAAATATATCTCAAATTTTTCATCTTTCGAGATAAATGAGCAATCTGAAACATGTGAAACGTGATCTTATCCAATCGGACTTGTACGAAATGCAGCCTTACTCGCGTGTGAACAATGGGTACAGATATATTATAATAGCAGTGGACTGTTTCACAAAATATGCTTTAGCTGAACCCTTAAAAAATAAAACCGGATCAGAAGTCACAAATGCTATGAAAAAAATATTGGACAAAATGCTGCAAGGAGAAAATAACGTAAAAATCAATCTACAAACGGATTTTGGGAAAGAGTACTACAACCGCTGGTTTAAAAATCTTATGCAAAAATATAAGATAAACCATTACTCTACGTATTCCGCAATCAAAGCTAGTATGGTCGAGCGGTTGATTAGAACAATCAAAAACAAATTGTACAGAAGATTTTACTTGCAAGGCAGTCATAAATGGGTGAATATTTTGCCTAAGGTTATGGAAGAATACAATAATACACCGCATCGGGCTATTACCACACTGAGAAAAGGATTTTGTTGCTTCAACTGAAAATTAGTTGATTCAATTAGAATTTTGGTTTGTATATAAACAATGATCTATATGCATTAAATAGAACATAATAAAATGTTGGAAAACCGATTTTGAAGCAAACAAACCTAAATTTGCACCACAATAATTATGGCATTTACTCAAATCGCTATTAATGTAACTTGAATGTTAGGTATCGTTACTTCAATTGCTTGTAGGTTTGATTTGAATTATTTAATACTTTTATCAAATAAACTGTTATGTTAAATCAACACTTTGAATATCCCACTTACATATAAAAATCATTGAAGCAAATACTTGAAAGGGTTTGTAGCATTAAAACAAACTATTCAAATTTTTCAACTAACCAAAAAGCGTCATTGGTTTAACTAACCCATATGTTGAGTAGATAATAATTATTAAGGTCAGTGGCTAATAAGGGTTCAAATAATAACATTTTTGGTTTAATCAAACTTTTATTGTGTTGTCAAATCAATCATTTCGTTGCGTTGTACGTTGTTTAGATATAGAATTAGTTTAAACATCCAAGGTAGTTTGATTCAATATCCAGCTTGATCGATTCTGATTTAATGCAATTATTTTAATCAAATTTTTTTAATACAACTTGGCGATCAACAAATGAGTTTGTTCATCCCTAACAGATTTTAAAAAAATATTGATTTAAAATAACTTCATTCAGTCACATTATCAAGTTGAATATGGAATCAGATCTCACCTTGAATGCTACATTAACTCTAGTTCATTCTGCATAATTTCAGTTAAGCTCCACTTCAATTTTATAAAACTGACACTAATTATTGAAAGTTTGTTTATTCCTTGTCGTTGCCATTGGTCTTTCAATTAAACGTTCGCTTATATAGTTGAATGCTAAAAACAACTGCATTTAGTTATGGACAATTGAGACTAATTTATATGAAGGTACTTACGTATTTTTAGACGAAGAGATTTTGTTTAAACATAGTACAGCATACTAAATTTATCTTCCATGTATTTTTACAGTGAGTTGAAATACTATAATGGAAACTAACACAATAAACAATGCGAAGTAACGCTTGAAGCCATGTTGACTTGTCGCTGTCGAACGTTAGCAGTATATTAAAGATATAATGTGCGCGCGCTGAACATTCAATACGCAACATCGGAGACGTACTAAATAGCGTTGCATTCAACAAATAACCCGACGTTTGATGTGGCAATCGTAGTTTATTTAAATCAACAAGCTAGAGTACGTTTGTTTCAATGTTCAGTTTGTCACAAAACGTGTTCATTTGACACTTTTTTCAGCATTCATTTAACTAAAATAGATTTTTTTCAACATTAATGTAGTATTGGACTAAAATATGTAATTTGTTGACAATATTAGTTTGTATTAAATACGACTGATGTTGAATGAAATTCACTTTTGCATTCGTTTATTAATCAACTGTTATTATGCATTCAAACAAACAAATTTAAGTCAACTAATTTTTGATGTTAGTTTAACCATCTGCAAGCGGTTCAGTTAATATAGTTTCGTTTAGAACGACTAAAAAATACTTGATCAAATGCTTTACTCTTCAAAACAACAGAATTGGTTGTATCAACCAAATCACTTTTCTCAGTGCATGACACCTATGGAGGCAGAAGAACATCCGGAAAGAATAAAACTTTACACCGCTAACAGCGTTTCTAAAAGTTACAAGAAGTTGTATAAGATTGGAGACATTGTGCGTATATCAAAATATAAAGCAGTATTCGATAGAGGATTTCACCCAAACTGAAGTACAGAACTATTCAAAATTGTTAAAGTACAACAAACGAGACCGATAACCTATCTGCTACAAGATTTGGAAGGTCGGCCAATTCTAGGTGCTTTTTACGGTGATGAGATTCAGCTCACAGCAGCACCCGACACGTACTTAGTGGAAAAAGTTTTACGGAAACGGAAGCACGGGCGCGAATTGCAGATACCATTTTAGTACAAAACAAAATCCGCACTATAGCACTTTGGTTAAACTTGTAAGCGAACTAACTTATAACTAAAGAGTTTACTCTTGCGCACCTGATTTATATTCCTTATAGAATGCAAACCGAAGCTTTCCGAAGACACCCGAACGAAGTTGAGGATTCAGCGGGGAACTAAATGACGTCATAATCCTTGCTGCTCGTCCAATACATTTAGCGCCAATGCATGCACCCGGTTCGCATCGTCGATGGTGCGAATGCAGTTAGTAGAAACACCGGATAACGTCTTCCATGTTATACGGATCGCGTGCATATTAAAAATCCAAAAGGGTGATAGCACACGCACACAAATTGTGTGCAAGTCGTGCTGTAGAAGATGCAGTGCTACTATAACCATAAACTTAATAAAAACACTTTAAACCATTACTAAGGAAATACCAACTTGTTGTCTACAGGATACTTACTAATAAAACAATTTAATTTTAAATAACTTCTACGTCATACTTTAGGAAATGATGGGCTTGAATATTTTCCAAATGAATCACCAAGCGAAAGTATATGCTTAGCAGTATTAAAATTAACCATTAATTTCCCATTTTTACGACCGTGGTTAATTATAGATTAAAATTTAATTTGTGCACGTTCGAGCTTCTCGTAAACTAACATATTTTATAGCAACAATGCGCTGTATAATACATGCATACCCCTCGCCGCGCTACTGCTATTCTTGTAATTGCTAGAAAAGTCACTCTCCTTTTACTGTTAGGACCGATGCAAAGGACCATTTTTGTATACTTTCTATAGCACATCGCGCACTTTTTCGTCTGATAATTAAATTTTGCTTCTGTAGGCTTTTACACTTTCGCATAGCGGTCAGTCGCACGTAATGATTTCTAGAACCGGTAAGTACTCGATATCGCCCAAATAGAGAATTAGATGCTCGATGTCTGTCAACTTCCGATTCCTCGTAAAAGGTAGAAAAAACTCAGTCAATCATCAATCTAACTTAAACTTCGACCCGCTCCTGTTCTGATAATTTACAAACATTTTTCAAACGACAATGGGCTCAGAATTTTTAAACCTCCGAGGGATCTTTAAGTCGTGATCAATTACACATCCGAGCTACCCGTAAACTAACATATTTTGCAGCAACTGTGCACTGTATAATACATACATACCCCTTCTCTGCGCTACTGCTATTCTTGTAGTTGCTTGAAAAAGTCAGTCGCCCTTTTTACTGCTAGGGCTGCTAAAAACACCATTCCATACTTTCTTTATAAGTGTAGCACATCGCGCACTTTTTTGTCGGATGATTAAATTTTTGTTTATGTAGGCCTTTACACTTTCGCTTATTTAAACATCTAATATGATTGATTAACCACTTTCGATTATTTTAACGGAGACCACCATACATCCCGCCGCACCGTTCTTTTTGAATCCAACGATCCTATGGGCTTCCACGCACTAACACCTGACGTATCTTTCCTACTATTTGTTAAACAAAAACTACCGGTATCGCCATTGTAAACGTAAACAGATGTTTGTGGATGTGTACGAGAGTATGTAACCATATACATTAACCAGTCTAAGCTATTTTATTTAGTCCACGAAAACTACTATTTTTCTAAACTACAATTAATAATCGCCTTTATAGGTTCCACATTTCGAGCATTACCCAATGACTGGAAACTTTAATTTCTTATTGGAGAGAATTCTTATTCTCCCACGCACTGCTGCGTAGTTGCATGTCCATTCCTTTCGGAGGTATATGCTCGTTATAGGTTGTAAGACCCTCGGTTTTACTTAACTACACTTCGTGAGACCCCTTTAATCTTTTTAATCGTATCTTTCTCGCCTACAATACAGTAGGACTTAACATTACTACCAACAAATTCTAATACTGGATCCCCATTAAATACGTCTTTAATTTTCCTACAACTTTTTTGTTGACAAGTGTTATATTGTATTTATTATACGCGGGTAGTCACTCTTTAAGATAAATATATTTTGCTAGGTATCAACTAATATTAAATTTTTCTAGGGACCCCAAATCTGTAAATAGATTTTAAATAGGACCACCCATACAAAGTTATGCGTTTTAAAGACCCAAATCACTAATTTTTGCGCATCTTTATTTAACACCATCTTTAGAACCTTTTTTTGCTACGCAAGACATATGCCTTAGCTAACCATCTCCCGAGAAATCCAAAACCGCCGTGTCTCGCGAATACCACGTGGAGATAACACGTATACTCTGTCAACCAGGATAGAAGCCGGAAGGATTTGGAAGGTGGGAGAAGAACTTAAAAATTATGGAATCTTAAAACTAATATATACAATAGATTTACAAAATCCATACAAATATAAACAACTATCTTGTATCTTTACGCCCCCATGCGTACATTGTTGTACTATTAGGAATGATGTACCTTTTGTCATCTTCCCTCGATAAACTAATTTTATTAATAAGCTGCGTATGCAAATCGTATTCTTTTACTCCGGATACATACGCAGACAAGTACTCGATACCATCCAAATAAAGAATTGGATGCTTGGTGACTGTTAACATCCGCTTCCCTCGTGTACGCCCAGACACATCCCAGCCCATGAGCACCCCTGCGCATGCACACCCCCTGCCCATGCGCACCCCTGCGCGTACGCACCCCTGCCCATGCTCGCTGCCCATGATCACCCCTTTCTGTGCGATTGCTATTTCGGGGTAACGTTACAGCCTTTTATAAATAAAGAACAATGTTATATACTATTATAAAATGTTTATTCTGACATTATACATAACAAATTTAAAAATATTTAATGCCAAGCATGGAGTCATTAAACTTAATTTTAATATAAAGTTATACATAGAAGACAGTCCTTTCTTTATGTTTGTTTGCAGTGGTTTTAATTTTATCTAATTTTATTCGCAGCTTAAAATTTAAATCCACACCCAAGTCTTCTATCTCCTTTTCTAACCAATAGTTTGATACATAAAGACCGTCTAGGTTTTCGAATTGTAAAATGTACCGAAGTTTGCCTCTATATTTAAAGTCTTTGATTCCGCCGACAACCAGATCCATTCCTTCGTGTAATTCTTGCAGCTTGTGACAATCTTTTAATCGCAGCTTTCCCACTATATCCTGCATACGTATCTTGTTAGCTTGATCGACTTCTTCTTGTCGGTATTGGAGGAGATCCTTTTTCTCCCACACACCGTTGTGTAGTTGCATATCCACCACTTTTGGAAATATATGGTTGTTATAGGTTGTAAGACCCTCGGTTTTAAATGATCCGAAAGGTTCTTTACTAGGCAAATATACAATGTTTAGCGGAACCCCTTTGCGTGTGGTGTACGCCAAGGTTACGAAACCCGCATTCCTTAGTTCGTCTTTGTTATCTGCCATTTTGATAAATACGTTTTAGAATAACCTTTTAAAAGTATACGGATTTGGTACCATCCTTTTCTGCAAGAACACCTACATAACTAAAAGAGTCTTTCTTACTAACCGCAAATGCATACAGCTTGTACAACCCGTATGTATCTAAGTCAGTCCATCGACACATAAAATAATCTTTTAATTCTTCCTCATTTTCTCTAATAAGATGTTCTTTGTCTAACACATCTTTGTATTGATCGCGTATTGTCGCAGTGTTTTCCATGTAGTCCAATTTTCGCCTTTTTGCATCCATTTCCTCTAATTCCAGTTGTCTTTTCCTTCCACTTACAGCGTATGGCATGCATAATGGGACAATTTCCTTTAGCGTAAACGGATAGAGTTTACTACCAATATTTGCGCGTTGTCGTATAACCTCTGGGCGAATGTTAGGTGTATTTATCAATCCCAATTCCGAAATGACTATTTCTTTTGGAATTGTAGAATATGGTGTTGCAGATTGTGTAAAATATGTACTACCTGCTTTAATGTAGCACTTGTGTAAGATTTTTATTTTATCTTGGCTGTCTTCCTCCTCTACTATCTCCAAATAATTTACGGGTAAATAGTTAAAACTAAAAGCCGAAAGCACATACTTTATCAATGTTTCCCTTTCTTTTGGTTTTTAGGACAACTTAATTTGCAAGCCCGTCAATTTCTTTGTATTACCATTACCCCAATACACGTACTGTAGCAGGTTATTATACACTAAACAGCAGCTATTTTGTAGCTTGTCCGATAGCTTACTCCACATTTTGGCAAGTGGTACCGAGTACATTGGCGCCTTTAGGAAGTATAACTTACTATCTTCCAATAACGTTAAACAGTCTTTTAAGGGATTATACACCCGTTCCGCACTGACATAGCTTCCAATTGCACAATTGTATATTGTCGGTTCCAATCGCGTAATACCATGTTCTTTAGCCAAAGTAGACGCAAATGTTTCCTTAAACGTACATCTGGACAACGTAAAAATCTAGTATATGATTGCCAAGTTGTTTATTAACACCAGGACTTGTTATCTGACACACAAATTTGTTGTATATCTTAATTCTTGCATTGGTTGTTAGCCATGTTAAACAATCAATTCCTACAGTTTTATCGTTGTCAACTATAATATTACACTTTTCTTCGTATTCGCCCTTATAGCAAAAGTTATGGTTTGTAGTTAAATAATTACACATCTCCATCTTGCTAAATATACCCGCAAAATCTTGGGTTACATCCATGTCAAAAAGATAGAAATTATCTTTTTCGAGTTCGTCTAATATATCTGGTAGTTCCTCCAATAAAGTTTCCAACTTAACATCTGCTAGTTCCACTTTGTATGGAACGCATATAGGATTTTGGAATTTTGTATTAATGCATTCGAGGTCTTCTTTTCCGATAATTTCTTTTACTCTCTGACCCATCTTGTTAGTGCTTTCCAGAGAAAACGGGAGCTTAGCTTTAACACCATGACTAGCGGAAACAAATCGGTCAAACTTTCTTCGTAGATAGCTGTTAAATGCACCACAAATTTCTTTTTTTAGGATAAACATCCTTTTGCTTGCAGATGTTTGCTCGGCGTCAGAAAAGTCGCAAATTTTAACCAACATTATATTGTCACAAAATGGTTCTGTAATTGGTGTGTGTAGTCCACCAGTCAGCATCTGTTCGCCTTCGACATAACAAATATTACCAATATCTGTTACCAGATTATTGTTGCACATATTTTCTGTCAACACCCATAATCCAAATCGCTCATTTGTCGGTTTCACTTTATTCCCAAGAAGTTGAGAAACGTTAATCACCTTGGAGACGCTCATGTTTACCGTTCAAGCTACTATCGAATACTAAATTGAATACGAAAAAATTGTTCTCTTATGTATTCTACAGAGTGGGGACGTATATTGCCGAAGATAGTCGAATATGTTGTTATCCGACCTAAGCCGACAGGGATGCGCATCGACATATATCCGGATATATGTAGGATGTTAAGTTAGGTGAAATTGCCCCGTAGGGGCTATTTCACCCTCACATGACCATATGACCACATGACCACATGACCATATGACCACATGACCATATGACCACATGACCACATAACCATATGACCTAATTGCTCTTTAATGAGTTTTCTCATTAAAAACCCATTAGCACTACTTGCTTTTTAATGAGTTTTCTCATTAAAAACCCATTAGCACTAATTGCTTTTTAATGAGTTTTTCCATTAAAAACCAAGTGTGGACCTAGGTTAGATAAAAGGAAAAATTAATAGGTTAGGTCAGCGCCGCGGTTAACAAATCTGTCCTTATATGATAGTTCGCTCTTGGCTAAGGCAATCAACTCCTCGTCCTCCCAACGGGAGTCTGACCTGATCGGGTGTTCGAACTCATCCACTAGTTCATTATTATATTGGACAAAATGTGCCAATCTCAAATACTGTCGCAAACCAAGGTATGTATCGAATTCAATACTACAAGCCAAAAGGATCGATAGGCCGTGCTTTCGCAGTCCCTACGCGAGTTATGCATCCCCCAATTACCTATATATATTGATATATTAAATCTAATAGGAATTATTAGAAATTATTAAGTAAAAGTATAAGTTCAATGCAACATTGTAACACAAGGATAACCCAGAGAGGTTATCGACAGTTCATGAGAACGGACATGCAACTTTGCATCCGTGAGGGCAGTGATACTGCAGGTGGCAGGTCACAGGCGGTCAACAGACCGCAATTACTTAGAATTAAGATTGATACATTGTAACAAAGTGTAAAGCAGACATGAGATCTGCAAGTTCCCACAAGCCGTGTGAGGGGCAGGTTATTATAAAAAGCCCGGGAGCTCAATGCCCGGCAGTCAGTCTTCGAACTCCATACTTCGTTGTTCAAGCTACTCACTAGTACAATAATTATTTTTTAGTATTATGTACAAGTTATCTAAATTTTAATTTCAAATAAATTTGTTAAAGTATCGAAGTTTTTTAAAAAAACCAGCTCCAAAGGCCCGAACTTTAACTGGCGCAGTCGTAACGGATGTCAAAAGGGCACTGAAAATCCAAAAATCGGAAGATTGGTGACCAAGAATTTTAATTCGAAATTTTGGCAGAACCCAAACCAAGTTGGAATAAGAACAAGCATAGTCTAAATCCAGCAACAAACCAAGTTGGACAAAGAACAAGAATCGTCTAAAGCCAACAAACAAACCAAGGTGGACAAGATACAGCATCGATCGAACCCACCAAAGAAACAGATGAAATTAATGTAAGTTCATTTCCATACCTTTTTTTTTAACCAAAAACTATAATTGATATATGCTAGTATTATAATAATTAATTACCATTTATTATTATTGTTCTATGAATTTTATTTTTATGAATATTGTTTTGAAAATAATTACAAAGTTAATTATTTCCAAAAAAAACGAGACTGTATAACATTCTATGAGACTTGAATTTTAAAAAGAGATTTTTTTAAAAAGCAAATGAGACTTGAATGTAAAAGAGATTTTCTTTTAAAAAAGTAAATGAGAATTGATATTAAGAGATTCTTACCACAATAGTTAGAACGAAAATAATCCAAAAAAAATAACGGGCGCACATTCACTAACACCAAAATAAGAAACATTAACCAGCGCAATTCAAAAGCACGTTTTCAATCCGGTAAAATAAAAACACAGAACGCAAAATTAATTTCAAAGCTAAAGCTAATCCTTTAAAGCAATCACAAAAACGATTATTTAAAACACTGACCTCTATAAAACTGTATGAACCACAGCAAAACACTTTGCTACGGTAACTTAAAACCACCTAAGATAAGCAAAATACGCGAAGAAAGCATCCTTATTATACAATAAAACCTCAGAGAAATTGCTTTCAGAATCTTTGCACAGTACTAAAGTTTAACTTTCAACAACGCAATTCGCATCATAAGTAATTAAATCCATCGCGGAATAAAAAAGCAATGCAGTTTTGCATTTAATACCTACAAGTAATTAATCCATAAAAGCGTGTACAATTGCAATAAACACGGAATAAAAAGCTAAAACGTTTTTCAATTAAAAATTACTCATCAATTATAAAGTGCAGTAAAACGGTCATCATAAGAAGCTTTAATTAAAACGCTGAAAACTAACATTACGGAGAGATTCAATTACAAGTCATCACCGAGATATCTAAAAATAAATAGACGTAACACTTTATGCAAGCATTAGCGAGTACCAAAGTGAAGTGTTTGATTCCTATTAACACCTGTAAGTGCAATTACCTCAACGTACGTGACTAAATAACAAAGATTACAACTTAAGTATTCAATTTCAACAATAAAGTGCAGGAGTAATTAACCTCAAGTCATAATTAGAACACAAGACAGACGAACTGTACGTTTACGCAACTCAGTAAAACCCACGGAAAGAGTATTAATTACAAAGTAACAGAATTTAACTAAAACAACGCTAAACGAGAATAAATCCATCGCTTTCAGATTCTTTAAGAAGCAAAAACTAAAGATAAATTAAAAGCTGCATAAAAACAAGCAAATCCAAGACTACGGTAATTAATTCAACATTATTGAATACAAATCTCACGAGTACATCACCGCACTGTGTAACTAAAATAAATAACAGCGACTACGATTCTAAAAATAACCAAATTTTTATTTCCACAATCTAAACTTAAAATTAATGAATCCAAACCAAAATTAATACTACAAGTACGAAATTAATCTCAATTTTTTACCACATTTTTATTTACTCAATCTAAACTGAAAATTAACAATTCCAAACTAAAAATAACGCCGAAAATAGCAAAATAAATCTCAATCTTTACAAAATTTGAATTCACCTAACCTAAAAGGAAAATTAATGAAACCAAAGCAAAATTAGCGTCACAAAAAGCAAAACCAACCCCAATTTTTACAAAATTCAAAATTATTCAATCTAAAAGGAAAATTAATAAAACCAAAGCAAAGTTAACATCACAAATAGCAAAACCAACCCCAATTTTTACAAAATTCGAAATTATTTAATCCAAAAGAAAAATTAATACATCCAAAGCATAATTAACGTTACAAATAGAAAATCAACCCCAATTTTTACAAAAATTGAAATTTCACAACCCAAACGGAAAATTAGTAAATCCGAAGCGAAAATAACAATACAAATAGCGAAATAAACCTTAATTCAAAAAAAAAAGTAATTTTTTTAAAAAATTTCCAAAATCGAAAACAACCCTTAACCAACATGAGTAACACAGACATGCGACTCTATTTAGAGACAATACAGACATTTGAGGGCACACAGGCCCATCTCAAATTTCATTGGAGCAGCCGAAATGTTCCTAAAAACCTTCTACAAACCCGGAGATGACCAAAGAAATTCATTGCTTATACGCTTGGTAATAAGTAAACTAACCGGAAGGGCACTAACCTTAATCGCCAGTAGGGACGATTTACAGGAATGGGAACAGTTTAAACAGCTACTAATTGCATATTTTGGAGACCAACGTAACATAAAATGCCTGGTACGAGACCTAATAAACCTTAGAATGGAACACAATCAATCCCCCTACCAATTCGGAATGAAATGCCAAGACATGAGAAGTTTAATTTTAACAAAATTAAAAATCGAAGAACCCGATCAAAACGTTAGACATTTAAAAACAAAAATGTATGACGAAATGGCACTAGACACGTATATAAACGCCTTACCAGAACGACTATCGGATAAAATCAGATTCCAACGACCCCAAAATCTAGAAGAAGCTATGAGCCTAGTAATAGAAGAAGAAAATGTAATGTATTACCGCAACAGACTATACAATCCCAACGGAAATAAAAGTTATTCACCAATAAAAACCATACAAGCTACAAGACAAACAACCCTCAACAAAATTCACACCTTTAACGCACAAACAAATCAACCGCGAATTAATAACCCAAGTTTCAACAATACGAATTTTAATAATCAATATAAACATTTTTCAAAACCAACGTTTAACCCAACTTTTACGAAACCCGCATTCTAACCAAGATTTAATCAAAACCTAAACCAACAAAGACCAGCATTCAACGCAAACCCTAATAGAAATACACCAATGACTAATAATAATAACAACCCTAATAATTATTACAAACCAACACCAATGGATACCTCATCTGGTAACACCAGACAAAATACAAAAATAACACATATCCGACCAAACCCTCATCAGAAACGCAATTTTACATCAGAGGAATTATTCCATCAAGAAATAGAAAAATTTGACACTGACCAGAATAATTACATTGAGACACCTACGAACAATGAATCAAACCATGCAGAAACTTACGAACGTGACGAACAATACGAAACTTACGAGGAGTACGACGAAGAAAACTCGAATTCAAATTTTCAAATGGACCCATTCATAGACAACCAAACTTAATAAACTTAAATAACATAAATCACTTAGTATTACCATACATAGAAATACCCCACGCCAAATTCAAACTATTAATCGACACTGGATCCTCTAAAACATTAATTAGCCCCAGAACCGTACAAAAACATTATTTAGATTATGTAGAAAGAGAACCATTTAAAATTAAAACAGCTCATCAAACAACACTACACCAATTCGTAGCAAATATACCCTACCGAGAACATTTAATGTTAAAATGAAACATAAATTTTGTGTATTCGAATTTAACGATAAATATGACGGATTAATCGGAATGGACCTTCTAAGAAAATTAGGAGCCAACATTGACATTAAAAATCGCTTATTAAGGACAAAATACGGAAAAATCCCAATTAAATTTCAAAACACACAAATTGAACAAAAATACACTATAGAACCCCGAACGGGAAGAAAAATAAAAATCCCAGTAAAATCTAACAAAAATTTAGGAATAATAAATCATATGACATTTCAACAAGGAGTAGAAACCCCAACTGCCTTAGTGCAAATAAAAGATAATTATGCAACCACAACAATATTAAATTCAAACGACTATCCCGTAGAATTATCACTGACAGACCCAATTAACGTAGAAGAACTAAATTTTAACGAAATGGAAATAGACGAAAATTTAGAAAACGATTACAACCCAATAGAACATGACGAAATGTTAAGAGAAAATTTAACTAACATCCGCTTTAATACCGATATCAATCAAGAAGAAGAAAGAGCAATTAAAAACTTATGTTTTGAATACCGAGACATATTCCATTGCGAAGGAATACCATTAACATTCACCAACACAGTAAAACATAATATCGAGTTAACAGACGATAAACCAATCTTTACAAAAGCATATAGACTACCTCATGCAAGCCAAGAAGAAGCTGACAGACAAGTAGCAGACTTATTAGACCAAGACATAATCCAGCACTCCAATTCACCATGGAGCAGCCCCGTGTTAATAGTACCTAAGAAATTAGACGCAACCGGAAAGAGAAAGTACAGAATGGTAATAGACTATAGAAAGTTAAATGAAAAAACGGTAGATGACAAATAACCACTACCAAATATAACCGAAATTTTAGACAAATTAGGCAAATGTCAATATTTTACAACATTAGACCTAGCATCAGGATACCATCAGGTAGAGATGGAAGAAAAGACATATCAAAACAGCCTTCAGCACACCTAGAGGACATTACGAGTACAAACGAATGCCATTTGGATTAAAGAACGCACCCGCTACTTTCCAGAGAGTCATGGACAATATATTACGAGGAATACACAATGAAAAATGCCTTGTATACCTTGACGACATCATAGTTTATTCTACATCATTGGTAGAACACATAGAAAGATTGAAAGAAGTATTCGAAAGACTTAGACAAGCACATTTTAAAGTACAATTAGACAAAAGTGAATTTTTACAAAAAGAAGTATCATTTTTAGGACATGTAATAACACCCCAAGGAGTAATGCCAAATGCAGACAAAACAAATGCAGTTCTAAATTACCCATTACCAAAAACAAACAAAGAAATTAAAGGATTTCTAGGACTTAGTGGTTACTACCGCAAATTCATTAAAGGTTACGCTCAGATAACCAAACCCCTAACAAACTGTTTAAAAAAGGGAAACAAAATTGAACACACCCCGGAATTTATTAAAGCCGTAGACAAAATTAAAAACATATTAACGAATCACCCTGTATTAGAATACCCAGACTTTACAAAACCATTTATACTGACGACAGACGCATCGAATGTAGCATTAGGCGCAGTATTGAGCCAAGGAAAAGTAGGTAGCGATAAACCCATCAGCTACGCATCCAGAACCCTGAATGAAACCGAACAAAATATAGTACCATAGAAAAGAATTATTAGCCATAATTTGGGCAACAAAATATTTTAAACCTTATTTATACGGAAGAAAATTTTACATATACACCGATCATAGACCACTAGTATGGTTATGCAAACTGAAAGAACCGAATTCAAAATTACAACGATGGAGAATCAGACTCGAAGAATACGATTACGAAATTATATACAAAAAAGGAATTTATAACAACAACGCAGACGCTTTAAGTAGAATTCAACTCAATGCATTAGAAACTGAATCCATTATAGGAAACGTAGACGAAGCAGAAATAAGGGAAGATCCAGACGAGATCGACACAATACATTCGACACAAAACGAAGAACCAAAAAACGCGATTAAAATTTTAAACGAAGCAATCGATATGAAACCTAACCAATTTATAATAACAGAAGTTTTAAATAACCCCAATCCAGTAAAATATACAAAAGTAGATAACAAAAAAATATATCAAATTCAAATAACTAAAGATGACAACGAGGAACAAATAATTAAAATTCTAAAAGAATACACCCCGAGAAAAACGATTTTATTTTATTTCAACACCGAACATTTATACCAAAGATTTTCAGAATTATACATTAAACTATTCAACAACTCTGGACCTGAACTCATCAGATGTACTAGAAAACTAATAACACTAGACGACCCTGACGAAATAAACGAGGTAATTAGAAATCAACACGAAGGAAAAACCAACCATCGTGGAATTAACGAAACAATAAAACAACTCATAAGACGTTATTATTTTAAAGACATGAAGGACTTGACCACAGATTTTATTAACCAATGCGAACTATGTGACAGAGCGAAATACGATAGCAAACCCCCAAAGATACCTTTAATGTTAACCAAAACACCCGACAAACCATTTCAAAAACTACATGCCGATACTCTAGTAGTAGAAGCACAAAACTATCTAACAATTGTAGACGCATGTACAAAAATAGGCCAAGCAATACCAATCACATCCAAAAATAGCATTGACGTGACCCAAGGATTTTTACAATATTTCACATTTTACGGAACACCCGAATCAATCACTTTAGACAATGGTAGCGAATTTAAAAACGAGACAATACAAAACACTTTAGAACTTCACAAAATAAAAATTCATTTCATAACGGAAAACCACCCTGAATCAAACGGACTAATTGAACGATTACATTTAACCCTGCTAGAACAAATTCGATTATTAAGAATCAATTATAAAAAGGAACATATAACCAATTTAATGTCATACGCACTAATCGCCTATAATAACACTATTCACTCATCAACAAATTTTACACCCTTAGAATTAACATTAGGACATTCAGATTCACGAAATCCCTATGACATACACTACAATAAAGAAGTATATCAACAATATGCGAAAGATCACAAACAAAAACTAAAAATAACTTATGACAAAGTAAAAGATAAATTAGAAAACGATAAGGAACGTATCACCACAACCCGAAATAAAAATACCGACTCAAATAAATTTTCAATAGGACAAACCGTGTATGAGAAAAACTTTCAAAGCAAGCGACATAAAACAGCACCCAGAAATTTAGGACCATTTAAAATTAAGAAAATATCAGATAAAAACATAGCAGTAGTAGACAACGGTAAAATAACAAAGTACATTCATTTGAAAAACCTAAGACACCCTGTAATTTCAGATGGACAGTCATCACCCTTACCGTCAACCTCCACCCAGGTAGAACGGACAACCAAGTAATAATAGAAGATATAAAAAACAACCCCGGTATACTACCAATTAAATTAGGCAGTATGCAAAACCCAATTAACATTTTCAAAAATTAAATACCTTACACTCTAGCATTATTGAACCAACCGATTTATTAAACGAATTAATAAGAATTAGATCATTTATAATTAACAGTAAATTACCTTTTGATGTAACAGAATCGAACATTCTAATATTTGAAAAGATAGCTATAGTAAAAGGCTACATTAAGAATAACGAAATAATATTTTTAATAGAAATCCCGATAGTAGAAAGTAACAATTATCAATATTATCATTTATTTGCTTTTCCAACGAAAGTTACTAGCACATACCAAGTAATCATACCCAAAACCAAATTCCTATCCCTAAATGAACTGAGATATGGTTATACAAACGAAAATGTACTGAAGTAACACCAAACCAATATTTATGTCAATCGATGACGACAACAACCATTCAAGAAGACAGCCCTTGTGAAGTACAACTATTAAAATTCTCAAATCATTACGAAAACTGTGAAACCAAACAAGTGCAAATAACTAATATGAAAATTCAAAAAGTTACAGATAACAAATGGATAGCCATTTTCCCAACAGAAGTAATAGCAACCATCCACTGCAACTAAGATGAAAATAATCAAGCATTAATCGGAAGCAAACTAATTACCCTCAAAGAAGATTATTATGTGAAATTGAAAGATGAAGTAATCAGAGTTTATCAAGATCCCATAGCAACAAAGAAACTTGCAAACCTACCGGAACTACAATTCAAGATACAACAAGAAGACGAAGAATTAATCAAGAAACCTATGAAGCTAGAGCATCTAGACTTAGACGATCTCAACCACGCCGTGAAATTAGTGGAAAGTTATAAAGAACAATTAAATGAACTCAAAACGCCAAAGTTACATTATAATAATATAGGTGTTTGGACAATTGTATTAATCATTTTAATAATTTTTGTAATTATATATGTATTTTACAAAATGTACCTTAGATATAAGAATGAAGGAAACAGTTCTAGATTTAAGGAAACAAAGAGAAAAAAGGAAACAATAAGTATACCCTTAGAAACAATGAATTTTAAATGAATTTGAATAATGAATTTTATGTATTTAAAAATTAAGAAAAACCTTAATTTTTCATTTACGGTGGGAGGAGTTATGCATCCCCCAATTACCTATATATATTGATATATTAAATCTAATAGGAATTATTAGAAATTATTAAGTAAAAGTATAAGTTCAATGCAACATTGTAACACAAGGATAACCCAGAGAGGTTATCGACAGTTCATGAGAACGGACATGCAACTTTGCATCCGTGAGGGCAGTGATACTGCAGGTGGCAGGTCACAGGCGGTCAACAGACCGCAATTACTTAGAATTAAGATTGATACATTGTAACAAAGTGTAAAGCAGACATGAGATCTGCAAGTTCCCACAAGCCGTGTGAGGGGCAGGTTATTATAAAAAGCCCGGGAGCTCAATGCCCGGCAGTCAGTCTTCGAACTCCATACTTCGTTGTTCAAGCTACTCACTAGTACAATAATTATTTTTTAGTATTATGTACAAGTTATCTAAATTTTAATTTCAAATAAATTTGTTAAAGTATCGAAGTTTTTTAAAAAAACCAGCTCCAAAGGCCCGAACTCTAACTCGCGTACTGAACGTCAGGATCAAGCCAGCATTTGCCCTTTTGCTCTACGCGAGGTTTCTGTCCTCGCTGAGCTGGCCTTAGGGCACCTGCGTTATTCTTTGACAGATGTACCGCCTCAGTCAAACTCCCCGTCTGGCGGTGTCCTCGGATCGGATCGCGCTGGAGCATATGTCGTCGTTAGGCTAACACACGCGCGACCACCTTTCGATAGCCGCCCGCCTGCGCCTAGCGCTACTCTGTGCGTTTGGTTCGAGAACGCCGTGCGATCCGCCGCGCAAAGCGGACGGTGCACGCGCTCCGCCTTACCGAGTAAGTAAAGAAACGATGAAAGTAGTGGTATTTCAGGATCGACGTTTCCGTCTCCCACTTATGCTACACCTCTCATGTCTCCTTACAGTGCCAGACTAGAGTCAAACTCAACAGGGTCTTCTTTCCCCGCTAATTTTTCCAAGCCCGTTCCCTTGGCAGTGGTTTCGCTAGATAGTGGGTAGGGACATTATTTTTTTTTTGGTCTAACGTTTTAGTAACCTACCGTCTAAAGATTTATGATAGGTCTGATTGTATTACCCGAACCGTTGTTAAATGTGCTTTAGCCGTGTCTGGGATTTTTATTTCAGGCGACAGCGCGAAGACCTTGTGTGTTCCGAGGAACTCACCCCTTCACCGGTCTGTGCTGTGACCCAGACGTCGT
Source organism: Platerodrilus igneus (assembly GCA_036346225.1). Taxonomy (NCBI): domain Eukaryota; kingdom Metazoa; phylum Arthropoda; class Insecta; order Coleoptera; family Lycidae; genus Platerodrilus; species Platerodrilus igneus. The sequence goes on from JARFIW010001678.1 coordinate 470,363, forward strand.
TTCCGTCCCTGGCCTCGATGAGGCAGCACTTTCCCACTTTTTAAGAAATAAAAAGAAAAAATGATGATATTTGTCCCCAGTTAGATTTGTTAGTGTTTGTATGTGTGTTTGAGTTTGTTGGTTTTGTCCGACCTTTCCCTTGGATCACGACCATCGGCAGCCGGAAATCGTGATCTTTGGTACGAGTCGGATGAGAAATGTATTTGCTACAGTATGGTTGTGTATTTGCTACTCTTGTTTGTTTGTTAGTTTGTTATGGTTTATTTGGGCGTAATAGACGTATTTGCTACATTTGGTAATGTATGTTGTCTTTTGTTTTGTGTGTGTGTGTGTAAGTGACAGTGCCTATGATATGTTGTTTGTGTGATATTTCTGATCAAGTGCCCCGAACCGCGACCATCGGCAGCCGGAAATCGCGGAACTTGACTCCCGACCAGAGACGTGTGTTGAGAGGCGCTCATAGAGGTCCTATGCAGGACATATGAACTAGGGATGGTCTCGGGCTCGGGCTTTCCGGCCGGCCCAGCCCGGGCCCGGTCCGATTTCGGGCTCGAATCCGGGCCGGGCCGTTGACTAGTTTATTCGGGCCGGGCCCTGGCCGGGCCCAGCTTTTTTCGGGCCGGGCCGGGCCAAATGATTTGGGCCGGCCAGAACTTTTCGGGCCGAAAAACGCACGAGTAGATACTCCACCGTCCTTTCATTATATCTCACATTGAGTAAGTAAATATTCTTAATTATATTTTTACGTAGTCTCTTCATGAACCCATTAATAATTAGTTTTTCGTCTTGTTTAATGTAAAGAAGACGTGATATTATAACTCACTCCTTATCCCAAATATTTTTTCTAGTTCTATTTAATGTTCCTCATGTTGTACTTTAGGCAAGTTAAAAATGCCCAACAACATCAAACTAGGTGATTTACTCATAATTCAAAAGTTTGCACGATTTATATTATGTATATGTATATACTTCAGATTTTAATCATGCGGCGCACGTCGATATTATCAATTGCGTGTAAAGTTTATGTCTACCGTCTAAAACACTAGAGAGTTATTGCAACGTTCACTTTACCAATTTTTAATAAAGTTTTCTCTTATCTGACATTTACACATGCGCAATTAACACACCTGTAGTGTTTGTACTTTATTAAAATACAGGACACCTTTGTTTTATTTAAATACAGGAAAGGAATGCTTTTATTTAAGATGCCTTAATATTGACATATACCAAATGCCTAACGTACAAACTTACATTTAATTGTCAGCTTTCTGTATAAATATTGTGAAATTAAATGACTTTTTGTAGTGTTGTTTCCGTAATTAAATTTAGAGATATAATGTCCAAGTTTATAACACGAAAAAGATATAAAATGTCAACGCTCTAAATATGAGGATGCTGTTTTGTAATGCTTTTCCTAGAAGTAAGGTGTAAAAATCCTTTTAAAAACAAATATACTATAATGCTTGGGAAGAAGTAAAAAACAGTGTCTTGAAGTAAACTCGAAGAGTATTTCGTGTAATAAGAAAGCAAAGAAATAGATTAAGTTCTGAATCAGCTTAGGAGTTTATTATGTTTAAATTCATGGGAAGGAACAAAGCAATTATTTAGATCTAATTACATTATTTGTCTAATATGTATAATTAAATCAGTATAATGTGTTGGTTTAATCTTGTCATAATAATAATATAAATTTGAATTATAAGATTTTTAATTTACCTATACACAGTAAAAAATCAGACCCGTGTAAAAATGCTAGTGTTAATGGTAAAATTTTTAGAGTAATAATCAAGTGTAAAACGTCACTCTAGTTTCACTCTGTTTAGAAAGGAATCATTTATTCTCTAAATAAATAACTTTGATGTTGAATTCCCTCTAAATGTTTCGAAATACCATGTATACGTGAAAAAACGTATTTTCAATTTGCATAGTGTAAAATATTACACTAATTTTATAATAGTGGTGGAAAATCCTTGTGTCCAACTACAACTTTCCAGTCGCATCATCGAGATTCGAGACACCGCCGCCATTATGACAAGTAATGGAATGTCATTAATTGCGTCTTAACCGTCGTTTGTATGATCGGTAGTTCACGCTTCACTTGCCGCTTCTTGTACCTTGTAGGACTAGGAATATTACTATTCATTATTATAATTACATATTATGTAAGTATAAAAAGCACATTTTAGATTTATTGTTTGAAAATTGAAAACACATAATAAATAGTCGTACCTATACTTATAGCCACTGTACTTATTATAAAAAATTATTTTCCAGGAAAAGCCATGAGGTTTATTAAATTAAAATATCTTCAGATTTCGAAATTAGTGAAAGTCGAAAAAGATTTCATTTATGATGACTATGTGGAATTAGGTAAGTTTTTATTTGAAATACCGGCTACGGTTCGGTATGTGGACAGCACCAGATGGGGGCGTGGGTGGGCTCGTTTGAAAGCTTAGGGGGTGTGGGTTATAAATATATAAGTGTCATAGGCCGGAGGGGTGGGGTTCAGGTTTTATACGGGGGTCAAACTTTTGGTACTTTTTTATATTGTAACTCCCATTATAGTGTATATAAATAGTACCAAAAGTATTCACATTAGTGTCTTATGTTTTGAAAGTTGGTATAATACATGAGAAAAATTTTGACAATTTAATTAATCAGATTAAATAAGATTATTAGAGATTAAAAAGGATTAACATCCAAATCTGTTTTCACTATTTTAAATATTATGTCTTTTATTTATTAGGTGTGCATGATATCATTAGACAATGAATTTGACAGACAAGGTCAAATTGGTGGCCCGGGAGTAACAGTTGAAATCGATGAGTCAAAAGTTGGCAAAAGGAAATTTAGGAAAGGAAGACCAAGAGAAGGGCACTGGATTTTTGGGATGATTTGTAGAGAAACAGGAGATTACAGATTAGAAATATGTGCCAATAATAAAAGAGACAAGGAAACTCTTTTGCCACTCATCGAGAAGCACATAGCCAAAGGTAACCTAACCTAACCTAACCTAACCTAACCTAACCTAAAATAACTTAACTTAACTTAACCTAACTTATTATAAAGGGACTACTATTATTTCTGATTACTGGAGGCCATATATGGCAATAAAGGATATGGGCTACAAACATGAAAGAGTATGCCATAAATATCACTTCAAAGATCCTGAAACAGGGCACATACAAACACCATAGAAGGCCTATGGAAGCATATGAAAGATGACGTCGCCAGAAATGGTCTGAAATCAGAAGATTTGGCTATGCATTTGTGTGAACACCTATGGCGTAGAGATGTGCGTCGTTTTAAAAAAGATATATTTGAAGCATTAATTGCATCTGTAATAGAAGTTTACCCTATCGAAGAATGTAATCTATAAATTTTCAATAAAATTCTTATGTATTATACCAACCCTAAAAATATTGTCAAATTATTAAAATAGTTTTGGTACTATTTATATACACTATAATGTGAGTTACAATATAAAAAAGTACCAAAAGTTTGACCCCCGTATAAAACGTGAACCCCACCCCTCCGGCCTATGACACTTATATATTTATAACCACCACCCCCTAAGCTTTCAAACGAGCCCACCCACGCCCCCATCGGGTGCTGTCCACATACCGAACTTCTGCCCAATTACCTACTAACATGAACAAGGAGCAATGAACTTAACCTCCAAAAGTTTTGATTCTTATAGTTAGAATAATTTCGAACTGTGGAAAAATCTGTTGCAACAGCTTTAATAGCGCTTGCAGACGTTTGGAATATATTCTGTTTTTTATTTTGTTGGAAGGGAATTTGCAAAAACACTTTGTTGCTTGTCTATCATGTTTTGCAACTGTTAAAGATATTACGTGTGTTTGTTTGCAGTGACACAATCTCGCTGGAGCACCATGAAATGTGTAATGATTTAAAATTGAAGTAATTGAAATGAAGGGTATAGTGTAACACTTATGTTAAGATATACAAAATACAAACGTCAAAATTCTATTAGTGTATCGACAAAGAACCAGCCTGTTTTTAATCCCTAGTTATTCTAACAAATAGGCTTAATACATGTGCAATATAAATTTTATAATGAAAATACAGACGAATGCTTACTTAACACATCAAAAATCTTGAATCATACGGCCGAGGTGTGTCTGTTGTGAATGCTCACTTACATTTTAGACTATCTCAAACTGCATCTAGAAAATAGTGCTAAAATATACTTGATATATTTATACCCTATAATAATCGAGATAGATAGATGGATAAAAATTGAACTTTGTAGTTAATTAAATTTATTATAGTTTTTTAAATACAATGAACAACCTTACATTACCAACATCACCTCAATTTCAATTATTGTAATTTAGCACTATCTTCTGTACTTGATGCTGTTAATTCTGTCTAGTGAACACGATACGTGTGAAATGAACGGCCAACACTATCTACACTTTTAAGGGCAAACGAATAACTACATTTATTCGTGTGGAAATTTTTCAAGTCTATATATCGTGCTTTACAGCGCTATACAGACTAAACTACGTTCACATGAGTAAAAATTTGAAATGTTTCTGAATATCGGTAAATAAACATCACTGATTCCAATATATCAGAAAAACCAAAATATTGTTGATATATCGGTATCAGATTGTTGGTTGGTCCCTTTTTGGTCTGTCAGTGTAGCAATAACCCTCAAAGATGTCTATACTAATATTTCAAAACTGAATAACGGAGTGTTTACAATGTTTATATAAATGACCGTTTTCTACGGATTCTGTAATAAATCAAATATCGCGCTACCTTAGGGTTTGTTGTATCAGAATTCCACTATCCTCTATATGTTTTGCGGTGTGTTTATCTTAGGTCTAATCTGTAAAATTTCTTATAAATTCACAACTTAAGGTTCTGTTTAAGCAAAATCAAAATTTATGGAACTGGGGGAAGATATCTTGTTTATGACATATGATGGAGCATTCCTTGAACAGGATGTTTTTACTGATTACATTAATGAGCTCTTTGATAGCGATAAACCCGTTGAATTATTAGTAACAACTGTTCACAAGCTTGATGCTGGTACGTACAAAAGTACAATTACAACATAATGATAAACCAAAACGAGTAATTTTTATATTAATATATGGTAATTTTCTTTTTATAGTCTAGTTTTACTATACTACCTATTTAATCAATTTCAAAAACTTTTAAGATCCCTTACCGGAATCCAGGTCAACTATATGTGCCGTTTCAAATTTTAATTACAACGAACCGCTAAATTGTGAATCTCCTTCTGGAACGTCTATGTCGTCTATTTTGTCTGATGATGAAAATAGTGATGTTCCAGTCACTATTCAAAATGCAATACAACCTACAACTTATAATGATATTCTTTCACCCCAGGTGAGTGGAAACTTGAGAAATAAGTTGCATGGAAATATAACATTAACACTAAAGTTGTATAGAATTGTCATAGCTACAAGTGAAAAGTTTTTGTTTATGCATGATCTGTGGGTTACGCATGGCATGTTGCATGTTAGATATAGTGGTCTTGCCTTGTACACAATGAAAAAGTATTAGCCAATATACTGAATTGTCTTTTCTTTTTAAGCAATGGAAGGAAATTATATTAGCTAGAAATGGTGATATAATATTTGATACATATAGCAAAGAAAATTTATTGCCTAATCCTATTAGGATGAAGCTAATTCAGATAACCTGCAGCAAACTTATTGAAAAATATGGCCTGAAAGTACCTGAATTTGCTAAGCGTAATTTGGAGAAGCCATTAGTAGTTTATTTCCAAATTTGTGTGATCCTATGGGACAGACAGGATATGTATGTGAATCAATGACTCAGCTTGTTGTAGTATATTTAAATTTTGGTTGTATGAAGCTTTCTATACAAACAATAATGGCGTAGGATATATAGCTTGGCGACTTCGCACCATTGCCAGAAGTTTCAATAACAAAACTAATGCTAAACGCAATACAAAAAGCAGTAGTCCCAGCATGTTTCCTGTTATCAAAAAAAGTTACTCGGTATTTGACTTAAAAACTCCTGAAATTGAAGAGGCAGTTGAGTTTTTGAAACACATTCCATACAATGAGGATAATTTGGAAATAATTAAAACAAAAATGATATTTACCTACCAATATAGAAAATTTTTAGAAACAAACATTCTTCAAGAATTTCCAAAATTCCTTGATTCCTCATCTTATGTAAGTTCTAGTGCTCCTTCTGTTAATATTATTTACATTAATCTTATACGTTATAGATTGAGGATGATTTTGCCCAATTGTATGAAAAAAAACTACATTTTGAAAAACATTTTCTAGAGGATATGTCAAAAATTTTAGATATTTATCAAAAAGTAGTGAAGAATCCAAGCAATACAATTATAGAACAAACAGCTACAGAAACAGGTAATAATTTTGTAACGTCTGGATTACTTCATTTTCACCTTTACTGCATAAAATCCTAAACTTATTTATAAAACCTATTTGTTAGTATTGAAAATTTATTAATTAAATTTTGCTAAATAGAAGTGTCATGTTTCAGGTTGGGACAAGCCTACCAGGGCATTATTGGCAATTTTGGAAATGCTTCCACCATCGCCTAAGGGCAGAAATAAATCTGTACAGCAGTGTTCTAAGATTGATAAGCTAATTGTATATAAACCTGTAAGTAATGTTGTATTATTTCAATATATAACTAAATCAGATTTTTTAGCCAAATACTTCAATTGAAGAAATTCATAATAACCAAAATACAAATCAACCATTTATTATTGCACAGGGTGCAAACAAATGTGCCATAATTCAATATCATATTGCTGTGGATCGTAAAACCATTCCATGTCCTTACTTAAGTTCAGCTGCTAAAGCTTTTGAAATTCTGTTTATGTGTCACTATGTTTTTAATCTAAAATATGATGAACATTTAAAGCATTTTTTTGAATTTATGCAAACATATTATTTTCAAATTGAACTGGATTCTGTAGTTTATACTCTTAAAATGTCTGAATTACGTTCACGAATTTTACAGTACCTGACAAAGTAAGTTCGCTCACACTGTATATTGTATTTTTATTTTTAAAATGTTTATTTGTTATATGTGTAAGGTTAAGCTTGAAAACTAGAGACACCATCAAACATTTAAGGATAGTTCATTCTTTTTTTGATGGACCCAAATTATTTTTGCAATGTTGTTTATCTGGTTGTCTATATACGTATAACACTTTCAATGGGTACAGAAAACACCTACTAGAACATCAAAAAACATATAATGATGACCAAAATGTTGGGTTTAGTTGTATGAACGTGCACACGTCGAATTCAAATACTGTAAAGTCTGAAAACAATTTTTCTCAAGAAAATGTATCATTTCTTAATACTGAAGTACAAAATGAACAATCTGAATCCCATGATTTGGAAAAAGAAAACCTTAGTGCAAATGATATAATGAAAATGTTTATGTTACAGCTTTTAAATATCACTTTAACTGAGCCACAAATGCAAGTATTACTTAATTCGCTTTCTGAATTGATTGAAAATATTTTTACAAATATATTAGGGTCCAGTTTAAATCAAACTTTGCACATTATTGATTTTTATGATTCGTTTAAGCAAGAAATTTCGAACTACTTTACTGAATATAAACGCAAGAAGTTTGTAAATACTTTAGAATATGTCAAACCTAGAGAAGTAGTTCTAGGCCATCGCACAGATAATGTTTATGATCGAACAAGTCAAACCTACATTCAGCGCAATATTGCTTGTACTTTTCAGTACATTCCCATCTTGGAGACTCTTACTCTGCTGATATCGAAAAATTTAGACACTGTTGAGAAGTTTCTAATACATTTTAATAAGAATAACGAATTGTTTGTTAAAGGCACATATCTTCAGACTATTCCCATTTTCAAAAAAAAAAAATACGTATTGAACTTACAATTGTATTACGATGATTTTGAAACTACAAACCCATTAGGTAGCAAAACAGGTGCTCATAAAATTGGTGCCATTTACTTCACTCTGAAAAACTTTGCAAGCGCTTTAAATACAAACCTTAGTAATATACATTTATTGGCATTGTTTTTTACTTCGGATCTGAAATTAAACACTAACTTGCAAAGTATTTCAATAAACAATATTTTAAAGCCGATTGTTGATGATATTAAAATACTTGAAACAGAAGGTCTTATAATCAATGAATTGGAGCAGCCTGTTTTCGGAACATTAGTTTCTCTTGCACATGATAACTTGGCAGCAAATACTTTACATGGTATGGTGGAATCATTCCAAGCTAACTACTATTGCAGAATGTGTTTAGTTCATAAAAAAGATGTTAAAGAAGTACTAAGTGTGAATCCGGTGTTGATGCGCACTTTTGAAACATCCAAGGAACATTACCTACATCTAGGTGCAGAAAGACATTACTATGGACTAAAACAAGAAAGTGTACTTAATGAATTGCATTATTTTAAGTTGTTTGACTCTATATCAGTAGATATAATGCATGATGTTTTGGAGGGATGTGTGCCATTAGATTTAAAATCATTTTTAACCTGTTTAACTGAAGCTAAAATCATTAGTCTTGAACACCTAAACCATAGAATAAAATTATATCACTACGGCTACTAGTAGACCATTTTCAGGCATCCTGCCACCTCATTTCCTCCAGAATCCCTCATTTCCTCACTCATCTGGACCAATTTACATGTAAATTCCCATAAGGAGTAAATGAGGGAAATGAATCTCCTCCTGACTCCTCCTTGCTCTCCTCCTTGCTCGGACACCCCCACAACCATTTTGATTACATCACACCCGCATTCTTTCCATCCGCGAGATAAATCTTTCTCCACATTTCCACCCACGAGATAAACCTACCTTGTTTGGTATCAATTAATATTAGAATTTTCTCAGCTACCCGAATCTCTAAAATTTTTAGATTGCATCATCCCCAGAGAGCTACCCTGATTTTAAGATTTCTTACCTGTAGCAACTTTTGAGCGTTCTTATAAATTTTTTAGTCATGCGATACATCTTGTTAGTCTAAAATTTTATGTAGAATCCAAATCTGTAAACAGATTTGAAATCGGACCACGCCCTGCAAAGTTATACCCCTTTAAAGTCCTGATCTTCTAATTTTGCTATTTGCTCTATAAGCAAACCTAACAAATAGTTTTCTTCGTCTAGCCATTGCATCTTTCGAGATAAACCTATCTTGTTTGGTATCAATTAATATTAAATTTTCTCAGCTACCCGAATCTCTTTAAATTTTTCACATACCACCATCCCCAGAGAGCTACCCCAATTTTAAGATTTTTACCTGTAGCGATTTCCGACCGTTCTTATAAATTTTTATACATGCAATACATCTTGTTAGTCTAGAATTTTATGTAGAATCCGAATCTGTAAACAGATTTAATATAGGACCACGCCCTGCAAAATTACACACATACCCTCTGCGAGATAAATCTTTCTCCACATTTCCACCCACGAGATAAACCTACCTTGTTTGGTATTAATTAATATTAGATTTTTCCAGCTACCCATATCTCTTTAAATTTTCAGATTGCACCATCCCTAAAGGAGCTACCCCAATTTTAAGATTTTGTACCAAGATCAATTTCTAATCACCTCTCCTTTTTAATATCTACAATCCTTTAACCAAACACATGCAGTATTAACATAAATTAAGCATGCGAAAATTTATTTTATCCGATTTACAGTTTAATAAACTAATTACAATTTTACAAAGTATAACATTATTTCCTGTGCGTAGCCGAAAGTTTAACCTGTAACAAAAACAGATTAATGTGTTGTTTAAATAGACCTGTAATAAAAGAGATTAATGTAAAAAAGGAGACGTGTTTTCGGTTAATAAGACATATTATCGTTAATCTAACAATATGTTTTACCGTCCAGCGACACCACGTGAGGTAAACACATTCAATGTAATGGGTTTTAAATATGAGAATGGGAGGTCAACTTTCACGTAATCATCGCGTGGTTAATAATTAAAGCTGTATATAATTTTATTTTAAACGTGTATATCTTCTCCAAACAAATGCGGTTATTATAATAGGAAAGTACGCTAAATACAAGTCAATTAACAGCAATTAAATATTGCTTACTGACCTACCTTAATTAGGTTGCTGTGCTATTAGGAATGATGTTTAAGACTTCGTACGTATTTTCCGGATTATATGTTGTATTCTTTTTTTATTAAGTAATCGAATAAATCGTTCCTTCTGCTTCCAAAGAAACTCGGATACTCCATTGTCGACGCTGGCGTTATTTATGCGATAGCTAGCCATGCAGTTGTTAAACGCTGTGCTAATCATTTCTACGCCATCTTCGTTAGTAGCGGTAACTGATGCATTTTATGTTTGTTGCTCCTTAAGTGTGCGGCGTACGTAGTTTTCCATTTCGAAATCGCATACTGTACACATAATTCGTGGTTGTTTCGTACAAGACCCTTTAACAGCTGGTGGTGTTGAACGTTTACTGTAATGACATACCGTGCTGTTTTCCTTGTGTCGCTGTGAGCTATTCTCGTAAAAGCGATACCGCAAGACCCAGAGTTTAAGTACTTTGCTGCGGACGGCTTAACCCTGGGCGATGTTACACTACGACATTTGTTCTGGTGCCGTTTGAGAGCATTTTCCAGGTATAGGAAGCACCGCAAGGTTGCACTTATAAACGTTTGCAGGTACCATTTTAGTACAAAACAAAACCCGCACTATAGCACTTTGGTTAAACTTGTAATCGAACTAACTAAAAAGCTTACTCGAGCGTACCTGATTTATGTTCCTTATAGAATGCATACCGAAGGTTTCCGAAGACGACCGAACGATGTTGAGGATTCGGCGGGGAACTAAATGATGTCATATTCCTTGCTGCTCGTCCAATACATTTAGCGCTAATGCATGCACCTGGTTCGCTTCGTCGATGGTGCGAATGCCGTTAGTAGAAACACCGGAAAACGTCTTCCATGTTATACGGATCGCGTGCATATTAAAAATCCAAAGGGTGGTAGCACACGCACACAAGTTGTGTGCAAGTCGTGCTGTAGAAGATGCAATGCTACTATAACCAAAAACACTTTAAACCATTACTAAGAAAATACCAACTTGTTGTCTACAGGATACTTACAACAATTTAATTTTAAATAACTTCTACGTCATATTTTAGGAAATGGGGGCTTGAATATTTTCCAAATGAATCACCAAGCGAAAGTATATGCTTAACGATATTAAAATTACCCATTAATTTCCTATTTTTACGACCGTGGTTAATTATAGATTGAAATTTAATTTGTGCACGTTCGAGCTTCTCGTAAACTAACATATTTTAGAGCAACAATGCGCTGTATAATACATGCATACCCCTTCGCGCGCTACTGCTATTCTTGTAATTGCTAGAAAAGTCACTCTCCTTTTTACTGTTAGGAGCGATGCAAAGCACCATTTCTTTTTATACTTTCTATAGCACATCGCGCACTTTTCGTCTGATAATTATGCTTCTGTAGGCTTTTACACTTTCGCATAGCGGTCGACCGCACGCAATGATTTCTAGAACCGGTAAGTACTCGATATCGTCCAAATAGAAATTAGATGCTCGATGTCTGTCAACTTCCAATTCCTTCGTAAAGGTAGAAAAACTCAGTCAATCATCCATTAAACTTCGACCCGCTACCGTTTTGATAATTTCCAAACATTTTCGAACGACAATGGGCTGAGAATTTTTAAACCTCCGAGGATCTTTAAGTCGTGATCAATTACACATCCGAGCTACGCGTAAACTAACATATTTTATAGCAACTGTATAATACATGCATATCCCTTCTCTGCGCTACTGCTATTCTTGTAGTTGCTTGGAAAAGTCAGTCGCCCTTTTACTGCTAGGGCCGCAAAAGCGCCATTCCATACTTTCTCTATAAGTGTAGCACATCGCGCACTTTTTGTCAGTTAATTAATTTTTGTTTATGTAGGCCTTTACACTTTTGCATATTTAAACATCTAATACGACCGATTAACCACTTTCGATTATTCTAACGGGAACCACCATACATCCCGCCGCACCGTTCTTTTTGAATCCTATGGGCTTCCGCACACTAACACCTGACGTATCTTTCCTACTATTTGTTAAACAAAACTACCGGCATCGCATTGTGGACGTAAACAGATGTTTGTGGATGTGTCGAGTATGTATCCATATACATTAACCAGTCTAAGCTATTTTATTTAGTCCACGAAAACTACTATTTTCTAAACCACAATTAATAATCGCCTTTATAGGTTTAACATTTCTACCATTACCCAATGACTGGTGCTACGTACATGGAAACTTTAATTTCTTATTGGAGAATTCTTATTCTCCACGCACTGCCGTAGTTGCATACCCACCCTTTTGAGATATATGCTCGTTATAGGTTGTAAGACCCTCGGTTTTCTTAACTACAATTCGTGAGACCTCTTTAATCTTTTTAATCGTATCTTTCTCGCCTACAATACAGTAGGACTTAACATTACTACCAACAAATTCTAATACTGACCCCCATTAAATATGTCTTTAATTTTCCTACAACTTTTTTGTTGACAAGTTTATATTGTATTTATTATTTCGGGGTAGTCACTCTTTTAAGATAAATATATTTTGCTAGGTATCAACTAAATTAAATTTTCTAGGGACCCCAAACTGTAAATGATTTTAAATAGACCACCTCTACAAAGTTATGCCTTTTAAGCCAAACTCTAATTTTTCCCATCTTTATTTAACCATCTTTAAAACCCTTTTTCGCTATCCAAGACATATGCTTTAACCAACCTTTCCAGAAATCTAAAACCCAGTGTCCCAATACCACGTGGAGATAACACGTATACTCTGTCAACCAGGATAGAAGCAGGAAAGATTTGGAAGGTGGGCGAAGAACTTAAAATTATGGAATCTTAAAACTAATATACAATAGATTTACAAAATCAAACAACTATCTTATATCTTTACACCCTCCATGCGTAGATTGTTGTACTATTAGGAATGATGTACCTTTTGTCATCTTCGCTCGATAAACTAATTTTATTAATTACTGCGTATGCAAATCTATTCTTTTACTCCGGATACATACGCAGCAAGTACTCACACCAAATAAAAATTGATGCTTGGTACTGTTAACATCCGCTTCCCTCGTGTACGCCCAAACACATCCCCCATGCACCCCTGCGCATCACTACGCCCATGCGCACCCATGCCGTAACCTGCCCATGCTCGCTGCCACACCTGTTTCTGTGAACTGCTTATTTCGTGGTAACGTCACAGCCTTTTATAAATAAAGAACAATGTTATATACAATTAGTAAAAGGTTTATTCGACATTGACATAACAAATTGTAAAAATATTTAATACCAAGCATGGGGTCATTGGACTTAATTTTAATACAAAGTTATACACGGAGATTTACCCTATTTGTTTGTTTGCAGTGGTTAATTTTATCTAATTTTATTCGCAGCTTAAAATATTAAATCGATATCAAGTCTTCTATCTCCTTTTCAGCCAATAGGTTGATACATAAAGACCGACTAGGTTTTCGAATTGTAAAATGTACTCTGTGAATGCCTCTATATTTAAAGTCTTTTGATTCACCAATTCAGATCCAGTCTTCGTGTAATTCTTGCAGCTTGTCTCAAAGTATTAATCGTTTCTTACTGAATAATCCTGCATACCGATCATTGAGCTTGATCGACTTTTCTGTTGGAAAAGATGGCAACCATTTGGTACCACAATTTGGTAATATTTGTTATGTCGAAGGCGAACAGATGCTGACTGGTGGACTAAACCACCAATTACAGAACCATTTTGTGACAATATAATGTTGGTTAAAATTTCAATGTTTGACGCCGAACAAACATCTGCAAGCAAAAGGATGTTTATCCTAAAAAGAAATTTGTGGTGCATTTTACTGCCATCTACGAAGAAAGTTTGACCGAATTTGTTTCTAGACATGGTGTTAAAGCTAAGCTCCGTTTTCTGGAAAGCACTAACAAGATGGGTCAGAGAGTAAAAGAAATTATCGGAAAAGAAGACCTCGAATGCATTAGAAAATTTAAAATCCTATATGTGTTCCATACAAAGTGGAACTAGCAGATGTTTATTGGAAACTTTATTGGAGGAACTACCAGATATATTAGACGAACTCGAAAAAGATTATTTCTATCTTTTTGACGTGGATGTAACCCAAGATTTTGCGGGTATATTTAGCAAGATGGAGATGTGTAATTATTTAACTACAAACCATAACTTTTGCTATAAGGGCGAATACGAAGAAAAGTGTAAATTATAGTTGACAACGATAAAACTGTAGGAATTGATTGTTTAACATGGCTAACAACCAATGCAAGAATTAAGATATACAACAAATTTGTGTGTCAGATAACAAGTCCTGGTGTTAATAAACAACTTGGCAATCATATACTAGATTTTTACGTTGTCCAGATGTGCGTTTAAGGAAACATTTGCGTCTACTTTGGCTAAAGAACATGGTATTACGCGATTGGAAGCGACAATATACAATTGTGCAATTGGAAGCAATGTCAGTGCGGAACGGGTGTATAATCCCTTAAAAGACTGTTTAACGTTATTGGAAGATAGTGTTATACTTCCTAAAGGCGCCAATGTACTGGTACCACTTGCCAAAATGTGGAGTAAGCTATCGGACAAGCTACAAAATAGCTGCTGTTTAGTGTTTAATAACCTGCTACAGTACGTGTATTGGGGAATGGTAATACAAAGAAATTGACGGGCTTGCAGATTAAGTTGTCCGAAAACCAAAAGAAAGGGAAAATTGATAAAGTATGTGCTTGGCTTTTAGTTTTAACTATTTACCTGTAAATTATTTGGAGATAGTAGAGGAGGAAGACAGCTCAGATAAAATAAAAATCTTACACAAGTGCTACATTAAAGCAGGCAGTACATATTTTACACAATCTGCAACACATATTCTACAATTCCAAAAGAAATAATCATTTCGGAATTGGGGTTGATAGATACGCATAACATTCGTCCAGAGGTTGTACGACAACGCGTAAATATTGGTAGTAAACTTTATCCGTTTACGCTAAAGGAAATTGCTCCATTATGCATACCATACGCTGTAAGTGGAAGGAAAAGACAACTGGAATTAGAGGAAATGGATGCAAAAGACGAAAATTGAGTACATAGAAAACACTGCGACAATACGCGAACAATACAAAGATGTGTTATACAAAGAACATCTTATTAGAGAAAATGAGAAAGAATTAAAAGATTATTTTATGTGCCGATGGAGTGACTTAAATACATCCGGGTTCTACAAGCTGTTTGCATTTGCGGTTAGTAAGAAAGACTCTTTAGTTATGTAGGCGTTCTTGCGGAAAAGGATGGTACTAAATCCGTATACTTTTTAAAAGGTTATTCTAAAACGTATTTATCAAAATGGCAGATAACAAAGAAGAACTAAGGAATGCGGGTTTCGTAACCTTGGCGTACACCACACGTAAAGGGGTTCCGCTAAACATTGTATATTTGCCCAGTAAAGAACCTTTCGGATCATTTAAAACCGAGGGTCTTACAACCTATAACAACCATATATTCCCAAAAGTGGTGGACATGCAACTACGCAACAGTGTGTGGAGAAAAAGGATTTCTCCAATACCGACAAGAAGAAGTCGATCAAGCTAACAAGATACGTATGCAGGATATAGTGGGAAAGCTGCGATTAAAAGATTGTCACAAGCTGCAAGAATTACACGAAGGAATGGATCTGGTTGTCGGCGGAATCAAAGACTTTAAATATAGAGGCAAACTTCGGTACATTTTACAATTCGAAAACCTAGACGGTCTTTATGTATCAAACTATTGGTTAGAAAAGGAGATAGAAGACTTGGGTATCGATTTAAATTTTAAGCTGCGAATAAAATTAGATAAAATTAAAACCACTGCAAACAAACATAAAGAAAGGACTGTCTTCTGTGTATAACTTTGTATTAAAATTAAGTTAAATGACTCCATGCTTGGTATTAAATATTTTAAATTTGTTATGTATAATGTCGGAATAAACTTTTATAATAGTATATAACATTGTTCTTTATTTATAAAAGGCTGTGACGTTACCACGAAATAGCAGTCGCACAGAAAGGGGTGCCATGGGCAGCGAGCATGGGAGGGTGCGTACGCGCATGGGTGCGTGGGGTGGCATGCGCAGGGGTGCCATGGGCAGGGATGTGTTTGGGCGTACACGAGGGAAGCGGATGTTAACAGTTACCAAGCATCAATTTTTATTTGGGTGGAGTACTTGCCGGCGTATGTATCCGGAGTAAAAGAATACGATTTGCATACGCAGATAATTAATAAAATTAGTTTATCGAGCGAAGATGACAAAAGGTACATCATTCCTAATAGTACAACAATCTACGCATGGAGGGTGTAAAGATATAAGATAGTTGTTTAGATTTTGTAAATCTATTGTATATATTAGTTTTAAGACCATAATTTTAAGTTCTTCGCCCACCTTCCAAATCTTTCCTGCTTCTATCCTGGTTGACAGAGTATACGTGTTATTCCACGTGGTATTGCGGGACACTGCGGTTTTAGATTTTAGGAAACGGTTGGTTAAAGCATATGTCTTGGATAGCGAAAAAGGGTTTTAAAGATAGAGTTAAATAAAGATGGGAAAAATTAGAGGTTTGGGGTCTTTAAAAGGCATAACTTTGTAAGAGGTGGTTCTATTTAAAATCCATTTACAGGTTTGGGGTCCCTAGAAAATTTAATTTAGTTGATACCTAGCAAAATATATTTATCTTAAAAGAGTGACTACCCCGCAAATAATAAATACAATATAACACTTGTCAACAAAAAGTTGTAGGAAAATTAAAGACATATTTAATGGGGGTCTAGTATTAGAATTTGTTGGTAGTAATGTTAAGTCCTACTGTATTGTAGGCGAGAAAGATACGATTAAAAAGATTAAAGAGGTCTCACGAATTGTAGTTAAGCAAAAACCGGGGTGCTTACAACCTATAACGAGCATATATTCCAAAAGTGGTGGGTATGCAACTACGCTGCAATGCGTGGAGAATAAGAATTCTCCAATAAGAAATTAAAGTTTCCATGTACGTAGCACCAGTCATTGGGTAATGGTAGAAATGTTAAACCTATAAAGGCGATTATTAATTGTGGTTTAGAAAATAGTAGTTTTCGTGGACTAAATAAAATAGCTTAGACTGGTTTTATATGGTTACATACTCGTACACATCCACAAACATCTGCTTACGTCCACAATGGCGATGCCGGTAGTTTTTGTTTAACAAATAGTAGGAAAGATACGTCAGGTGTTAGTGTGCGGAAGCCCATAGGATTCAAAAAGAACGGTGCGGCGGGATGTATGGTGGTTCCGTTAGAATAATCGAAAGTGGTTAATCGGTCGTATTAGATGTTTAAATATGCAAAAGTGTAAAGGCCTACATAAACAAAAATTTAATTAACGACAAAAAGTGCGCGATGTGCTACACTTATAGAGAAAGTATGGAATGGCGCTTTTGGCGGCCCTAGCAGTAAAAAGGGCGACTGACTTTTCCAAGCAACTACAAGAATAGCAGTAGCGCAGAGAAGGGATATGCATGTATTATACAGTTGCTATAAATATGTTAGTTTACGCGTAGCTCGGATGTGTAATTGATCACGACTTAAAGATCCTCGGAGGTTTAAAAATTCTCAGCCCATTGTCGTTCGAAAATGTTTGGAAATTATCAAAACGGTAGCGGGTCGAAGTTTAATGGATGATTGACTGAGTTTTTCTACCTTTACGAAGGAATTGGAAGTTGACAGACATCGAGCATCTAATTTCTATTTGGACGATATCGAGTACTTACCGGTTCTAGAAATCATTGCGTGCGGTCGACCGCTATGCGAAAGTGTAAAAGCCTACAGAAGCATTAATTATCAGACGAAAAGTGCGCGATGTGCTATAGAAAGTATACAAAAGAAATGGTGCTTTGCATCGCTCCTAACAGTAAAAAGGAGAGTGACTTTTCTAGCAATTACAAGAATAGCAGTAGCGCGGCGAAGGGGTATGCATGTATTATACAGCGCATTGTTGCTCTAAAATATGTTAGTTTACGAGAAGCTCGAACGTGCACAAATTAAATTTCAATCTATAATTAACCACGGTCGTAAAATAGGAAATTAATGGGTAATTTTAATACCGTTACATATACTTTCGCTTGGTGATTCATTTGGAAAATATTCAAGCCCCCATTTCCTAAAATATGACGTAGAAGTTATTTAAAATTAAATTGTTGTAAGTATCCTGTAGACAACAAGTTGGTATTTTCTTAGTAATGGTTTAAAGTGTTTTTGGTTATAGTAGCATTGCATCTTCTATAGCACGACTTGCACACAACTTGTGTGCGTGTGCTACCACCCTTTGGATTTTTAATATGCACGCGATCCGTATAACATGGAAGACGTTTTCCGGTGTTTCTACTAACGGCATTCGCACCATCGACGAAGCGAACCAGGTGCATGCATTAGCGCTAAATGTATTGGACGAGCAGCAAGGAATATGACATCATTTAGTTCCCCGCCGAATCCTCAACATCGTTCGGTCGTCTTCGGAAACCTTCGGTATGCATTCTATAAGGAACATAAATCAGGTACGCTCGAGTAAGCTTTTTAGTTAGTTCGATTACAAGTTTAACCAAAGTGCTATAGTGCGGGTTTTGTTTTGTACTAAAATGTTTATAAGTGCAACCTTGCGGTGCTTCCTATACCTGGAAAATGCTCTCAAACGGCACCAGAACAAATGTCGTAGTGTAACATCGCCCAGGGTTAAGCCGTCCGCAGCAAAGTACTTAAACTCTGGGTCTTGCGGTATCGCTTTACGAGAATAGCTCACAGCGACACAAGGAAAACAGCACGGTATGTCATTACAGTAAACGTTCAACACCACCAGCTGTTAAAGGGTCTTGTACGAAACAACCACGAATTATGTGTACAGTATGCGATTTCGAAATGGAAAACTACGTACGCCGCACACTTAAGGAGCAACAAACATAAAATGCATCAGTTACCGCTACTAACGAAGATGGCGTAGAAATGATTAGCACAGCGTTTAACAACTGCATGGCTAGCTATCGCATAAATAACGCCAGCGTCGACAATGGAGTATCCGAGTTTCTTTGGAAGCAGAAGGAACGATTTATTCGATTACTTAAAAAAAGAATACAACATATAATCCGGAAAATACGTACGAAGTCTTAAACATCATTCCTAATAGCACAGCACCCTAATTAAGGTAGGTCAGTAAGCAATATTTAATTGCTGTTAATTGACTTGTATTTAGCGTACTTTCCTATTATAATAACCGCATTTGTTTGGAGAAGATATACACGTTTAAAATAAAATTATATACAGCTTTAATTATTAACCACGCGATGATTACGTGAAAGTTGACCTCCCATTCTCATATTTAAAACCCATTACATTGAATGTGTTTACTCCACGTGGTGTCGCTGGACGGTAAAACATATTGTTAGATTAACGATAATATGTCTTATTAACCGAAAACACGTCTCCTTTTTTACATTAATCTCTTTTATTACAGGTCTATTTAAACAACACATTAATCTGTTTTTGTTACAGGTTAAACTTTCGGCTACGCACAGGAAATAATGTTATACTTTGTAAAATTGTAATTAGTTTATTAAACTGTAATCGGATAAAATAAATTTTCGCATGCTTAATTTATGTTAATACTGCTACGTGTTTGGTTAAAGGATTGTAGATATTAAAAAGGAGAGGTGATTAGAAATTGATCTTGGTACAAAATCTTAAAATTGGGGTAGCTCCCTTAGGGATGGTGCAATCTGAAAAATTTAAAGAGATATGGGTAGCTGGAAAAATCTAATATTAATTAATACCAAACAAGGTAGGTTTATCTCGTGGTGGAAATGTGGAGAAAGATTTATCTCGCAGAGGGTATGTGTGTAATTTTGCAGGGCGTGGTCCTATATTAAATCTGTTTACAGATTCGGATTCTACATAAAATTCTAGACTAACAAGATGTATTGCATGTATAAAAAATTTATAAGAACGGTCGGAAATCGCTACAGGTAAAAAATCTTAAAATTGGGGTAGCTCTCTGGGGGATGGTGGTATGTGAAAAATTTAAAGAGATTCGGGTAGCTGAGAAAATTCTAATATTAATTGATACCAAACAAGATAGGTTTATCTCGAAAGATGCAATGGCTAGACGAAGAAAACTATTTGTTAGGTTTGCTTATAGAGCAAATAGCAAAATTAGAAGATCAGGACTTTAAAGGGGTATAACTTTGCAGGGCGTGGTCCGATTTCAAATCTGTTTACAGATTTGGATTCTACATAAAATTTTAGACTAACAAGATGTATCGCATGACTAAAAAAATTTATAAGAACGCTCAAAAGTTGCTACAGGTAAGAAATCTTAAAATCAGGGTAGCTCTCTGGGGGATGATGCAATCTAAAAAATTCTTAGAGATTCGGGTAGCTGAGAAAATTCTAATATTAATTGATACCAAACAAGGTAGGTTTATCTCGTGGGTGGAAATGTGGAGAAAGATTTATCTCGCGGATGGAAAGAATGCGGGTGTGATGTAATCAAAATGGTTGTGGGGGTGTCCGAGCAAGGAGGAGAGCAAGGAGGAGTCAGGAGGAGATTCATTTCCCTCATTTACTCCTTATGGGAATTTACATGTAAATTGGTCCAGATGAGTGAGGAAATGAGGGATTCTGGAGGAAATGAGGTGGCAGGATGCCTGAAAATGGTCTACTGCTACTTAAACCAAGAAATTAAGCCTAGTTTTGTATCATTAGATAAGGCAGGGGCACTAATTGGTCAAAGGGCAATGCAGTCTTGGTGTTTAATAAGATTCTTGTCATTGATCATTAGTGATTTAAATCTTACTCTAGAGTTGCAACACAAGTGGAGAGTTGTGCTTACACTTTTAGAAATCATGTCGATTATTTTTTCACCTAGAATCAATTCCGATATGATAATTGAATTAGAAGCATTAGTAGTAGATCATCATACACTATTTAAGAAAGAATTTTCTCACAATATTACTCCAAAAATGCATTTTATGGTGCATTATACTGATGTCATTCGACGCATGGGTCCGTTGGTGAATCTTTGGTGTATGAGGTATGAAGGAAAACATGCACTTTTAAAAAATTTAGTAACAAAATTTAGAAACTTTAAAAATCTGGCCAAAACGTTAGCTTCCAAGGTTCAACAGTCCACATTTTTTCAGAATCGACTTGCAATCAATTTATTGAAAGGGCCCTTTAAAACTTCTACCTTTGAAAATCTACATGAATATAAAAAATTGATGTGTGATAATATAGAAGAGTTTCTTGATGATACTGAAGTATTCATCTGTAAATGGATTAAGCTTGGATATCAATATGCTAAGGGATTTGTTATTTGTACAGGCAGAATGCAAGATTCAATGTTGCCTAAATTTGAAAGAATAGTTGATATTGTTGTTCTTGCTGACTTACCATTACTTATTACTAATGAATTATTAACATGTGAATATTCTGAAAACTTTAAAGCATTCAAGGTGCATCATAAAGAAAACTGTGTTAATGTTGTAGATCTAAGAATTTTGGTATATAGAGAACCTTATAATACGCATCAAGTTCATAATGGTTTGGATACATATTTAGTACCAAAATACAGATTTATTTTCTAATTATTATTGTTTCAATTTGTTATATTGTTGAAATAGACCAAGAGCTGGCTATTTTAACCTGACTCTTGTAGTCATACTCCTCTAACCAATGGTTTACATGAGACACCTTATATTAAATACATTTCAATTTTTGAATCATATAATTTGGGAAAGTTTGATGTCATACAAGTTTTCAAGATTAATTATAAGAATTTAGTTACGTACTATCTTTTTCTGTGTATTATATCATGAACTGCTTGTTGGTTGTGATTTTTAAAAAGTATGACTTAATGTCATACCAGCTGCCTCAGTCGTGTTGTAATGTCATATCTCTCTTACTTTAAAAAATTTTGATTAGATATTTTAAACGTGTAACATAGACCTAACGTCCTCTACAGCAAGCATAATAATAATAATATTCAGCACCTCCAGTTTAACCGGAAACTAACCTAATTTTTGAAATTTTAATGATGCCCTGTATATTTATTTCAAAATTTTAATTCTATGCAAAATTCCTTTTCAGTGATGTATTACACATTGTGTTTATGCTCAATGTTAATAAATGTCAAGTTTTAAAAATAACAAAAGTATTTATTTACGTCACTCGTACAATTGTAATAATATTGAAGTAGATCTAACCAAACACTAAAACCATCATTATTCATTGTGCTTTTATACTTGCTTTAAATTGTTAAAGGGTTAAGGTCAATAAACTATAAACACAAACTGCCAAAATTACAATAAATTTAGTTCATTTGATTACGAAGCCTAATCCTCTTGTTTTTAAAATTTGATTTATTAATTAACATTGAGCTCTAAACATAAAATGTAATTCATCACTGAAAACGGAATTTCGCATAGAATTCAAGTTTTGAAATAAATATACAAAATGTCATTTAAGGTTCATAAATTAGGTTCGTTTCTGGTTAAACTGGAAGTGGTTTAATATTATTATGCCTGGTTTAAAGGACGTTTGGTCTATATTACACGTTTAAAATATCAAATTCAAATTTTTTAAATAAGGAAGATATGTCATCGGAACAACACACGGTTGTAGTTACATCAAGTCCAAGAAAGAAAACATGGCGTAGTTTATCTGCTTCATTGTATATTATTTAATTCTTTGAATTTGTGAATGAGTACTCTAAAACAACTCTGCTAAACTTATAATAATGATGAGGATTTTAGTTCGCAATAGGTTTGAAGAGATAACGAAGAGTAGTAACACAATCTACCTATGAAACTTTAATAACTGTGAAGGTGTTAGCGACATGTTTATGGCCACATTTCTAAGCAATCATCAGGATAGCAATAAACTAGGTAAAAGCAATGGGAAACATCAACAAACAAAAACATTTTTTGATCTAAACAATTTCCAAACAAAACAAAAGGTTCACAGGGAAAATGTCTTAACTTATAGTTATAACAACATATTATTGGTATTATTATCGTTAATGTTGTTATATAAAGGTTAAGAAGATTTCTGTGTGAACTTATGACTTTTTGGTAGATGTTTTACATTAACAATTGTTTTTGTGTGTTGATATTTCTCATCGTTTTTACCTAGTTTATGCTAACCTAATCATGTGTATAGAATTTTGGACAGTGTTGCTAACACCTTTGTAGGTAATACAGTTTCATTAGGAGATTGTGTGATTATTACTTGTTGTTTCATCTAAACTTATTTAAAATGTTCTCTAAAGCAGTGAACAAGTGTAGGTACTCTAAATTTGGCAAACTCATCTAAACAGATGTAAAATGTTCCTAATCAGTGAACAAATCTACTCTAGAAAGTAGCAAACCCGCCTAAACTTATGCAAACTGTTCCTAATCAGTGTACAAATCTACTCTAAAATTTGCCAAACTCGTCTAAACTTATTTAAAATGTCCCCTAATCAGTGAATAAATGTCCTCTAAAACATGACAACATCATCTAAACTTAATTTAAATGTTCCCTACTAAGTGAGGAAATCTACACTAGAATGTGACTTAAGTTCTCTAGTATGGAAGTACAATGTACTCTTAAACGTGTAAAGTATACACTAAGTTGTGTAAATAAATACCCTTGCACTAGAGTAAATTCTACTCTAAGGTTTAATAAATTGCCAGTGTAAAAATTTCCCTCTATTTATAGTGGACCTGCACACACTGTTTTTAGAGTTGTCTAGAGTGGAATATTTACTCTAAATTTCTCACTGTGTATCTGCCAAAACCATCAGGGTACGGTATTGTCCATAAGGTTGCGTGTCTTCTTATTTATCAGTCAATGTTGCTAACTTAGCAGTGCATGTGCATGTAGAAGGGTAGTATTTTTACTGAAATTCATTGCTCTATTACTCTAAATGTAATTGAGTGTCCATCATGACTTTTTTGTGAGATATTCCTTTGTATATAAAGAACATTCTGTAAAAATTTCACTTGTTTTCATTCTGTCCCTTTTTACATATTAATCCGAGAACACTAACGTTAAAAGGCTTTTGGCAATTTTTGATAAGCTGTTGTAGAAAAAAGAAGTGTATAATTAGGACTAAACTTAAACTGCAGGTAATTCTGTAAGTATTCGACACGAAAATAACATATTATCAATGAGTCTCTTCTCTTTCATAAAAATGTATGTTCTTATAAAGTAACAATTAACAATTGTTTTCACTTTTTACAGAAAAAGTTTAACTGACTCTTACACGATACAAAATTTAATAAAAATTTATGCCCAAAGTCCATCTTATGCTTGTTTTTGAATTATTGTGATATCTTTTTGAAATAGTTTGACAATTAAACTTCCCTCAAGACCACACTTTTCGTTAAAATTTGTCCATTTTAAAAATGGCTGCTAGAAAAAACTATGGCTTATACATTTTTTAAACAGTGTTTGGTATGATTCTATACGTCTAGGGAACACATAAAAAATCGAAAAAAAAACCTAGAGCATCATTGCCTGGGAGATTTGAAATAGTTTGACCCATGTGACAAACGTCAAATGTGAAAGTTTAATCAAACGTTTTATGGAATGAATTGAAACGTCGTAAGGACTATTTTAAAAACACTGAAATGTTGAACATATACATTTTAGTACATCTCTGAAAAGAGAAAAAATGCCTTTCTGTCCCAACTATCGCCAGTTACGTTTGCATTTAAAGAAACATAACTTCACTTATTTACTCAAACATGGCCAAACACACTTAAAAACAAATAAATTAATCTTCTTTTTAAAATAATGCAAATAAAAAACATTTACATTTTACTTTATATATCACTATTATAAAATATATCTAATTTCTATATGCTTTTTGTGGATGTCTCGAAACCCAAAATTATTGTTTTCCTGTTCCCATTTTTATATAAGACCAATTTTCTAGTCGGACAATTTGACAACCCCAATTATAAAAAAACTTATCAATATTGAAACCTCAATTTGGGACAGCTTCATATAAGGGTTTGTAAATGATTTATTTATTAAAATAATTACACTGTCTAAAAGTAAATATTTTATTTTCAGATTGACGATTGTATTTTTCTACAAGCCTCAGACGGATGAATTCAAGTTGGAGAAAGGTGGGCAAGGGAAAATTATTTCGGCGGTTCTACAATAGTCGCCGATCACTGCAAATAAATGGTTTAATTAGAAAAAGACATGCCCCTAGTATTATAGAAAATATTGCAGCAGGTTCTGCAGTTGTGACAGGTATGAACGACTTTCTTGTTTTTGTTTTGTTATGTGTATATATGTGCAAATAAAAGTTCAAGTAAAATAGTGTTGGAATGAAAGAGTGCTACCACATTTTGTTAGATTTACTTGGGGATATTATTTTATTATATCTCTAGTAAATGAATATTCATGCAGCATTTTAGACAATGGTTTGAATCATATTTTTAAATAACCACAAATGTGCATAGGGTAGGTTCTGTAATTGTATTTCAAATTGCTATTGTAGCATTGTCATTATTACATGTTTATATTTTTAAAAATACAATTTCAGAATGTTTTATCATGATAATGTGCCTAGTTGTGTTCATTATCATTGACTCTGCTGCATCACTATAAGATTTCAAAATTTTTAAAAATATCTGGTTCAAGTATAAAATGTGTTGTAGTAAGAGGAGAAACACTATTGCCTGTAACTTAATTATTTTTTACCGAAAGGATCTTTTGGTTTTATTTTTATTGATGCTACAGAACTTCCATATTAAATATTAGTCTTACTTGTAGATGACAGTGATGCTGCGTCTCCAGATGAAGATGATGAAATCAAATGGCTAATGAATAGTACAGATCCATGGACAGAAGTCGTACAAAACTGGCAAGCAACTTACAAGAAACGGTTGGGGTACAAGGATGTTTCGATTGATAATTATATTAAAAAATTTCCTGTATTAAAAACCAAACTGGGTTACACTTTGGTGAGTTGATATTATTTGACACTTATATATTCATACTCATTAGGCTACAAGTATACTGATTTTTTGCATGATTTGAAATATGTTGTATATATGTCTTATAAAATTTATCAAATTCTTTAGTTCGTTGAAATAGTGCAATATAAATCTAACCCACTACTATTAGGAGATATTTAAAAGTTTGTCTCAGACTTTAAATACACACTAGCACAAAACATATGTTAACAACAATGAAATACATTTTGTTCTTACAAACTGGGCCCCGTTTCATATAACTTGACAAACCTGACAATAATGACGTCGACAACTTTGTAAGAATTTAATAATTGCTCAATGTACAAAAAGTAACAGGTGACGGGTAAAAAAATTGTAATTGTTGACAATTGTCAAAGTAAACTAATCTCTGTTTCATAATACCTTACAATTGTCTTAAAATACTTACATGTCAATTTATTTCTTTTACGACAGGCAATTGTTATGATGTTTTACACAATGATGAACAGTCGTTTTAGACAGCCCATGTGCCCATGTGTGTCAGCAGTAACATGGCATTGAGCACCATAACTTAGCCAATATAAAGTAGCTAAAATCTGCTCGGTCGGGCTAAGTGCATTTAGGAAGTTGACAATCACAGGACTAACACGTAATTTTTGTTTGAATGTGAAATCACTTAGAGTTTAAAGATACTCCAAATTTCTATCAATTAATCAAAGTTGCCTTCAATTTATGTGACAAGTATTACAAATGTCTATAAAATATTTTTTAATATACCTGCACCATAATACCAATTTCAAGAACTAATTAGCGTGCGTAAAACGATCTTTATCGCACTAGTATTTTAAAGGTTGCTAAGCAACAACATCAAAAACTGCTCGTTTATTGGTCAATTTTAGATAAATGTCAAATTTACTTAAATATTTCAAAGTCAATAAAGTAGTGATTATTTCAAATTGAAATAGAGGATATTAAATCAAATTTCAAATTATACATTTATTTTTCAAGTTTTGATGCAGGTATATTAAAAAATAGTGTATGATACTCGTTTATAAGAGCCTTTAAAGCACTTGCAACGTTTAAAGGCACTCCGCTTCGCGTCGTGCCTTCAAACTCGTTGCACGTGCTTTAAAGGCTCGTTTACAAACAAACTAGTATCATAATATACTATTTTTAATATGCGTGGTTTATTTCACAAAGTTAAATTTACCTAAAGAATTACCATTATTTACCCTACAGATTGTGAAAACGAGTAAAAACTACGTATAATTTACTTGGTCAGGTCAAGTTGACTAAAAATTCACCGTCTGTGCTACTTGGAAAACTTATATAAACATTCCGTTATGCATATCCCGTAATTTACACTAAACATTAATTTAAATACATATCTTGCACTTTGCATTTAATTGTCAGGATTAAACAAGTTTCACTATACTTTAAATGGCTTTCCAAAATATTTCCAAATATACAGTTTTAATTCATGAAAATACTATTACAACTCTTGATTGATTGCATATCTATTTTTGTTTCAGTTGGAATGTGATTTTCAACCAATGTTTCCCGAAAAGTATCTGCAAATGTTTTCGCATGATTTTGATAGATTTGCAACTAAAGCAATTGAACATGCTAAATCTTTTAAAAAGGCAGTGGTGGTAGATTTTATTAAAATTTTTGAAAACCAGCTACCGAAAGGTAAGACCATACATGCTGTTTTCACATTTGTAGGATTTACTGTAGATGTTTATAATATTCATATTATGATGTTGCTGCCACTGTTGTTAAAGCCTGCAGTGATAAAAAAGAAGAAGGGCCCTGGAACATGGAAACCATCAACAGTAGAAATATCAGAAGGATTCATTACACACGTGAAGGTACATATTGCATCTGCTTATAATCTGATGCTTAAGAATTAATATTTGATTAATTTGCTGTCAGACAGTTTAAAGATGCAATTCAAAACTTGAGTCATCAGATAATAAAAGATATGAGTGAACGCAAGTTATAGGATCCCTCATTTGTTATACATATGAAACTAATAAAGACATTAGTAAATATTAGGAAATATTAGGAAAGTGCAACAATGTCATAAAAGACAAATTGCAACAATTTATTACAATTTATTATGATTATTTCAATTTCCCACGAATGGAAACGCTACAAAGTAGCACAAGGATAAGTGACACTGCAGATGTCAGGTCACAGACGGTCGGCGGAAGTCACGTACCGAGATTACGCAGAATAAGCCTGCAACATTATAATTATGAATAGCTTTTAAGATAGCAACTAAGTATTATGAATAGAGTCAAGGGTAAGCGGACATAGGTCCGCAGGTTCCCACAGAATTGTAAAGAGGTAGGGAGATTATAAAAAGGCCGGGAGCTCCACTCCCAGTCAGTTCATCAAACGTTCAGCTTTTGCATTGCAGTTCGTAGATAGCTCACTTGTACAATTAAGTATTAACTATTCGACTTAGAATAAATTAATTCAAGATTGTAATTGTTCAAATCTGTAAAACAAATAAATGTGTTAAAGTTCAAAGAGTCTTTTTTAAAAAGGACCGCTCGAAGCCACGAACCTTAACTGGCGCAGTCGTAACAGATGTCAAAAGGGCACTAGCGAATCCAACTTCGAGGAACTGGCGGGAATTTCAATTCCGAATTTGGCAGAACAAAAACAAAAGTTGGAGGAGAAACACGCATCGTTCAAGTCCAGCAGTTGAAGGAGAAACAAGCATAATTCGAATTCAACAAAAAGAAAAAAAATTGGAGGCGATACAAGCATAGATCAAATCCACGAAACCAAAAGAAAAACAGAAACAAAGAAAACAAATCAATGAAAGCAACAAAGCAACTAGTGTAAGTTCATTTTCCTAAACCAATTAGAAATTATTTTATTATTAACAAAGACATTTGATATTTGCTAGTTTTATGATTTATCTATGTATATTTTGACTATTGTTACAAATATTTTATGCCATTTTTTGAAAATAATCGACTTGGCAATTGCTAGAGATTATCTTCAAGCCTTTATTGAAATTTTATTATTATTTTACTTGTATATATGAGAAATTTACAAAAACTTGAGACAACAAAAAATTCTGAGACAAAGAACTGAGAAAAACTATTCTGAAACAAAAACTAGAGACAATTATTAAAAAAGTCGCAGAGCGCACAAGAGACTAGATCACGTTTTAACTAACGTAAGAAAAACTCTTAGAAACAAAACCAAACCTCTTAAGATTGCGGAATTAAATCTTAACTGGCGCGAAAAAATTTTTAAAACCTCTAATTCAACAACCTTAACTGGCACAAAAAATTTTAGAATTTTTGAATTAAAACTTAACTAACGCAAGCAATTTTTAGAATTTCTAATTCTACAATCTCAACTAACACAAGAAGTAAAATTTCTAATCCCAAAATAAAAGAATTAGCTGACGCACAAAAATAATTTAAATACACCAAGAATAAAAACGCGAAAGCAAAACCACGAGCAATTAAAACCGAAATTCAACTCAAATACCATCCATAAATAGACAACTTGCATTCTATTATTGATACAAGAAATAACTAAGCGCGATTTCAAATTGAACGTAAAATCTCATTCTAAAGAAAGTGAATGAAACTAACCTTGAATAAATACGCATAAATCTAATAATAAATCACAGTACAAAAGATATTTAAATACTTCGCGAAACCTTTTAGAATTCAAGCACTATAAACAGCATAAAATTACGACCAGAAACTTTTATAAATTACACAAATAATTACGGTACTAAAACGCAAATTACAACCACATTCAAACGTGAAAATTCTACTGCAATATTTCAGTAAATTAAAAGACGCACAAATTTCAGTGTATAAAATCACTGCGAGTACTAAATAATACCCACAGTATATTTAAAAATAACCTATAATAGAGACGCTAACGCAACTAATTAATTGATAACATTGTAAGCATTGCAGACACCTTACAATCGCATAAACCTACGAGATAATTACTACGCACCTAAATAAAATCGACATAATTAAAAATTAGAGAAGTTTGAACTGACGCAAATAACGCAAAACATTCACACCCGATAAATTACCACAAAAAATAATTCAACCTATTGAAACTTAGGAAATTAAAATTAAAAAATCGGCAAATCAAAAGTAAACTCAACCAAACTAATACCAAGCGTAAAACTCATTAAATAACACCCAAAAACTACAAAATAAATCCAAATTTTTCAAAAAAAAAAAATTTTTTTTTTTACTTTTTTAAAATTACCCAAACATTAACCCAGCCAAGATGACTAATGAAATGAAGCTGTACCTCGAAATGATCCCCAGCTTTAACGGGAATGACCAATGTTTACTCAGCAATTACATTTCGGCTTCCGAAATATTCTTAAAAACCTTTTACAAACCGGGAAATAACGACAGAAACACTTTGCTTATCCGCCTTATTACCAGTAAACTAACCGGAAGGGCACTAACGTTAATAGCCAGTCGCGAGGACGTGGACCAATGGGACGAATATAAACGAATATTAATTGCATATTTCGGGGACCAACGTAACCTAAAATGTTTAGTAAGGGATTTAACCAGCCTAAGAATAGAACACAACCAGTCACCCTATCAAGTTGGAATGAGATGCCAAGATGTAAGAAGCTTAATCTTGACAAAACTCAAAATCGAAGAAACTGACCCAAACGTAAGACTTTTAAAAACGAAAATGTATGACGAGATGGCATTAGATACCTATCTAAATGCACTACCCGAAAGACTTTCAGATAAAATTAGATTTCAACATCCCCAAAACTTAGAAGGAGCAATGAACATGATAATCGAAGAAGAAAACGTAATGTACTATAGAAACCGACTATATAACCCCAACGCGAATAAAAGCTACACGCCAATGAAAACTATACAACCCGCAAGACAAATAAATCCACAACAAAAATTTAACTCATTCAATGCACAAACAAACCAAACGCGAACAAATAATCCACATTTTAATAACTTTAACAACCAATACAAACAATTCTCAAAACCAACGTTTTATCCAAACTTTTCAAAACCCGCATTTCAACCGAGATTTAACCAAAATATAAATCAACAAAGACCAGCATTTAACGCGAATCCTAATAGAAACTCACCGATGATAAACACTAATAATTCCAATAACTTTTACAAGCCCACACCAATGGATACCTCATCTGGTAACACCAGACCTAACACAAAAATAACGCACATAAGACCAAACCCCAATCAAAAACGCACTTTCACTTCAGAAGAGCTATTTCATCAAGAAGTAGAAGAGTATGAAGATGACCAAAATAATAACAATCGACCGTGTACGAATAATGAACAGAATCAATCAAACCATTATGAACGTGAAGAACCACACGAAAATTACGAGGAAGACGACGAAGAGAACACATGTTCAAATTTTCAAATAGACCATTTTATAAACGACCTAACGTAATAAATCTAAATAATATGAATCACCTTGTATTACCCTATATCGAAATACCCCACGCTGAATTTAAATTACTAATCGATACCGGATCTTCAAAAACATTAATAAGCCCGCGAACAGTAAAGAAACATTATCTAAACTATGTAAAAAGAAAACCCTTCAAAATTAAAACCGCCCATCAAAAAACCCTACACCAATTCGTAGCAAACATACCTTTACCAAAAACCTTTAACGTAAAGATGAAACATAAATTCTGCATATTTGAATTTAATGACAAATATGATGGACTATTAGGAATGGACCTTCTAAGAAAATTAGGAGTCAACATAGATATCAAAAACCGATTATTAAGAACCAAGTATGGACGAATCCCCATCAAATTTCAAAATACCCAAATCGACGAAAAATATACATTAGAACCCCGAACAGAAAAAAAAATAAGAATCCCCGTAAATTCAAATAATAACTTAGGAATAATAAACCATATAACTTTTCAACAGGGAGTAGAAACCCCAACCGCATTAGTAAAAATCAAAGATAATTACGCCACAACGACCATATTAAACTCAAATGATTACCCCGTAGAACTATCTTTAACAAACCCGATAAACGTAGAAGAATTAAATTTTAACGAAATGGACATAGATGAAACCCCAAACGAAAATTACAACCCCGCAGAAAATGACGAAATGTTAAAACAAAATTTAAATAATATCCGATTTAACCGCGACATAAATCACGAAGAGCAGAAGGCAATACAAAAATTATGTTATGAATACCGCGACATATTCCATGGCAAAGGAATACACCCCCGAGAAAAAACGATTTTACTTTTATTTTAACACGGAAAACTTATATAAACGATTTTCAGAAATATATGTAAAACTATTTAACAATTCTGGCCCCGAACTTATAAGATGCACAAGAAAATTAATAACATTAGACGACCCAGACGAAATAAATGACGTAATAAGAAACCAACACGAAGGAAAGACCAACCATCGAGGAATAAACGAGACCCTAAAACAAATTATGAGACGCTACTATTTCAAGGACATGAAAGAATTAACTACAGACTTTATCAATCAGTGCGAATTATGTGATAAAGCCAAATATGACAGAAAACCCCCAAAGATACCCTTAATGTTAACTAAAACACCAGACAAACCTTTCCAAAAATTACATGCAGATACTCTAGTAGTAGAAGCACAAAGTTACCTAACAATCGTGGACGCATTTACGAAAATAGGACAAGCAATACCAATCACTTCAAAAAATAGTATAGACGTATTTCTACACTATTTTTACATTTTACAGAACACCCGAAACATTAACATTAGATAACGGAAGCGAATTCAAAAACGAAACAATTCAAAACGCTTTAGAATTACACAAAATAAAAATTCACTTTATAACGGAAAACCACCCTGAATCCAATGGACTAATCGAAAGACTACATTCAACCCTATTAGAACAGATCAGATTATTAAGAATAAATTACAAGAAAGAACACATAACTAACTTAATGTCATACGCATTAATCACGTATAATAACACGATTCATTCAACTACAAATTTTACACCCTTAGAACTAACCTTAGGACACTCAGATTCACGCAACCCCTACGATATACATTATAACAAAGAAATCTATCAGCAATACGCTAAAGACCACAAGGAGAAACTAAAAATAACCTATGACAAAGTAAAAGACAAATTAGATAACGATAAAGAACGCATTACCGCGACCCGTAATAAAAATTCAGACAAACAAATTTTCCATAGGACAAACCGTATTTGAGAAAAATTACCAAAGCAAAAGACACAAAACGGCACCGAGAAATTTAGGACCCTTTAAAATCAAACGAATATCCGACAAAAACGTAGCCGCGATAGACGACGGCAAGATAACAAAATATGTTCACCTCAAAAATTTAAGACACCCTGTACTTTCAGATGGACAATCGTCACCCTTACCGTCAACCTCCACGCAGGTAGAACGGACACAGAAATTATAATTGAAGACATAAAAAATAACCCCGGTATACTACCAATAAAATTAGGCAGTATGCAAAACACTATAGATTATTGGACCTTTGCACAAAAATTCGATTTAACCGAGCTAAAACCATAATTAGTAATCAAATATCGTTAACACAATCAACGATCATCAAATTTAATGAAACTCTAAGAAAATTAGTTAGAAATCAAGATAGTATAGCCAATCGAATAGAAACCTTAGAAAATAACATGCGAACTACCATGTTAGGCATGCGAGATTTAATCAGATTCAACACGATATACAATCAAATAATATCAACCCTAACTTTAATTCAACAAATCCTAGCAACATTAGAAAACGCAGTAACCTTTGCAAAATTAAATACTTTACATTCAAGTATCATAAAACCAATAGATTTATTAAAAGAATTATTGAGAATAAAATCTTTTATAACTAATAGTAAGTTACCTTTCGATGTATTAGAATCAAACATTTTAATATTTGAAAAAATAGCCATAGTTAAAGGCTATGTAAAAAATAACGATATAACATTTTTAATAGAGATACCAATAGTAGAGATTAACAGTTACAATTATTATCACTTATTTGCTTTTCCAATGAAAATGATTAGCACATACCAAGTTATTATTCCAAAAACCAAATTCCTATCCTTAAATGAACAAAGATATGGTTATACAAACGAAAAATGTAATGAAGTCACACCCAATCAATACTTATGCCAATCATTGACAACAACAACAATTCAAGAAGACAGCCCTTGCGAAGTAAAACTACTAAAATTTACCAATCATTATGAAAATTGTGAAGCCAAACCTGTACAAATCACGAACATGAAAATTCAAAAAGTAACGGAAAATAAATGGATAGCCATTTTTCCCACCGAAGTAATCGCAACAATATATTGCAACCAAGATGAAAGTAATTTAGCATTAACCGGAAGTAAATTAATCACCCTTAAGGAAAATTGCTATTTAAAATTAAAAAACGAAATAATTAGAGTTTACCAAGATCCCGTACAAAGCAAGAAATTAGCAAATCTATCCGATCTGCAAATCAAGATTACCCAAGAAGAAGATGAAGAAACCCTTAAAAAACCAATGCAATTGGAACACCTGGAATTAGACAACCTAAACCACGTCATGAAACTCATGGAAGATTATAAGGAACACCTGAACGAGATCAAGACGCCCAAAGTGCACTACGATAATATTAGTGTATGGACAATTATATTAATTTTATTGACTATTTTATTGATCATTTATGTAACGTACAAAATATGTATTAGATTTAAGAATAATAAAGAAAATAGTTTTAGATTTAAGAAACCCAAACAAACAAATGTACCCCTAGAAAATATGAATTTTAAATGAGATTAAACGAAAACGAATTTAATTAAAAATCAAGAAAAGGTAAAAACCCTTAATTTTTAATTTTACGTTGGGAGGAGTTATAGGATCCCCCATTTGTTATACATATGAAACTAATAAAGACATTAGGAAATATTAGGAAAGTGCAACAATGTCATAAAAGACAAATTGCAACAATTTATTACAATTTATTATGATTATTTCAGTTTCCCACGAATGGAAACGCTACAAAGTAGCACAAGGATAAGTGACACTGCAGATGTCAGGTCACAGACGGTCGTAGGAAGTCACGTAGTGAGATTACGCAGAATAAGCCTGCAACATTGTAATTATGAATAGCTTTTAAGATAGCAACTAAGTATTATGAATAGAGTCAAGGGTAAGCGGACATAGGTCCGCAGGTTCCCACAGAATTGTAAAGAGGTAGGGAGATTATAAAAAGGCCGGGAGCTCCACTCCTAGTCAGTTCATCAAACGTTCAGCTTTTGCATTGCAGTTCGTAGATAGCTCACTTGTACAATTAAGTATTAACTATTCGACTTAGAATAAATTAATTCAAGATTGTAATTGTTCAAATCTGTAAAACAAATAAATGTGTTAAAGTTCAAAGAGTCTTTTTTAAAAAGGACCGCTCGAAGCCACGAACCTTAACTCGCATGATTTAAAAATTAGGCGCTTGTGCGGTTGTTTATTAGTTGTATGTCCAAAACAAGTAACATAGTGCAGACGCCTTAATTGAATCGATTTCACTTTCTGCTCAAGTAGTTTATTGCATGTATAGTATTGTTCTCAATTTCCTGTCGTGCTATTTATTAAGAATGTAGTTTTCCAAGTGAATTATTTCTTATGGCCAATTAGTTAAAATAAATAATATAAATTAATTATTTTGGAGCATTTATTTAATGTCTTTATCAACAACAGTTTAAAATAACAATTCTTATCAGAATACGTTTAAAGTACCCACATGGCCTCATTTGTATTAATGATCAAATATTGTTTTTTTTATTAAAGGGTGTAGTTGTAGCGAAAGTGTTACTTCTACTTAGTTATGTGTTTATGTAGTAATTTTTAACATTTATTTTTTCCAAAATTGCTGT
This sequence comes from Platerodrilus igneus, assembly GCA_036346225.1. Classification (NCBI taxonomy): domain Eukaryota; kingdom Metazoa; phylum Arthropoda; class Insecta; order Coleoptera; family Lycidae; genus Platerodrilus; species Platerodrilus igneus. Next base: position 506,438 of record JARFIW010001678.1, read on the forward strand.
TGTATGGACGTATATTTTTTAAAACCTACTGATTAAGTACAACCCTTAATTATGTTTTTATATACTACATTTGAGCTTCCAATGCATTACAGCAAAATAAAGTTTTCAATAACGATCTTGGTTGTCAAATTTCTTGTCTTATATTAGGATGCTAACATATTTCATTACAGAAATGAGCATTGACCAAAAAGTATTGTTCCAAGCATGTTTTGATATAGTGCTAAGTTAGGCACATATTTTTATAACAGCTGGCGACTTGGAGGATGCAGCATAGGGATTTCAATGATAATTTCTTAATGTTGAATTATTCGCTTCCATAATTATTTTAGAGGAAAAGTGTAAAGGAATATTTTGTAGAGATAAAAATACTAAACCTAAGCATATCATTGCTTACAATTTTTTATTTATCAGAACCGAGATATAGAGGAAATAAAAAGTCTACTTTTAAAAAATCGGTAGTGCCATGGATTAATAAAATCAAATAAACACACTTAAACTTTAGTATCATTTGGCATATTTTAATAGTAATTATAAAACTACCAATTGTATGTAAATAAATTCTCATGTTGCGTATTTTTAAACTTCCATGGCATCACCGATTTTTTAAAATTTATTTCTTTTATTTCAAAATGTAGAACTAAAAATTTGTTTTCAAGCTGAGTGTAACAAATTATCACTGTATCAAGTAGCTAATGTTAGATAACAATTTTACGACCGGTTGAGCCATTGTTTAGCAGTAAATTGCGGTTGGCTTGAACATTTGCTGTAATTTTCTATTTTTGCAGTAATAATGTGTTTACTGTTTGTTTTGTTTAAATAAATGTAATCCTGTTCTCTATCACTCAATAGATTGTTTTATAATTGCTTTTAAAATACATCAAATGTAAATGACTTTGAAATTTAAGTGCGTTATGGTTTTATTAATCCATGGCATTACCAAATTCTTTAAAATTGGAACTTCTATTTCTTTCATTTTTCGGTTTCGTTAAATGAAGAATTATCTATACAAAATATTCCTGTACACGTTTCCTCTAAAGTTATTAGGAAATCAAAGAATTTAACATTAAGATATTATCATTGAAATCCTTATGCTGCGTCTTCCAAGTCACCACCCAGTATATAAAACTTGTTTTTTTATTAGAACAATTAGTTCCACAAAAAATATATCCTAAAACTAATTGAATTTTCTATTTTTTAAGGTTGCTGGTGATATAAAACCTGCACTGGAACGGAGATCGACCAAACTGAATTCTTTTGGTTTAACTCTGCAACCCACACCACTAGTCGTAGGTCCTACCCTCCATGAAATATCATCCAGCTATATAGTGTTGAATGAATTAATCTATCAGGTGCCAACACCTCTTAAGGGCGCGATCGGATGTATGGTTGGCTGCCTAAAATCCATCAAAAAACAGGTTATTCTGTTTGGTAAATAACTTTTGTTGGATTGAAAATATGCAAAATGTAACTTCACCATTAGACTCACAAAACTTTGAACTTTCTAACGAAGGTTTGCTTTTTTTTTCTAAAGTGCAGTAATAAGCAAGAAATAGCTGTTAAAAGTAATGGTAAAAATTCACTTACTTTATTTTAGTTACTACATCTAACATAATCAATTTGTATATAAAAAAAAGCATTCGTTGGATAGCAGAATACATATATAATCGTTCTGTTAAAAAAAATTTCAAAAATATTGATCATGATAGCCGTAGTGTACTGAATGGATTTTATTGAATTATTACATTAATTGTACGCCATTTTAATAGAAATTGTTCACGACTTCCTCCGAAGATGGCACTGTTAATGATGTGTAGAATAAGGTTTAAAACCAGAATATTTCAAATTGAATTATTTTGGACTTTGTTTTTGTCGCATTGAAATGAAGTAAACTAATAATAGGTATATGGTGAATTACCATTTGATAAGTGTAATATAATAATGATTGGATTAATTGCGAATATTTATGAAGCCAAAAATGACATAACCTCAATATCCATGGTTGTTTGTAAACTTTCATGTTTATGTTTACAAGCGATAAGTAAATTATTACACCAGTGTTACTTTGTGAAGCTTATACTATGTTATAATAGTTTTTAAAAGAAAGGGTAGTGTGCCGTATCCCAAAACGTAACTAGATACTCTACAATATTCAATATAAGCAAAATATTGCATCATGTTAGCAAGAGTAATGTTTATTAAAATATCTTAGTGGAACCATCGCAGGAAAATAGGATACATTTTGTTACAAAATAGGTTGAGAGTTTGGTACTCGGCAAAATGATTTACAAATTTGAACGATCTGGGGGAGGACGTTCTCAAAAAACGATAATTTTTCCTACATCATTTTACACTTCACTTTGGGAACGTTCATTGTCTTGTGTATCTTCACCAGGGGTTTGCAATGGTAATTATATTCTCCATTTGAAAAGTGTCAAAATCAGCTTTAAATATATAGGCAACTTATTAGTGTTCCCATTCTTTATCCCCACGTAGCAGACTTCCGTAATTTTTTGGTCATACAAAGTCCAAATGTAACGTCAAATAGATGTGATAATGAAATTTTCTCAAATTGTGCTGCCGGCAAAAAAGGATTATAATAAACAATAAACTTCAAAACTCCCACTAATTATGAAATATATTTTAGGCTAAATTAAAAATAAAAATGGAAAAGTTTATTTAGGATTAAACAATTTACGAAACTAGACCTAACTTTAGGCATTAGAAATAAACCATAAAAGAATTCCTTTTTGGTTTATTCTGTCAAAAAATAGCTATTTTGTTACATTAAATCGACTCTGTCAAAAACGACTAAACGTTTATTTCAATAAATATTTCAAACTAATAGAATATTTGGGGTCTTTGGTTAATATTTTTCATCAAATGCTAATATCGAAAAATATATTTCCAATACAAAAAACTTTGAGTTGTTACCTGTAAAGTGTGCTTTATTAAAACAAAATTATTACAAATGTTTTATTTTTAATGAATAACTAAGAAATTAAAATAGGTTCAATTGTTGTAATATTTACAATGTGTATATAGGTATTTTTGAACAGTAAGTCATTAGCAACCAAAAACTTAAAAGGAACACTGTTTTACACAATACGTAGCAATGTAAATGATATAAAACTATTGGTGAAAAGAAGTGAATAACAGGCATTTGTAAATAATATTTTTTTAAACCACACATTTTAAGGTCAATAGATAAACGTTTAGTAATAAATATACGAACAGCTTTCGAATTGAAATTGACTTTATTGTTGTTAATATTACATTAAATATTAGTATATAAGGCATGTTTGTAGGTCCATACAGGCAAAGTTTAGTCATACACTATCGTACACTTAACCTGCATAAACCACTACATATCTCTACAAGGAAAATGAGTGAAGCAAATGAATAATTACACAAAAATTGAAAAATATACAATTAGGCTATGTTACTACTTATCCAAAATATGCGCCCTGATTTGAACCTTGAATGCAGTAAAAGTAAAAAAGATTTTTATATCCATCTGGAATTGCATTATAAGTAGAAACATCATTATAACCTGACATTTAAGTTCCTTCCTAACGTACACACCAACCCCACCCCCTGGACCTTTCCTTGTGGTAGCCAACACACTTGGCCGATTTAAAGTGTCACGTTAGTGGTATTGATGTAATGATTGTATCCTTTTTTAACTTTTGAAAGCAAACAAGTTTTCTGTAAACGAGTCGATATAAATTTATTGCACAAATAATAATGACAATGAAACTTAAATCTAAATTTCTTGTATAAAAACTCTAGCAGGCCATGAATGGTTAAACATCAATCGCTAAACATTAATAATTTGTTAACATAAATATTGCACAATAAATAATGCAATTTGATGACCGTTACCATACACTTGTGTATTGTGTTGGTCTCGTGTAACAAAACCAACTAAAATTACCGTGTAGGTAATACTGGTTATTCTGATCAGTATCACAGCCACTGCTATCACTATTTGTATCACCCACTTTGATAATTAAAGGTTCGACAACATCAAACTGCTGTACTATAGCCCACCATTCCATCATACATTTTTCTGCATGTGTGATACATTTTTGCTAATATGACCCATCTATTCTTTGCAAAGATTCTTGCCATATCAAGTTGACATTTGTGTCATTATAAAGTTGGTTAAGCCGTCTAACATTTTTATTGTAAGATTTTTTACAGTTCGCCCATACCAACTCTATAGGATTAAACTCGCAGTGATACGGAGGTAGCCGCAAAACTTTGTGTCCGTACATTTCTGCTAGGGTATCTATTTCATAAATTTTTGGTTGTGGATGTTTTTTAAGTAATGATAATAGTTCCCTTTTTAACGTGTGACTGCCGCAACTAACATTGTGTTTAATCAAGTAATCAATGATATTTAGCATTGTCTAGAATAATTACACTGGGTTTGCTTAAATTAGGAATTAAACGTTCTTCAAACCATTTTGTAAATAATGCTGCATTCATGTCTCCATGATAGTCAGCACTTGGAGATTTTGTAGAATGCAAAAGTGCTGCATTGCGGCTGCATGTACGACTATGAACCTGTAATAAAAAATATTTCTATTAAATGTAATTTTAACTTTAAAAAACTAACCGTTTTCCTTCTCCCGGAGGTTTTCTCTTTACACTGAGCTTGGAACCATTATGCCAACTCTTCTTAACAGAACCTCGACTAAAAATCCACGTCTCATCCAAGAAAACAGGATCATAAAGTTACAATTGTTTATACATTTCATATGCTCTTAAAAACTTCACTCGTGTAGCAGCAATATGTTCCTGTTCAAGCACAGCCCTTCTACCATCGTCCAACTTAAAAGAAAAACCAATTGTTGATAGAAGTGTCGTCAGACTAGACTGGCTGAAGTTAAAAATTTGAGCGGTTACAATTTCTTGTCGTAAAGATTTAACAGTTACATGGAGCCCTAAAAGCATAATACTAAAAAACACTAAATAAAATTGTTATGAAAACTATATTACATTTGGAATACATTTCGTAAATTTTTCGTTTAACCGCATCTATTACAAAACCATCTACATCAGACGATTTAGACTTGTTCAATTTTCGGTGCTTGCTCGGTGAGTCAGGAATTTTATTTTCTTTTCGGGCTTCTAAAACTTTCTTTTTTTAATGGAACGAAGAGAACTCAGTCCTATCCCACAAGCCTCAGATGTTCGCTAACAATAAGCAACAGTTAAAACACAACATATCACTTGAAAATTTGATTATACCTGCAATACTGACTCAAATGGGGCCAAGGTTCCATGATTATCACGTTCTCTTTCAAAAAATGTTAGAACATTCATCACCAACAACTGAGCTTGAAAGTTCAAATGTTTGTTACGAAGCGTGTTCATTTTGATAAGTGTTGACCAAACACTATTCAATGTGCAGAAGGTTCTTAGTTTAAAAAAAAACAGTTTGTTGTATATCAGAATTATCTTTAAAAGAAACGTAGAAAATCGCAAGTGAAATAACAAAGCACAAATTCTAACCTAACCTTAAAATGTTTGACAATTAATTACAAACGGAATTATTTTATGGACATACGTTCAGAGTGGTTGCATTGAATTATACAGCCGTCGAATATTTTTCTAGCTATCCTTTTTAGATGGGGAAGCGCCAGGTAATAGAGTAGCATAACAATATTGTGGCTGTGTTTTATTCATATGCGCAACGATGAGTCATGCTTGACTTTATTTGATTTCAACTATATCTAACGCTTTGCTTGCTGTTCAACAACTTCGAAATTGCTGAAGGTCATTTACGATGAATAGTTACAGAAATGGAGAAAAACCAGCATCGTACCGTATCCTAGCAACCGTTATTTGCCTAACTTGGAAATGAACCACTAAACTACTAAAGTTAAAACAAAGTAGTTCCCTCTATCGTGAGATAGCTATACCACAAACGCGGCTATTTTAAAATTAGTTCGTGTTATGAAAATAGAAGGATGCGGTCGCGCCCTTAAAGCAGTCGATATATGCTTCAAACTCATACACACATTGCATGCATCATATCCTCACAAGGCGGAACAAGTGTGGTTATTAATTCAGCGGGGAATTTATAAAATTAGCACCTTGTTTGATAGGTTTCGAACCACTACTGAAAATATCCTGAAGGAGATGCTGTAGAAGAATTGTTTTGATGCTTTGTGTAATTAATTGTCGATATAACTATTTTTTAATTTCATATTAATGCTCCATATGGGGTATTTATTTTGTATAACGCTTAATCCTTATTGCTAAAAACTATTACATTTGTTTTTAAAGAACATTGCTAAGGGTTTTGTTGTAAATATTTGCAATTTGTATAATAAATGTTAAAAGGCACTTAACTCTTAGAGGCATTTGAAGTGTCGAAAGGAATCCTAAAAAGCAATTTTCCATCAGTGTCTGGTTTGATACTGCACACAAAAATTCAGCACCAATTAAATAGCAACAGTATATTTCGATGTTCAGAAGTTAATTGCGTACGGGATTTCCTGGGTTTGAAATCTTTTAAAAATCATTTGAGATCTAAACATTTAGTTAAGAAAGTTGAAGCCAGTGTAGCATCTTCAACGGGCACTTCAACTAGTACTTCGACTAAAGGTTTGTGCTCTAGTTAGTGCATGCCTAATAAAATTGAACTAATCGAAGATTCTGTTGTTAATTTTGTAATGGCCGACTTCAAAAATGTGCTTGAAAGGGAGACTATAGTATTTGTAGCCAAGCTGTATGACAATCCGTTATTGCCACGTAATGTTGTCCAAGAAATGATCGAGTATTTTAGTGAATTTTTAGCAAGTGGTGTTTTAAAAATTTTGGAAACATATGTTACGGATATTCTAAAATCTGTAGGCGTCTCATGTGACATTCTAAATGATGTAACTTCAATGTTCCGAGATGTAGTGAATCCTTTTGAAAATTTCAAAACTGAATATTTACGTTTCAAGATGTTCGAAGTGTGTAATTATTTTGTTAGGCCTACTGAAGTAGTAATAGGGCAGCACCATGTACCCAGTAAATTAACTGATGCCGTTTCTTTGGACGTAGCTGACGTAACTGCACAGTTTATTCCTTTACGAAACGTTTTTTATAAACTTTTTACAATGAAGAATGTACTTAATAATGTCCTGGGCACATCTTAACTTTTTAAAAGCAAATAGTAATTATTGTATTTCTAACATATATCAGTCTCCATTGTAACGTATTTTTTTTCAGAGAAGAGTTTGTCATTCTAGCAATTTTGTTTATAAGTCTAGGTGAGGCTCATAGAGGAGCTTGTCATTCTAGCAAATTTATGCGTTGTGAAGCATTTTGGTTTGTATCGACAGTTTGATTATGGGTAGAGTTAGAGTGCACCGGAACATTTATTAATAGTTATCATGAAGTAAAGTAGAAAATAATTTGGTATTTAAATTTCTTCCCTTCAATTTATCCGTATCTACAAATTTAAGTCAAAGAAAATGTTTAGTATCGATGAAGATGTTAAAAAAGTTTCTGATCCTTAAGTACTTCTAATTATAGTTGATGTCAGTAGTAATTCCTTTTGGTCCATGTTTTAAACTCTTAAGTAGGACAAGATTAAAGTTAGTGAAATTTTTTTGATTTGTTTAAAGTAATTTTTGTTTTAGTAGTAATAGAGCTTAGTATGTTTGTTGATTTAGATGTTGCATGTGTTAAATGACGACAAGGATGTGTTAAATGATAATTTTTGATGACGACAAGGATGTGTTAAATGATAATTTTTGATGACGACAAGGATGTGTTAAATGATAATTTTTGATGACGACAAGGATGTGTTAAATGATAATTTTTGATGACGACAAGGATGTGTTAAATGATAATTTTTGATGACGACAAGGATATGTTTATGGATTTTGAATGATGATATGTTCTTTGAGGTGTTTGAGAGTGCAGCATATGCTTAGAGATGTTGCAGGTATATAGAGATGAATATGTATTCAGTGAAGAGGTACGTATTCAGTAATGTAGTATATGATGGAGAGTATAGAGAGTGTTTGGTAAAGTGTTGAATATAGTTATATAGTTAGAGTGTGATAGAGTATTAAGCATTAAAGGAATGCTTGAGTTTTGGTTTAGTAGTTTGAGACTAGGCCTGATGTGCTTATTTTTATTGAGAGTGTACATGAGCTAAGAGAGTTCATGAAGAGTTTTTTTGTGAGTTGCTGGTAGATGTCTCCCAGTAGGCTCTAAGTATGATTTATTAGTGGTTTTGGAGTTCCTTGGTGATGAATCACTGATGTTGTAGAATTTTTGAGAGATATAGTTGAGTCTGTAGCATAGTAGTCGTACAGATAATGTTGTGAGGTGCTCACTCAAAGATCAAAGGTATCTTGTTGATGAATAAGTATTGTTAATACTTTGTCTGTTTCTCGAGTATTAGACATTTGTTTCGTGAATGGACTTCGTAAATAACAGCTTTTGGTACTTATTAAATTCATCAATTAGTTTAAATGTAATTAGCATTTGGAAAGTTATGTACATAAATCTTTAAGACTGATATAGTAAATTAGAGAAGGGTGTTCGTTGTGCAGATTTTTGTTTAGTAGTAATTTTGTTATACATTCGATTTTGTTTATTACAGTTCTGATTTATAGTAAAATATTTTTCGCTTCAGGTAAGATTTTTTTATTTTGATATGGTTGTTGCGTTTGTAACTATAGATGACATGCGTCCACTGAGTGTTAGATTCCCCTAAATATTCTTAACTGATTGACGTAAATACTGATTATGACTTCCCGAATTTGTCCCTTTATAGGCGTGTAGTACGCGCAGTTACTAATCACTCAATCCCATGCATTAATATTCCCCCATATCAATTAGTGGATGATTCTGATTTTTTTTGTTAAACTCATCGTTAGTTATAGTTAAAGTGTGTGTTGTTTTGTTGTGAGTTGTAAGAGAATTATACGGTTAATAGGAGTAATTTTGAAGTTTCAGTCGTAAAATTTTTAGAAAAATTCTTCCATACCTCGAATTTTTCTCTTGGGAAGAGGCTGTGTAACGTATTTTTTTCCTAGTTACACCAAGCCTAATAAATTAATAATAAAACAGATAAATTTTAAAGCATTTAATTCGTAAATATTCAGCCAATAAAAATTAAAGTATAATGTTCATAATAACACATAGATTCTAGAAGATATATATTCTGAGGCTTGTTACCAAGCGCTGTCAGGTTAATAATCGGCACTTTTATTTCCAACGTCCATGAGTGAAGTCGCTTTTTGTAGACTAGAGATAAAAGTCAAGATGGCCCGACTAAAACACGAGGCGTCTAATAGAGTCAAGAAGAAGAACTTGAATTGAGAACATGGAACGATAATATACATCATTTAAGACAGTTGGTATAGATTAATACAATAAATTTTACTAATATTTTCTCATCTTAATGCAATATCTTATGGACATATCTACAACAACAATTTTCAATGTTAAATTATAATAAATTTTCGTCGCAATAATTTAAAGCAAGCAGTTATGGTTTCCTTCTATTTAATAACTACGCAGTATAGCAGTAATTTATTCTACAAGGAACCTTGACACTACAAACTTACTGATGATTAATACGCTGGAAAAAATACAACAGCTGACGTCATGATTTTGCACCTGCAATTTATTTGGATACACGTGAGTGTTTGAAACTTTCCATAACTTTGAAAGTATAGTAAATTATTATGAGATTTCCTACGTTGATTATTAGAGTAACAAAAATATAAAGTAGTTTTTTAAAGTTAGTAACACAACGAATAAATATCTAGTTTGTCAGTTATTTGTACACGCATTCAATGTGTTTTAAGATATTTAGAATGACAACTTATGTCAGATAAAAAAATAATATAGATTCTGTTTTCCTAATCTAGACGCCAGATGTAGTCTTGATTTAATTTTCACATTTTGCTTAAAACATTCAGGTCATGTAAAAGCTTTTTATTGGTGCTGAAGTTCGCGTATTTTCTTGGTAGATTACAGTTAAATTTGAGTATATGCATTTTATAATCGTTGTTTTTTTATGACAAATCTTTGTTGTAAATGGTCAATGAAGTACTTCAATGATTATGGTAAAAATAAACTCATGTGTTATGAACTAATAATTTATTACATGTTTGCTTAAACAAAAATTTTATAGAAATGATTCATTTATACATATTTATTTTGAATGTTAAACTTCACTAAAATTCTTTTTATAAAAAATTTTATGACAAGGTAGTAATCATATAAATATTGCAGTCACATGTATATAATCAGATTTCTATATATATAAATAGAATTCCTTTTGTTTCTTTTGGAAGACGTTTTATTATTCAACATTTAAATTAGGAAAAAGAAAACTAGAGCAAACCCTCATTAAGTAAAAAGACAGAGTAATGAAAATTAATCCCTTTAGTATTTCACAGATGTTTAAAGTCACTTATTATATTTTTGGGCATATGCTTTTGAGGACACAAATGGTGTCCATGTGGTGTTTTTGTTTGTTCACAGGTAAAGCTGAGACAACTGTTTGACATCTGGTGGTTGAGGTTTTGGTAAGTGTGTGCTAAAGAGTGAAATTCAAGTTTTATGGCTATGATAGTGGTGTTAAGATAAGGTTTCCGCATTCCTCTTATACAAACACAGTTAAATTTTGTTGGCACTTGTATTAAAAAATACGGTGGCGCCTATTAAAAATATTTTTGGTCGATTATCCACCCATGACCCATGCTCATGATCTACCCAGAGCTAACACTCTACTAGCCGTTTAACCCTTAAGAGTTTTCTTTGTCTAAAGCCGTTTTCCATCCGACATTACCCTGGGCTTGGAGTATAAAGAAGAAAATCTCGACCTAGTGATATCAGATTAAAATAGAGAGTTTTAGTATATAGCTGATAGTCACGAGGACAAAGAGTAATAAACTTACAAAAAGTTTTAATTACCCCCTTTTATTTACATTACACCATTTTTTAAAACTATTCTTGAATCTTTTCCTATTAAAGGAAGTAATGTACTAGTTCTACCCCTGGCACTATATTATGATGATTATGAAACGGGCAACCCTTTGGGATCCAATTCGGGAGTCCACATGCTTGGAGCTGTGTATGTATCAATACCTTGTTTCCCTCCGCAGTATCGGTCACTTATAGAGAACATATTTTTGGCATTACTTTTTCATAGCAGAGATCGGAAAGACTTTGGTAATGAAGTAGGGGAAAGTTGGGTAAAACGGGATGGTCTGGTAAAACAGGATACCCTGTTTTATTTCAAAACATGCAGTACGATCTATCGGATATGACAGTAAATGATAACTCTCGGTACCTACCGATGGCCAGCAAGTCATCTACCAACTCTAGTTTCCATCTAGACGGCGTAAGAGGTGGATGTGTCGAATTGTGAGGTTAAACTAAAATATTTAGAGTGCTTTCAAACGGTGATTTTTTAGTTTACAGACAAAATTAATTGAAGGTGAGTAGATTTAGGTGATACTGTGTTTGTTTACTATAGTTATGTACAATAGGTTCTAGGAATTTGTTTTTTTGTTATTAAAATATAGTCACATGTTTTAGCAATCCACAGTTGGGTAAAACCGGACACTGTGTGGTTGGGTAAAACGGGAGGCATCCCGTTTTACCCAACTACATCGTCAATGTCTTTTCCAGGCTAGAATTCCAATGGGAAAGTATACAAGAACAACGCAAAGGCAGTCTTGGGATGAGAACAGTATGCGTCAGGCTGTTGAGGAGGTACTGGAGGGAAGAATGGGGTATCTCAAAGCTTCTAAAGAATATGGGGTTCCTCGTACAACCATTGAAGCAAGGGTGAAGAAAATTAAACAGGGTGTTCTTAACAGAGAGGATTCAGCAAAAAAAGGACTAGGACGTCATAAACCTGTTTTTAGTCCTGCTCAGGAAGAGGAATTAGTGGAATATATTTTGTGTATGAAATCACGCCTATTTGGTTTAACTCTCAATGCATTAAGGTGTTTGGCATTTGAATTAGCAGAACGCAACAGTTTGCCTAATAGTTTTAATAAGAGCAAGAAAAAGGCTGGTAAAGCATGGTTGTATGCTTTTCTCAATCGGCATCCGACTATTAAACTTCGATCTCCTGAGCCAACCTCACTAGATAGGGCAATAGGTTTCAATAGGCCTTCCGTAAACAAATTTTTCTCGCTGATTACTGAAACGATGGAGAAACACAAAATACCCCCTGAGCGTATTTATAACGTCGATGAAACAGGGATTATGACAGTACCAAAAAAACGGTCTAAATGTTTATCATTGCGTGGAAAGCGACAAGTTGGCTGCTTGTCTTCGGCTAAACGTGGAGTTCTGGTTACAGTGGAGATCTGCATGAGTGCTAGTGGCGCATTCATGCCACCGTTGTTCGTTTTCCCAAGAGCTAGGGCAAAGCCAGAACTGTTAGATGATGCTCCCCCTGGTAGTACAGCTCATTACCATCCTTCAGGGTGGATGCAAACGGAAATATTTTTGAGTTGGTTCGATAAATTTATTGCTTTTTCCAACCCTTCTAAAGAAAATCCAGTTCTTTTGCTTCTAGATGGCCATGCCACCCATACCAAGAATATAGAGCTAATTCATAGAGCTAGGGATAACGGTGTTGTGTTGCTGTGCTTTCCACCGCATACAACACATCGTCTACAACCAATAGACGTAAGTTTTATGTCACCAATCAGCTCATATTACAGTTCAGAGGTCCAGAGATGGATGCAACAACATCCAGGCAGGCCTATTACTATTTCTCAAATAGGCAAACTTTTTGGAAATGTTTTTATGAAAGCCGCTAGCGTCCAAACCGCAGTTAGCGGATTTAGAAAAACGGTGATACATCCAGTAAATCCAGAGATCTTCCCAGACTGGATGTTTGAACCGGCCGAGACTACAAATAGGCCCACTCAAGGTGAAATAAATGATAACCAGTTACCAGAACCTAGAAACTGTTACGTGCCAAGGGTCACTTAAACATTGTTATTAGTTTAGTTTTGATGTATGGAAGTTTCGCGCCATAATTTCAAAAGACGCAGTGCGCGGGAATTTTAAATAGACTAGGCGTGTGCTTCCGATACGTCATAGTAGTGCATTTGCGCAAATCGTGCTATGCTAGAGGGGTAGACGAATAACTTCGTGCGGATGTGAAAAAGACAAAGGAGTGGGGAAGTTTACCTGTTCGGTCTCTATAACGTGTCTTTTTGCCTGGTATCTTCGAGTGGAGTGGTCGTTTCTGTGGTAACGTATCGTTAGGTTTACCTATGTAGATATCCTACCTAATTATCTTTTGTTTGTCTACCCTCATACCTTATTTTCCTGCCCAATCCCTGCATAGGTAAGAAATCTGCCGCCACCTAGGCGTACCGATCTCCACGACTGAGGATGAAGACCTCATGACTACCTTAGCTGGCCGGAGCTGATCCGTACGCTTTTGAAAGCGTCGGCGTATCATCTCTAATCCCTCCGGGAGGAGCCCTGATTGGACTTGGTTAGAGGCATACCCTAGCGCAACTTCGCGGAAATCTGGACCTATTATGTGAGTACTTCATAGTTTATATTGTTCGTTTTATCTTTGTTCTAAAATTAATATGTAAATTTTCGAAGTATTGCGCAATATTGGGGACGCCATTGGTAGATGACCGCGCCCAAATCTGTATAAGATTAGCGCTGCCAACCACCGATGCTGTCTAGTAAACCTCGCTTCCGGTGTTGTATTTATAGAACTTTTTAAATATAACCACCGCTAGAATGTAAGAAAACTCTCCACCTAGAACACCATTGTGAACACTACCGAGGACACCACCAAGGACACCACCAAGAAGTTTACCGAGATCACCACTGAGAAAACCACCAAGCACAACACCGATTCCTACAGAGCAGTTTTATGCAAATTCGACTCCTTCATGTTCCCATACCACGCAGAATTTTGTTATAACGCCACAACAGGTTGTTCCAGTTCCTCATTGTGAACGAAAATTAAATCTAAATGATAGAAGAAGGGGTAAAACTGCAGTGTTAACATCGACACCATATAAAGAGGAACTAGAAGAATCAATTTCTAAAAGACTTTCTACAAAGAAGCCAAAATTAAACTTAGGAGATACTGAAAAAACAGCCCATATAGCCAAACTAAATAAAAAAGGCAAAATAAATGACAATGGGATGACGACTAGAAAAGACGTAACAGTAAATAACGCAAATAAGAAAGACAGTAGCAGTGCAAAAGAAACGAGCGTGAGAGACAAAAAACAAAATGATACCAAGGGTCAAAAAAATATAAAAAGAAGGAAGTTGAGAGAAAGTGATGATTCAAGTTCAGAAGATGAATGCGAAGAAGCAGTTTGTATATTTTGCTGCGAACTATATTCCAATTCTAAGGCAGAAGAAGGTTGGATAAGGTGTCAACATTGCGAAGGCTGGGCCCATGATGCTTGTGCGGGAGTGGGGAAGACGAAGACGAAGTTTTTACCTGCGACTTCAGTCAGTAACATATTTAAATATTATTTTTGGTAACCTTTCCTTTTATATTATTAAGAATAATAATAACTTTTCTTTATTTGCCATGTTGTGTCTTATTTGCTGGGGACTAAACGTTATGGAAACTATACAAGTTATATCCCGTTTTATCCGACTAGGTGGATAAAACGGGATACTTGCTGCTTTTTATTATGCATTTTTTTTTGTCGTGTGGCTTCTGTTTTTTGCATAAAAAATGGTATCAATCAAAGCCAATTAATAACTGAAACTGGAGCCAAAAAATAGTCCCCAGCATTGCTTTATTCAAGAAGTTATGAGACCTAGAACACTAAGTATTCCGTTTTACCCAACTTTCCCCAATATATGTTGAAATAACAAACACAAGCTGCTATAAAAACTTATTTCTTAGTAACCTCAACACTAAATGGGAGATATTTAAAATCTTGTTGATAAGAAAAACTTGTTATATCAATTAAAACACATACTTTGTTCTCAAAATAAATAACATTTTGTTGGAAAAGGTAATAAATCAATTTCAATATATGCTGCACTTTAAAAAAGACTTATTGGAATCCAGTTAGTCATGTAATTGGTTAAGTCAATTATTTCATGTATACAATGTGAGCCTAATTGACATTGCATGTATTGGAATATCAAAACCTAGAAAAGATAGAAAGTCTGTAAAATTGGGGACAGTTTATCAATCGTATGTTCAACTTGAAAACAATTTGAGCATATGGTTAATGATAATTTTACCCCTTTCTATGCTTCTAATTTTCGAGGTTGCAATACTTATATTGAAACGTATTTTTTCTAATGGGCTCAGCTAGCCTCACGCATGGGTGCCAGTGAAACAAATTTACTAGAACTACTAAAACACCAGCCCCACATTGGGTGTCAGTAAAACGAAGTCTTCCGACGTAACTAGGGGTCTATTCCTTGGGTAGAGCTATGAGCAATGGGGGGGGGTAAGTCGAAATCTGTTGGGGGACACACTCAAACTAAAACAAATAGGCGCCACCAAGTCCAGATTGATTCATGTTAAAAGCATAGCATATTTCTAAGGGCGGACGTGGAGACCCAAAGAAAAAAAGATCGCCTTCGGTGACAAAAACCTGTCTTAACAGAATAAGACGCTGTTCCTGTAAGAAAGAATAATAATTAAGTCAACATAGAAAATGGGAACACTGTTTGTGTCCCTCAAATATGCCTAAAAAATAAAAGAATATTTTCTACATAAGGGTGGCATCAAAATTCAACTCTTATTGCCTTTTTGGGTTGCTAGGTTTGATCACACTTGATCAAAATAAAAACTTTAAACTTAGGTTAATAATTTACTAGAAAGAATTCCTTTAACTTTAAATAAAATTGAATGCAACAAAATTAAATAATTACTTGTAGTAGTTTGGAAATTTAAGATAAGGTTTATCAATCTGTTTCTAGATCAAGAATATTACAACAAAGTATAACTTGTTACATTAATGGTTTTTAACCCATTCAGATCTGATTAGGTCTATTACATTGTCAAAATTAAAATACAAAATATTCTCGTTAAGTTACATGTGCTAATTTCAGTTTAAAATGAAAATGTTCATAAAGATATTCTCGTCTTCAAAGTTGGTAGTAATAAAATACTAAGCATCTGCTTTCATAAATACAAGTGTCAGCAGTATATCTCAAACAAACAAATGACGTAATTTACACATGTTATTTTAAAGTGAAGCAACGTGTTGTTCTGACAAAATAAACAGTGAATTTTAAGTTTGGCGCTGGGAAATCCAGCTTAGCAACTGATAAAGTGAATAACAAAATCGTATTTATACGTATCAAAATAAAATAGCGTGTTTCCTGAGTGGAACACAATTGAATTTCTTAAAATTACTACGAACCAAACAAAACTGCTTTCATAGGCTGAAATAGGATTTGCATCGCCATGCGGAATTAACTGCTACATCCTAACAAAGTAGTATCTTGGCTCGGACCAACAAACGATCTCCTGTTAATTAGATCTGCTTTCCATCCTCTAAAAGCATGTGTTAAATTGAAGTGGTTTCTTAACGTTGATTCACAGTTCTAAGTTATTATTGTTTAACTTCTCATCGCCTAAGTGTTGTAGTGTTTCGTCGTCTAATCTTGGTTTGCGCGTTATTTAGAAAATGTTTCACTTAATCAAACCGACCCGCAGGTCACTGGCCATTGTTCTCTTAAACATGCTGCTGCCTCTTTTACCTATGGCCGAGTGCCTATCTCGTGCTCTCGCACGATGGGAGGATCCCAAAGGGGGGGGGGGTTGTCATTCCTCTCTACGCGCTTGCGACTGGGTGTGAAATACACCGCCATCCAAAACAACTAGACTAACGAGTCGAGATGCTGTCACAATGTAATATTCTAATTGTAAAATGTATTATGACTTTACTTAATAAAGGTGTTTAACTATTGTCGTACCTTAAATGAAGCGAATTATGAATTCGAAAATAAAATTGTTACAATATGAAATAAATTACTTGGGGCTAATATAGCTTTACATACGTACCTGGGTTGCAAAATATTTTTTTTAAAAGTCTGACATTTTGAAATTGATATATTGCTTCTAGCAAGATAATATTTATTTTGAGAACAGACTGACTATTTGTTGTAATTGGTATAACTAGTATTTTTATATTAACATAGTTATTGTTTAAATAACTCAACCATTTATTGTTGAGGTTACTTCGATATGAGTTTTTACAACAACTTGTATTTGTTATTTCAACAAATTGTAATAGTCACAGTTGTTGGCGGAACGAACTAGAGTCTGTTATTTCAACAAAAATATTCATTCTCTTAACAACTATTGTTTGTTATACCAACAAATAATGTTATCGTGTTTGTTTGGATTTAACAAACAGGATTAGTTCTTATAACAAGGAATGCAGGTTACCATAACTAGTGGAACACTGTTGGATTAACTACTTTTGTTTATTCGGTTTATTTCGGATATCACATTCGTCGATACCGAGGTCTTTAATTAAAAGAAAGCTACGCGAAAAATCAATTCGACAATGGGAAGAGAGATGGAACAACGCTGCCACGGGCAGGTTGACCCACAAATTCATACCGAGCATAGTAGCTAGAGGTAGGATCGAGGTTAAGCTCGATCACAAAATGGTGCAGTTGATAACAGGGCACGGCGCCCTGAAGGCGTATTTACAAAGGTTCGGTTTAACCAACAGCGACCGCTGCGAATGCGGTGAGGGCGCAGAGCACGTGCTCTTCGACTGCCCGCTTGAGGCGGGAAGTCGGGGGTTGGCTGATAGCAAACTAGCTATCCTAGGTCGGGCATGGCCAAAGAGCCTAGAGGAAGTCGGGGAAGTGGTTAACCAGAAGGCGTTCTGGACAGCCTTAAAAGAATTCGCGGGAAGGGTCGCTAGACTAGACGGTGACAACCGCGTGTAAATTCGCGGGGTTGGTGGGAGGACTGAAACTTTTAGATTGACTTGGCGTGACTAAGGATACCAGCATTGAAATAACCACTCAATTGCTATAAATCAGGCGGGCAATAACCAAATAAACTAATAAACAAATTAAACAAAATAATAACGAGTAGTATAGGTACCCGAGGCAGAAGAAGAAGAGAGGGAAACTCCCGATCGTATAAAGTATTTAGACATAGAATTTAGATTAAACTAAGTGAAATATCTTAGAGCAGGCGATTAGTGATTAATTAGTTTTTGCAAATCAAATGGCGTAACACCAGGGAATTAAATAATGTCTTAATTAGGTTAGTTATAAGTCGACCGCAAGGTCGCAACGGTAACCAGAACTGCCACTCGCGTCATTCTCATGACGTTTCATTTCGCGATTTGCTATTGCTATTGCTATTGATCGCGTCTAAACCCGATGTAGTACCGTCTAGGTGGAGCATCGGGGAAATGGCCGCTAAGTAAGCGGCCCCCTTATTCAAATTATAATGTCTTAAGTTACCTCAGTTTAGTTCGAGCCTGTAAAGTGAGCAGACGTGTTTTCGCGCTTATAAAGTTTCGAGCTGAATTATCAACCAAGTTGCCTGCGAGGAATTATATGTGAGTAAAATATTGATTAATAGAGCTGTTTAAAGTGTTTGTATTGACATTTTCTTTTGTTGTAAAAATTAATAAATAAATTTAACCGGGAAAGTGCACAACACGGGGTCGAGCAGGGACAAACGACTTTTAACCGTCGTTCTACCTGTTAAAACGAATAATAAATCAACCCCTTAATCTTACAGTAACTCACACCGATTAAAGCCCCTTCTGGGACTAATAATTAAAATAAAGAATTAAGTCAGAAAATTAAAAACAAAATTTCACTTCTCCAAAAACCAAGACAAAACTATTGAATATCATAACGAACTCTTCTTAAAAACCCCTAAAATTCTCTAATAAGTTCACCTCGATTAAGACTTAGCAAATAAAACAGCTATTAAACATCGTCATTAACCCGAGCAATTAAATCAAATCAATTTAAATCGAATATAAAACAAAGTTAAACCGAGCCGCTAAATCCAGTTATTTCAAAAAAAGCTTTCACTTCTCTGTAAACCAAATCATAAACACCTGAAACCCGTAAAATCGTTATAAAACAGCAGCTGCAGATAACGTTCTCCGGGAGTGCGAGCTATCACGTGACCTGCAAGTGATTTCTTGAATCGTAACACCTGATAGTTGGCACGTGTGGGCGAACTTTATCTAATAAACCAACAAGTTCGTTAAAAACTGTTGGCCCTTGAAATTATTTTCAGGCCAAAACAAAGAATAAATCGGATCTCACAACCTTATAATCTAACCATTTAGTTTAATTCAGTATAATGTTTGTTGTAGTTTGATAGCTAATTGGAGAAACTGTTAATTGGTAATTGTATAGACTTTGTGGTCGTCTTGGCGTTCGGCGCGGGCGAGCGTCATGTCCACCGTCCAGGACGGTGCGCGGGCGTAGGGGTTACAGGGCGGGCGTCACATCAGCGTTATGCTTGAGGATCTGCGATCCTTGATAGGGGTAGCCGGGCTGGAGACGGGGGTGGAGTCTGCGGGGGTTGCTTCGGGGCCCTCGGTGGACGCGTGTTTGCCGGAATCGTTCCCGACACCAAGACCACGACAACGCTTGTCGGTGAGCAGACACGCATCCAGCGCCGTGCCCACCGATTATAGCGAGTTGGACATCTTGATGTTCAGGGCGAGGAAGGCTCATGTGGTCGTCCACAAGAGGGTGCCGACGGCCTCGTTAACGATCACCGTCGATGATCGCAAGGTGGTTCGCACCGCCGCGGACGAGTTGCGCGACGTGGCGAACCAGCTAATAGGGATGGTCAGGGGGCTGCAGGTTTGTGGGGGAGTCGGGGAGGAATGCTGTCGCTATCGGTCCAGCGGAGACTTCGGCCGTTTTAGGTAGCCAGGGTTCGCAGAGTCGGGGAGCGCAGGTGCCGCGCCAGGCAACTTACGCAGCAGGTGTGTCGCCTACTTTTGCAGTTAGGGTCGACGCCAGGCCAGGGGAGAAAGATGACGTCATATCGACCCTGAAGAAGAAGGTCGATCCCGCTCGTGGTTTTGTTGTGGTCGGAGCTCGTAGGACTGGCACGGGCGGTGTAGTAGTCGAGTGTGCAGGTCGAGAAAATGCGAAGAAATTGCAGTCGAAGGTTGTCGGTGACTGCAAAGAGCTCGTGGCAAAGACCATCGAGAAGAAACGTCCACGGGTCGTTCTTCCGGGGGTCGAGGCGGGGATGAAGGCGGAAGAGCTGGTGCGGTTGATCGCGGGCCAGAATCCCCGCTTCGGCGATTTGAAGATCGAAGACCACCTAAGAGAGAAGTTTAGGTTTGGCGGAAAGGGCCCTAAGGATCCCTTCGTCAACGTAGTCTTCGAAGTAACCCCCACACTTCGGAGACGTATATTAGCTGATGCCATTAACCTTAGGTGGCGAAGAGTATGGGCCCGGGATCACTTCTCAATGACCCAGTGCTACAGGTGCTACGAGTACGGCCATAGATCGATGGAGTGCGGGGAGAAGGTACAGTGGTGCGGTAACTGTGCCGAAGTCGGACACGAGTTTAAGAATTGCCGGAGGGTAGTCCCTGCTGTGTGGTTTGCGCTAGGGCAAACGACAGAACTGGCGGTGGCGCGAAGGTCGATACGCGCCACGACGCCAAGTCGAGTAGATGCCCCATGATGCCGAGATTGAAGAACGCAATCACACGGAACATCGATTATGGACCGTGAAGAAAAACAAAGATTTAAAAGAAGCAAGAAGATAAAATTCGCGCAATTAAATCTCGGGAAAGGAAAAGGGGCTACAAATAGTATGGGATGGTAAGGTGATCTAGAAATGGTAATTATAGTGAAGAACCAATTGCTATTATGTAGCAATACCGATAACAGTGTAGCGGTTATGTAATAAACAAAGCAACTACGACAAACTACTTAATAAAGGATATAAATACCTTAAAGCCTGTGCCGCACTGGACAATAAAAGTCACACACAAAAGGTTAGCGGACACCCAAGAACACGCACGTTCGGTATGGTGTCGCCTTCAGGGCTCTCGTACAACTGTCTGCTGCTACCGTCCGAGTACGACTGACGTCACTTCACGCACTCGCACTACGGCCTAATGTTTCACTAAAAACTGTAGGGTACCTGCACTAATGGTATTTATTGTCACAACTACTAAATTGTTCAATGATGACGTAACATACCGCCCACCAAATTCATAGAATTTTGAAAAGGAAGGAAGTAGGTTGGGTGAAGGAAATCACTTGGGATTTGACCTTGCTATGAAAACAGGTAACGAAAGATAGGATGGTACACTACAGCGAGCGATATCACCAACTATGCAAAATAAAAATATATATGTAAATAAACAAATATTTTTTTTTTCCATTTCGAATGGACCTGCACCTTGCCGAAGTTCTAGATTACTAGAACAGGTGAAATGGCTTGCGTGTTCTAATGAGCTAAAGAGCCAAACTACAGGTCCAACCATAGTAGTAGGGTCGTTAGTGAGGAACCAGACTAAGACAGGTCCCCGAAAGAGGGCAGCGGCTCTTTCGGTACTTAGATTGGCAGAGACCATAGGGGTCGGTATGGCAGTCTAAGACACACTACCGCGATGTGGAAGGCAACGGGAAACCACCACATTACCTCCCAAGTACACAGCGTACCTAAATTATAATAAAATGATAGCATTCTCTGGGGTAAAAGATTCCGGAGTTAAAATAGTCCCCCATTCGGATCTCCGGGAGGGGACTACTTCGGAGGATGCGATCGGAAAGTTAAGAATAAGAGTCGGGAACATTTTGCGAGTCGGAGCGTGGAATGTTAGAACTATGAAGCAAGTGGGTAAGCTAGAGAACCTAAAAATCGAAATGATTAGGTTATCATTAGACATAGTAGGGATCAGCGAAGTTCGGTGGCCAGAGGCGGGGATTTTGGAGTGGAGACTTCAGGGTAATTCATACAGGAGCAGAGGAAGGAAATTTGGGTGTGGGGATAGTATTGCGGAAAAAGATAGGATACTGTGTAGAAAATTACTTACAAAAGAACGAAAGAGTACTCATGGTTAGATTAGAATCTAAACCGGTAAACACAGTAATAATACAAGTATACATGCCCACCTCTAGCTACAGTGACGAAGAGGTAGAAGCGATCTACAAAGATATCGAAGACATATTAAGACACGTAAAAGGACATGAAAATTTAATAATTACGGGGGATTTTAATGCAGTGGTAGGTGAGGGTAGGGAAGGAGCGATAGTAGGTTTATTTGGTTTAGGTACTAGAAACGACAGAGGAAATAGGCTGGTAGAATTTTGCGACAAGAACAATTTAATCATTACAAACACATTATTTCAACATCATGCTAGAAGACGATATACGTGGAAGATGCCAGGAGATATAGGAAGATATCAAATAGATAACATTCTTGTTAGACAACGGTTTAGGAATCAAGTAAAAGACTGTAGAAGCTACCCAGAAGCAGATATAGACACTGACCACAACATCGTAATTATGAAGGCCGCACTTAAATTTAAAAATTTGAAAAAAAGAAACGGAAAAAGGCACTTGGACCTACAGAAACTAAAAGAGAAAGATATTCAAGAAAGATTCGAAAAAAGGTCAAATGAATTGCTCAAAGATATCGGGAAAATATCTGATACTAAGGAAGTAGAAACAGAATGGAATAACATTAAATCCAGCCTCGACATGGCGGCCAGAGATATTCTGGGGTATACACAAAAGTAAATAAGAAACCATGGATAACAAAGGATATCCTGAATTTAATAGAAGAAAGACGAAAATACAAAATAAATCAGACGAAACAGAAAACAGAGATACAAAGCCATAAAATGGGAAATTATTCGAAAATGCAGAAAAGCTAAAGAACAATGGATTGATGAAAAGTGCAAAGAGGTACAAACTAAGATGGAAGTGGGAAAGACAGATGAAGCATACAAACTAATTAGAATCAATTTTAGGGATATAGAAACGTATAGCAAAAATATAAGGGACGCGGGAGGAAATGTCATTATAGAAAATGTAGAGAAAGTGGGTAGATGGCAAGAATATATAGGGAATTTATATGCAGGAGAAGAACTAACTGCATTAGAAAAGGAATCAGACATTGAAAATGATGACTTGGGATATCCTATACTTAGAGATAAATTTGAAATAGCATTAAAGGGTCTGAAAAATGGTAAGGCGCCGGGTACAGATAATGTGCAAGCGGAGACTCTAAAAGCCGCTGGTCAAGCAGTAACAGAACGTCTCTTCCAACTTGTAAGCTATATGTATGAGACAGGCGAGATACCCAAAGATTTCAAACATAACATCATAGTAACTATACCAAAAAAGAAAGGTGCAGATAGATGTGAAAATTTTCGAACAATAAGCTTGACAGCACACGTATCAAAAATATTAACTAGAATTGTACAAAGACGAATGGAAAAACGGGCTGAAGAAATATTAGGAGAAGACCAATTTGGGTTTAGGCGAAACAGGGGAACACGGGAGGCTATCTTAGCTCTGAGGGTGATAATGGAGAAACAATAGAAAAAGGGGAAAGCGTGTATATAGGGTTTGTTGATCTGGAAAAAGCATTTTCAATGTAAAATGGAAAAAAATTTTCGAAATACTCAAAAAGATTGGAATGAGTTATAGGGATAGACGGATAGTACATAGCTTATACAAAGAGCAAACAGGAGTAATAGAATTAGAGCAGGAACGTAGAGAAGTAAACATCAGGAAAGGGTAAGACAGGGATGTTCCCTATCCCCACTAATTTTTAACTTGTACATTGAGGAGGCAATGAATACTGTCAAATGCAGGAAGACATTTGGAATTACTATGCAGGGACAAAAAATTGATATGCTTAGATTTGCAGATGATATAGCGGTATTAGCATCTAGCAAGCAAGAGTTAGAAGCTGCTCTCAATGAAATGGAAACGGTTCTAACAGAGAGATACGGTATGAAAATTAACAAAAGTAAAACTAAAGTACTAGTATGCAAAGGAGGAAAAATAAATTAAAACAAGAATACAAATATGTAACAGGAACTTACAAGAGGTTAAGGATTTCTGCTACCTAGGAAGTCAAATAACGCAAGATGGGAAAAGCACAAAAGATATAAAACAAAGATTAGCACAAGGTCGTGCTACATTTAACAAGAAAAAGCAACTACTGTGCTCAAAGACCACAAACATAGAAACAAGGAAAAGATTGCTCAAAACATATGTGTGGAGCACAGCACTGTATGGCTGTGAAGCCTGGACAGTGGGAGTAGCGGACAAGAAAAAGGTAGAAGCCTTTGAAATGTGGTGCTACAGACGTATGATGAAGATATCATGGACAGACAAAGTTAAGAACGAAGAGGTACTAAAAATGGTAGGGGAAGAAAGAAGTATGTGGAAAACGGTAAAAAATAGGAGAGATAGGATGATAGGTCACATACTACGGCATGAGGGAATAGTGCGGAATATACTAGAAGCAGAGATAGGAAAAAAGAGAAGAAGAGGTAGACCTAGGTTAGACTTCTGCACACAGATAGTGAAAGATGTAGGCTGTAGGAGTTTCAGGGAAATGTGTAGGCTAGCTCAGAAGAGAAATCAATGGAGGTACGCATCCAACCAGTCCCAAGATGGATAAATTAATGACGAAGAAAGTAACTGCACTTAAACATGATATTTATTATAAGCAACTACTAGCATCGGATGGGCAATATTCTCGAATAATGGTAATTGCGTGAAAGCATTTACTGGAAAACTATTATTTCGGCAAATGTCTAAGTGTTGGGGGATCTTGGCAGCCACAGGTTGCTTAACCCCCTTCAATAAATCTCAGTGAAATAGGGCATAATATTAGAAAACAATATAAGGGGAACCGAGCTGTATTGCTGTGTGAAAATTTCAGGGAACTATGGAGGTTAGTTTAGAAAAGAAATAAGTGCAGGTACATGTCCAACCAGTTTTGAGACGGGAACCCAATGACGAAAAATAAGCGCAGATAAATCTGATGATTATTATAAACAACTAGTTGTTTGCTGTGAAATATCTGCAACTAATGTTGACTGTGCGAAAAGATATATTGGAAAAAATATTAAATCAGTAAATGTTCAAGTCCTGGGGGAACTTGGCAGCCACAGGCTGCTTACCCCCCTTCGCAACCACTGAATGTCGGAGAAATAGGGTATATAATTGTAAAACAATAGAAGGTGACCGAACGGCATCTAACAAGAAAGAACGGCGCCTATGATGAAAGACAACAAACATAGAACAAAATGTTGTTGAAAGCATATGTGTGGAGCACAGCACAGACAGTATGCCTACGAAATATGAGCAGTCTGAAAATCAGACAGAAGAACAGTAGCGGCTTTTGAAATGCCGTGCTTCAGATGTTTGAGGATGGACAGACAAAGGTAATAACAAATAGGTTATAGAAACAGTAAGGGAACAAGGATATCTTTGGGAAAAAAATATGAGAAATAGAAGGGCAGAATACGTTTTAAGGCATTTTTGGGGAATAGTATGGGATATATGACAAGCAGAGATAGGAAAAAAGAGGGGATGTAGACCAGGATCAGATAGTGATAGATGCAGACTGTGCAAATTTAGGGGAAATCTGTAGGTTAGTTCAGAATAGGAAACAATGATGGTACGCGTCTAACCAGTTTCAGGACTGAAGACCCAATGATGATGAAACAAATATTTAAAAATAATATACTACCATACATATAAGAAATGTGTATATACATCTAAACATAAAACAAAATTAAAATACGGGTAGCGGTGCTAGTTTGACCAAAGGTCGTTTTAATGTGCCATGTGCAGTTTTGACTTCAGCGACACGTATAATACCGTCCGCACCGGGAAAGGTATTAATGATACGACCAAATTCCCTTTCCAGTGGAGAAAGCTGGTCGTCCTTGATGAGGACAATAGTGTCCTTTTCAACTTGTTGGACACTTAGCTTAGAGTGCCATTTAACCTTCTGATTGAGAGTAAGTAAGTACTCATGGCTCCAGCGAGCACAAAAATCTTGGTGGAGTTTTTGCAGGAGTTTCCACCTGTTCTTTAATGATAAAACGTTGTTTGAATGGTCCTCATCTGGTGGTGCAGAAAGAGGTTCTATAGTTAGGAAATGACCTGGTGTTAAGCAACGCAAGTCATTTGGATCCGAACTCAAAGTGCAGAGTGGCCTTGAATTTAAAACAGATTCAATTTGAGTAAGAACTGTGTAAAGTTCCTCAAAGGTAAGTTTTTGTTCGCCGATTACGCGAGCTAGGTGTGTCTTTATCCACTTAACACCGCCTTCCCACAAGCCACCGATGTGAGGGGCACTAGGTGGATTAAACGACCACTTTATATTTTCTGAGGTTACTGCACTATGCAGGTAACTCGTCAGCTGACGATAGGCACCTACAAAATTAGTTCCGCAATCACTAAATATTTGAGAACAGCGTCCTCGACGTGCTATAAATCGTCGCGCTATAAATCATCTTATGAACACTGTAAAACAAACAGATGATAAGTACTGCATAGCCATATTTATAGATATAAAGGGGGCTTTCAATAATCTATGGTGGCCCTCTTTATTCAGAAGACTTCAAGAAATTAAATGCCCAAAGCTGCTTTACCGCAGTATAGGAAATTACTGCCAAAACAGATTTGCATATACCCGAAGTGCAAATGATATATACAAAATCGCAATAACAAAGGGCTGTCCACAGGGATCAATCTGTGGACCGCTCTTAGGGGACATAACAATCGAGGAGTTACTAATACTTATAAATGATAATTCAAATACTGCCTCGGTCACGGCATATGCCGACGACATAGCTGTAGCAGTTAGAGGTAACTCAATAATGGAGCAGATATCGAACTGGTGTAAAACGAACAAATTACAGATTTCCACTGAAAAGACAACTTACACTATGTTAAAGGGAGCTATAAAAGTAGGTCCATTTTTCAAAGTAGAAGGAGTCACTATTAGGAGAAGCAAAGTAACAAAATACTTAGGGGTACAGATAGACGAAAAAAACAACTTTCTAGAACATATAGAAGAAAAATGTAATAATGCGAAGGTCGCAATAAATATCTTAGCGAACCTAGCACATAACGAATACCGAATTACCCTGAAAAGTATAAGAACATACATGAACTCAGTAGTGCTGGCGATGATCTCGCATGCAGCCAGCATGTGGACACATCGAATAAACACTGTTAAGATGAAAATTAAAATAAATCAGGCGCAACGAACAGCGATGATAAGACTGTCTGGAGCGTATCGGACAACTTCGTTCGATGCGCTGTCGGTAATCTTGGGCATAATGCCGTATGATCTGCAAGAGAAAGCAGCAATCTACTGGATGAGGAAGGGAGAGCTCAATCAAGTGAACGCCCTGATAGGGGGTGAAAATCAGACAATCAAGGACATACATAATAACACACTCCGTGCATGGCAGGCACGATGGAGTGCAGCCACTTACGGAAGAAGGACATACACTTTCTTACCGGACATAATAGAAAGGACCAAAATGAAACATTTCAATCTGTCCGAAGGTATGGTCCAATTCCTTACGGGACATGGACCATATAACACTTACAAACATACCAGAAGTCTACAAGAACACGATAAATGTGAATGTGGCCATCAGGGAACACCAGAGCATATAATATTTGAATGCCCAATCTTTGAGTTCGAAGCAAGAGAACTAAAAGATTTGAGCAGAGATACAATATATAACTATTTAAGATCAGAAAATACCTTTAATATTCTTAACATTACAACAAACAGAATCACACATATCATGAAACAACACTATATATCAACTCTAAAAAGACGACAACGAAATAACTAATTACTACAATCAGAGAGGAAAAATTAACACAATCGAAAAAAGAAAAATTATAGCTTCTCTGGAATTCCAGCAGATTATTTCTGCTGAGACCAGAGAAGCACTAAAGAAAACAAACAACAAGGTTCATATCCTCCAGCACCAAGAAGCAACATAGTAGATTAGGAACATAGCATACCATGCAAACACCAACATGACGAACACACAAGTGTATGCACAGTGTGCGTACACGAGCGTATAAGTGCACATGTTGTGTGTGCCATGCACAGCTACACAATAACATAAACATACATAAAAACCATTCAAATCAAGACAAGTAGTTTACTAACTTAGGATAAGCATAGTTTATAGGGGGTTTTAGCTTAGGAACAACACACCCTTGCCACTGGGAACCGGTTTCCGACTGCCGATGGCCGAACCCCGTGGCAAGACGAAAATACACACACTGTCCTTCTGGGCACCGATTTCCGGCTGCCGATGGTCGGTGTTCAAGAAGACAGAACGCAAACACAAACACAAACAAACAAAACACAACACATCAATCATACAAAACACACAAAACACAAACACACGCGCAACCAGAGGTGGGAACACTCCCAGGTTTCCGGCTGCCCTTGGCCAGGGAGGGAGAACACTTCTGGAACAAGTGGGATGGTCTGATTTCCGGCTGCCGATGGTCAGACACCCATAACAAAACTCAAGAACACAACACAAATTGGGCAAATACAAAAACAAGAAACACATACACACACACAACACAGTCAGGGACGGGAGAACCCCACGGTATCCGGCTGCCGATGGCCAAGGAGGAAAACGTCACTGGAACACACGTGAGAAGATCTGATTTCCGGCTGCCAATGGTCAGGTCAGTCACGAACACACACACACACACACACACATACTCACAAACACAAACACGAGTCAACAAACACACATACACAACAGAAAACACACACACACACAAACAAGTATAGGTTAAGGGTAGCTTTTAAGTAGACTAAGTTAGGTTAAGAAATGTAAGGCATCAAACGCCAGAACAACCAATATATTAGAATTAGTTAGTTTGGGCAAGTAGGGCTTGTATTAGAGAAACAAGATTACAAGCTATAAGTAGGGTATTAAATGAAAAAAAAATGTCTAATTAAAACAAAGCATTGCGATGGCCCCTGCGGGTGTTGACGCAATGTGACTTCTGCCCAGTGCTCTGAATGTCAACGTGAAGAAATTCCAGTAAGCGCGGGTAAACGGCGGGATTAACTATGACTCATTAGAACACTTTTTGGAAACGAACAAGCACAAAATTACAACGTCCGCCCACTGAAGAGTGTGTACCTTCAGTGGGTTGAGTCATAGTTAAGCGGCACCTCCACGTGGTTCTCCTGCTGGGAAACGCCTCACAACTTACATCATTTGTGAAGTAGACCAAGCCGCTGGACGTTTACACTGTGACACGCAGTGAGTTAAATACGGGGGAATAATTTTCCTAATAGATAACGGTGGTGCAGAAATTCCTGCACCTCCGCCCCCAGTATTAATAAGAGCTTTTAGACTAAATTAGTTAAGTGGTACCGCATAAGTTTATATTTAGTCAAAATTAACTGACACAAAATGGTCAGCTGTGTGTGAGAAAGAGTACAAGTCGATGGCCTCCTACAAACAGCACATCCGGCGTAACAACTGCCGAAGCCCTCCCGCAGGGAGAGAGAACATCTGTGCAGTTTGTAAAGCAACATTTAAATCATATTTAGGATTGCGTCAACACCTGAGGCTAGCACATCCTATCGATTGTAACCAGGATTTATTGGTGCAATTCGCAAATCCTGTTCAGAGCCTCTCGCGCTGGACCGACGAAGAACTAGTGACCATGACGAAGGTTGAGCTCGGGTACGAAGGTGCCAATGTTAACATGCATCTACTGCAGATCTTCAAGGGAAGGACCCTCCAATGCATCAAAAGCAAACGGAGGACCCTTGCCTACAAAACTATAATCGAGGACCTAAGAAATAACTTAGGTTCTGGTGCGTCACTCCTAGATGTACCGCGGGACATTGCTGAGGGAAACCAGCAACCAGACGGCGAGACTAAGGTCAAGGCCGAAATCTCCCCGAAAGTGACGACTCGCAGCCGGTCATCCCGAACAACATCACGAGGAGTGGCAGAACGGCTAGAGACCGAGGGCAGTGGGAAGGTGGCTAGAGGACTCCACTGTGGCGAGGATAACCCTAAGAGAAAAGGTGCGGAGGGGAAACAGCAACACAATTTCCTACGGGAGTTAAAGGTAGTGCTTACACCTATCCAGGTAACCGCCCGGAAATGGTCGGACCTGGAGGTGGCTACAACACAGTTGGCTGTCCCCAGAAACACCCTAGTAACGCAGGGCACCGAACCGTCACAAGGGTTCCTAGGCACGGGAGAGAGCGCAATAACATCGCCCAAGATATTGGCAAGCTTGTCTGCCAAAGCCCTTCGGTCACATATAATTGAGTATTTCGAAAGTCACGGTGACTGGTCTCCCTTAGATGTCCAGCTGTACGATCTGGTTGTGGCAAGCCCCGATGAGATTTGTAGGGAAGAGTTTCGCCGAGTGCTTGATATCTGGTTGGACTCGTTCGCCTCGAGGACTGCAGTGAGGCCCAACGGACGCAAACATCAAAGCACTTCCGGGGCAAACAGCGATACGGCAAGGGAGCAGCCAAAGCCGTGCAGTATAAAACCGAACAGAAGCTTTATAAGCGGGACCGTGGAGCACATGTCAAGGGGAATAGCTGTTGTTTTCAAGAAAAAGTTTGGATGTGTGGATGAATTAGTACAACAGCAGCCAACTGTAGGAAAATCTTTGGTTCTTCAAGATAAAAATCGTTATGTTTACTATCTGGTCACCAAAAATTCTTCATGGCAGAGACCTAGTTATAGACATCTATGGGAGGCTTTGCTAAATCTTAAGGCGCATATGATGGAAAATGGAGTAACGAGACTAGCGGTGCCCAAGCTGGGCTGTGGACTGAATCACTTAGATTGGAGGATAGTCCGAAATATGCTAGAAGTAGTTTTCCAGGGAACCAACGTCCAGGTTCTTGTTTGTTGTTATCAACCGGTTGCCTACCAAGACCAAGAAAAAAGTGTTGACTGTTACTTCCAACGACGCGGTGGATGCACCAGAGGAGATAGCTGCCGATACCGTCACCAATCATCGAATTGGCGTCAAGATGGATTTACAGTTACGAGACGTAACGGTTTTAAAGAGGGGGCAGTGTTGCGATCCACTATTAGGCAACCCGTCAAACATACAAACGCCCGTAGCACAGCGTATTCTTCAGGATTCGAGAATCCTTCTAGAAAATACTAGATAATGAGTCATATCTTTAATGCAGGATATATATAAGGCCGCTTATGAATGTAAGAGTTAGTCTATACTTGAATGTCTAATATAAATTATATCGTGTATAGTGAATGTAGTTGAGCTTTGAGTGTATATACATAAATGTTATATGAGCTAAACGTGTCTATTGTACATGCAGCTTGTAGTATACATAAATAGATAGAGCTTGGATTGAATAATAGTTGTGTTAGTGTTGTTAATGGACCTATGGTAAAGAAGTTAGTTTAAGAGATATTAGTGCTTGTAAATTCATTAGTGTAATAGTGCTTCATTGTTAAGTGTCCTGAAAACATCTATAAATAAGGCATATACTGTTATAACCTTTACTTATTTGTTTTGATTTAGTTTAACGAGAATTTCCAATATTTAAAAGGAGCCCACGGCAAGTTCGGATGTAAGGTAGCTCTATGTTGAGGAAATCTCAAAGGTAAAGCGGCTAGTCGAACTATATGCTCTGGGTAGAGTATGAGCTGTGGGTCGGGGTGTAATTGCAACCACTAATAATAAGAATAAGGCGCCACCGTATTTTTCTATACTGAGAAGACCTGATACAAGTCCCTTGTACAAGGCTAATGCGGAAACCTTTCTCCTATAGCCGCTATATAATTTTCAAAGACCACCTAATCTTTGAAGTTTCTTACCTTATGGCTCGACCTTGACCTTAGCAATCCTCCACTGCACCTGTGAACAGATTAAACAACGAATAGCACTGTATGTGCATTCATACTCAAAAATAGTTAAATTCATTTGAAATCATCGTTCATTCATCCTAAATAAAAATCGTCTATAGTTCGAAAATAAGAATCTATTCTTCTGGTATTCAATAATGTACTTTTATACAAAATATATTTCTTCCTTTATATGTTAATTTAGATTGTGAAAATTAATTACAATGGCACTGGATAAGATCAGTACCAATTACCATTAAATGTGGTTTTATTTAACAAATTGACAAAGCATAAAATTGCTTATTTATAGCAAAAAGTTAACTAGGGTAGATCTACCTTAATTTTACAGTAGATAATTACAGATAAGTATTCATGAAATATCAAATATAGAAATTTAATTTTTAAGTGCTCGTAATTGTAAGAATTCACTTTTTCTAACACGTAGTGACATCTTCTGATGTTTCATTGAGTTAATAAAAGAAAGAGGTAAGTGAAAGTTACAGATTCCTATCTCATAACATCGACAAATATAATTGAGGTCTGTCCTTGACCTATTTAAAGTTTACACAAGTTGATTAAAGTAAATTTTATCTCGTTACTACGTCCATAGTTCAAATAACATACGAAAACAGTTTTTTTTTCTACATACCAGAAGTCCGAGTTGTCGTAAAAATACCTGCTTGGGAGCCTACGTCAGCATTGCACCACGGAATCCTCCATTTTAAACAAATAGTTGTGCTGCACTCTGAAAATCACATCACTCGGCCTCCATTATCTGCGTTTTAATTTACAGATGCTCCAGGAGTAATTCAAACCACGAGAAAGAGCGAACGTTGTTTGTAATTAAACTGAATAAATTATATATGGAATTCCATGTTATATAAGAATAAAATTGTTTTCTGTAATTTCGATTGAATACCATTCAGAAAAATTGCCTTCTATAATTTTAGTTGCATTATATTTTAAATTGCATTATGTATAAGTTTTATTATATTTTAAATTCCATTATACTTTAAGTTGCACTGAAAATTTCTAATTAATATCGTTATAGAAACAAATTTACTTACTGTTCCTAACGGCCCTTTAACAAAACAATTCCTCGTTCTCCACGAGTTGTTTCAACAAAAATGGACCATCTAAAATAACTCGCCGAGATGGCATACTATTCTTAAACTTTATACGTACATGCTTCCAACACAAAAAATCGTCAAAAAACATCGTTCCTAAGAACAATTTCGACCTGCTTATCCCCACAGCTGTGTTAGAAGTGTCGTCAAGCGCGTTGCTGCCCGGTAACAACGTTACTTCGTAATTTCCGAATAGAGGGGGCTCTAGGACGGATACTAAATAAGAGCTTTTATCTTGTCACCGTAGAAATTAAATTTTGATTAAATGCTATTACTTTATTGGACAATCGGTAATATTTAATTAAATGGATTGTAAAGCATTAGTATGCCTAATGTTATTTAATATTAAATAAAAAGATTAATCATACGGATATATATTAGGTGGAAAATAAAATTGCTACACTGTTAATTAGACTTGAGAACAGTGAGTAATAAAGACTATTGTTATTACTTGTTTTTAAATTAAAGAAACGCGGTAGCAGTAGCCCGCTTCATTAGAATGACTCACGTTCGAATTCGCCAGCCTGCGAAACCAAACGATTA